>BTRK01000006.1:28015194-28124651 GCA_036245805.1 Pristionchus mayeri
GTGGGGACGATACGATGCCAAATATGTTGTTGGCGAGTTGTATGAGAGTGTATCATATCGCCCCCACCCCTTGATCATCGCCTAACGGGATGACGATGCTCCGTGACTGCTCCTCCTCTTCAACTTCGCCTTTTCCCTCAAAGGTGCTCCTCATCCATCCAAGTATTCCCATCCTGTGCTTCATCCATTCGAGTTATCTTGAACACCTCCTATATTTATATATATTCTCGCTGTGTCTGTTTCCTTGCTTCATCACTTGTATTCCCTCGAAGACTTTCACAATAGCAGGGTTGACCTATTCTTCCCCATTCGATCGATAACTACCCTCAATACGCCCTTCCAAAGGTCTCTATAGCTAATTGAGACGATTTCCCATGTACACACTATCATTCTAATGATAAACATAATTTATAACTTCATTTCTCGAGTGGATATCAATATACTCTTATGCCGTAGTCCCCCGAGGGAGGGATCCTTGACGATGAACTCTCCTTCCTTCCTCGTCTCTCCCAACTCACTCATCTGCTCATTCGATGAAATGACATCCGAATATGACCACACCCCGAGATGCCTTAATTTTAAAGATTAAATTAGACTATGTTTTGTGCTTGCATACATTCTGAACATATGCTAGGCTACAACTAGGGATAATCTAACTTGCTCTTTCCATGGTAGGCAAGCACATAGAGACGCTCCGGAGAGAGATGGTAGAGTATCGATTGGGGATGAGTGGTAAAGGGTATGAGATCTCCTGGCTCAGCAGTGATCACCAGTACTCCCACCTACAAGTGGATGGGGAGAAGATGGACAAGAGGTGATTGATGCTGTGGAAAAAGTCGAGGAGAAGAGGAAATATTTGAATTCCCGCAATTGCCTATCTCGGCTCCCAGTAGAGATAGCGACTTGAAAATTGGAACATGGGGTGGTTTTCGCATTTCCACCTCATATTCAGATTTTCAAGTCTCTAGCTCTGCTGGGAGCCGAGATACGCAATTGCGGGAATTCAAATATTTCCTCTTCTCCTCGACTTTTTCCACGGCATGACACTCACGATGAGAGCCCAATGAGCAGCCACTCCCTTTCTCAGTGAGGGTTCGTGATTACGATCGCAGTCATACGGTATGAGAAGGAGCGATCGATCGAGTATCCATTTGACTACCGTAGCAGGAGAGGGGAAAGGAGTGATGAGAGTTGAAGAGATGGACGAGTGGGTAGAGAGAGAAAGTAAATCAGCAGCTCAACAAAATGGTGAATAATGCATATCTATTTGAAGAACAAACCATCGAACATTTCCCCTTGCTTCGTGAATCCACAGTCGACAGCTTGTCGCAAGAGATGAGACACTGCGATATCTTCCCCAGTCAGATACCGTAGTCCCATGCAGAGAGCGACGAGACCACATCTGGAATAGAGAGAAAAAAATCGATGGTGAACACTTGGTGAACACTTACTGTGGTCCACTCTGGGAAATGGGGACTATGGGAAGAAGGTGGATGAAAGATCGGGGAAGAATTGAATCATCACCAGAGATCTTCATGCTCAAAACATATTAATCACAAGAAAAAAAGATCGTCATACAGCACTGAATTTCCTCCTAGCCTGCTCTATCCTCCCTGCTACGAGGGGAGAAAGATCCATCGAGAATCTGCATATATCAAAAATAGTAGAACATCCACTCGCATTCCATTCATGCATGTATTACATATTATTCAATCAATGCGCATTTTCACACGGTTATTCCATTTCATGCTTGATTCTATAGTCAACTGGCTTATAACCATAAGTATGATTCATCCACATTGCATCATTATTTTAAAAGTTTATCAATCGGAGATGACCCAAACAGTGATTAAAGTATGACGTATTATCTTGGTGTATCTTATCCGTGGAATGATTTGATATGGAAATGTAATGGCACATACTATTAGTATTTGTTTACTTCTTGAACATTCTTCCGAACAATCCCTTTTTCTTCTCTGGAGTTCCTTCTGACGGGTTCACATTTCTTTTCTCCGCGAGTGGTCCCTAAAAAATGAGTAATTGTTAGTGTCAATAATTCGGCACTAACACTCATTAAATGCGCTCTTATTCTTCAGATAGCGGACAACTACAATTGCGCAGCTCTTCGTAACTCAGTGGGGAGTAGGTCGAGGTGATCTCATTCAGATCGTGATCACATCCTTTATCATATCAATTGGTTAATCTTGGCTCTCTTAACCCTCGACTATATACGGCAATAGTTTCGCTAAAACTCATCCTATCTTAACCACGGCATGTTTTTTTTCCAACACCCCGTTTAGAGAAAAGGTCCCTTTTAAAAACACTGAAACAGTTACACTACACGATTCCTTTTCCCCGGCTCATCCGACGGTTATCTCCGCATACCGTAGTATCAGGGTGCAATTGTGATTTCTACCGTATTTTTTTACCGTTTTTGAATTTTCTACAAAATTCAAGAAATCTACCGTAGTACATTTTGCACCTTTCAAATTTCTACAAAAGTACAGGGATACTAGCCGCACGGTGCAAAATACGGTAGTTTTGTTGTGCTTTGACCATTTAGAAAGTGGTTGTTGGAAAAAGTCATGCCGTGCTTAACGAGGATAGTACCGTTCGATTCCTTTTGACACACTCATCTCATTCAAGAAGTTAATTTTGATTTTTGACCCTTCGACGACATTCGTGCAAGAAAATAAGAAACTATTCCAGCCCAATTATTTGGCTTCTTAGAATTAGATAGCATTGGGTCAAAAGCTAGATCTTCGTTATTCATTATTCACCTGATTACTACAGAATGAATATAAAAAGATGGCTTCTTGCCCAACTGTCGTTAAAGGGTAAAATATCAAAAAATCAAACAAGTGATATGATGATCAGTGATGTGCCCCCTTGCGCATTGTTGTCATAAGGGGGCTCCTTTTTTCCTGAGCTCTTAGCTGTTAACAAAAAATGTATGACCGAGTAATGTTTTTTGTCATAAAAATAACGCATCTCTACAATCAAATGAGCTACGCAATTTTTTCTTACAGCGTTTCAAAAATAGGAGGTTCCAAAAGTCCCATCACCCTTGTTGTACCTACGTAGAAAGGATAATTTACTGTACATGATCGAATATATAAATAAGGAAAATAGAACAGGTACGGAGAAAGAACTGAGAGAGAACTACTGAAAGTAGAAAGTGCAAACAGATCAATCAAATTACGGTTATTCCTGCAAATTGCATCACAGCTAGAAAAAAAGCGACGAGAGAAGAGGAGACTGACATCGGGTGTATCTTCAGCCTCCCTCACAATGGCAGCCAATGTCTCTTCATCCAATTCCTCTTCAGATGACAAGCTCCGTTCCTGCCAAAAAGTGAATGTGATACACTAACAAGAAAGAGCAAGTACAAATATTTAAAAGAAAATATATCGGGCACAGCTAAAACTCGTAGGCATGGCAACTGGACAACGGCATTTGGGCAACAGCTTATAATTCGCTTCAAACATGAAATATTGCTCAGAAAAAAGTTCCTGGTCCTTCTCGAGTTTGCATGTCTCCGATCATTTTAAATAAATTGTTCACTAATGGCTTTCCTGTCGTGTTCAGTTTTAACATAGCTCATTAGATAGCCCTTGAAGATCTGCTTCGAATGAAGTTTAATAACAATAAGTTCTTGAGCCAATTTGAGGCGAGCTATATCGATTTGCACTGAGCAGTTGCCCAACTGTGACCCTCCCTAAGACTCCGTCTTACTTTGCTTCTCTTTCCATTTTCCTTCTGCCAGAATGCAGCCAGTTCTTCATTGACCTTGGCGACATCGAGTGATAATTGAGTCGCTGCAAGGAAATCCAAATAAAGGAGGAGTAGATCCCTTCAACAGAGCTGAGCGAATTGGCATAACTCGCGTCAGCCTGATTCTGGAGGGAAAGGAATCATTAGAAAGAATTAAAGTGATCGGAGAGACCCGAAGTGAGGCGAGATTTGTAGTGCACACTATAGAAAACCAGCGAAAATTGGTTTAATGAATATGTCAATCGGGGATCCGAGATAGGAGTTGTTGTCGAAATGCCCCCCCCCCCCCCCCCGAAATATCGTATTTTGTTATTGAAGTGTAAATGCACGGACCGAGTTTATTGGCCTCTCCCATCTGCCTGGTTACATCATCTTCCCTGCCCTCCTCGCCCTTCTCTCTCTTCAGTCTTCCCTCAGCCTCTTCAACTCTACTTCTCGCTTCTGTCATCACTCGATCGATATCCGCCAACTCCTGTAAAACGATGTATTTAACAAATATATCACTGGAAAATAATAGATCAAGTACAACCTAACTTATGTCTATTAGGCAATGTCAAAGGGGGGGGAAGCTCATTTGCGTGGCAGAGGTTATCCTATTTATTCTCAAAATATTGAGAGTCCAGTTGGAATTCCTAGTTTTTTTTCGAACCTGCGAAAGGTATAAGATCGAAATCTACAGAATAGGCTTGATTGATCAAGTTGCACGGTAAGAGTTTAAATACGTTTCTGTGCAAATACCATCTCACTAGAAAGAACTGTCGATTTCAACACAATTTTAATCGTCTTTTACTACATTCAAGCCGACAACTACGAAGGTTGCGAGCAAGCCTGGGGAAATCGAAGAATTTCCATCTGTTTCACCATACTATTAATAAGTTATCATCGCCCTTTTCAAACTTTCGATGAAATTCACCAAGTGTGAACGAGAACGATCAAAGGTTAATTATCTCGATCCGAGAATAGCCATAAACACTTCCCCCTCTTTGACATGCCGAGTGCTGGAGATGAGTAGAGCAGTTATAACAACTGAGACCTGTGCTGATCGTAGAGGGAATACCTCTTTAGTAGCTTCGCTCAACTCAGACATTCTAGATGAAACAGAAGGAGCCATTGAGAGACGAATCTGGAGGTGATATGTTACTATGTTAAGAAATATCGTAAGGCTTGTCTGCCTGTCACTCTTAAAAGAAAATTCGCTCCAAACTTGCTCAGCAGCTTTATTAGCACGTTTGCTATGAACTGAAGTAATTTAATTGAGATTTTTTCCGCGCGAGTAGAGAATATCACGCTTGTTCCGAGAGAATAGAGATATTTTCCGAAAGGAAAATTTAAGAGCCTCTTTCGCCCACAGGACCACTCGACTTCTCAATAAATTACACTTGATATGTGACCCTTGTCGACACTGTAAAGCTCCATTTGTTAAATTCCCCTAATCTACTGCATATCCTTGGCATTGAAATTAGAACTCTTTAGCGCCCTTCCCACCTCCCTCCACTCCCCACCATCTTCTCTTCAATCGGAAGTGATCATCTCCTCCTCCTCTCCCCATACCCCCCCCCCCCCCGTTCTCCCCTAACCTTCTTGTCTTGTCTTCTCTATTCTCTCTATTCCTTCTCATTCTCGCACATTTCTGCATCTGATGAAGCACCTATGTGGTGTACGATAAATAAAATAAATAAATAAATATTTTCATTACTTATTTATTTATTATTTATTATTACTTGGGAATTGAGACAAAATGTAGAAAATGGATTGCACCGATTTTGGGCAACCCCTATTCAATCACCCAAAGAAGTGTTTCTTGCAGATCACAACAGTTCGGCGGCGCGGATTTGTGGAGCTTGGATTGTGTATAAATTATGCACAGTTAGTTTGAACACAAACCAAGACTCGGGTGAGTTAAAAAATCATGTGGAACACACACGGAATGTGCTCGCGGTATATAACAATATTGAGGTAAGCAATCATCAATTGGTATTCATAGTAAGGTTTCTCTATCCAATGCCCCAAACAATAGGTGTCGTTCTCAACATCAAATTTGTTGCGAGTCAGTACTGTATAATCCTTAATACACAACATGGCGAAGAAGGTTGCGGCCGAAGGGAGCTATTTACCCATGACTCTCTAACACTCTCTTACTCACATCCTCATTCTCCGTTCCTTCCTCCTTCTTCCCTTCATCTCTCCTTTCTATCAATCGATTCGCTCTTTCCTCTAGAAGTCGATCGGGGTCATTCTGCTCTTCGAGACTGCAATATTTTATAAAGTTGCAATAATAAAAAAAGCACTTCGACAATAAATAATCACAAGTGACTGCCAAGGAACAACTCCTAGGAGACCCCATTTTTCGAGTGTCCGGCTAGGATAGACGATGAACGACGCAATCATTGCGGGTCGGCAACGCCCGAATAGCCAACACAATTAACGCCAAGATGACCTTAGTTAAGTTGTAATTTCGGAAAACTATGAAAATTTTCGAAGAAGATTTTTAATATTTTAATGAACTAGGTATTTAGCTCGGGAATAAAATCATATGATTTTTATAATGTCCATCTAATGGGCATCTTTGAGTACAACGAAAATCCCCACACTCACGGGCATTGGATTGTGGGAATAGGATAAATGAATAGTGAATACTAACATGGCCATACTCCTCGCTTCCTCCATTAACTTGTCCACTGTATCTCCTGTCGGCTCACTCCCTTTCTTCTCCAAGTACAATCTTGGATTCCTAACTAACTCCACATCGACTCCTCTTAGGGCAGCTAGTCTTTCCTCGAGGGAAGAAAGAGACGGCGCAGGCACTGGCACAGACTACCATCACCAATGTCCCCCCCCCCCCCCACTGATGAATGCACGATAGCAACTGACCATCAACATCATCTCTTAGTTTCTTGGCTCTTTCCTCCATCTCAGCCATTTCATGAGTAGGGGCAAGTGGAGAGACATGGGAGACTGAGGGATGAGCAGTAGATGAAGGAGAAGCAGACGAAGAAGGAATCTGCACACTTCATAGGTGATATATATATCACCCGATTCCACTCCATCAAGGAACTCCCACTCACTTTAATCCCCTTGACGAGAGATCTCGGTTGTGCTACTCCTTTACCGTACTCTGATCGCATGGATGGTGGAGGGAGATCACTCTCATTCCACCATGGTCGAGTCAGATTGGAGGGGTAGATGGATGATGAAGAAGGAATTGGATGAGGAGAGTAAGGAGGAGGAGGAGGAGGAAGAGGGGGGAGAGGATGAGTGGATGGATGGGGAGAGGGAATTGGACGGGAATGGAAGTAGGAAGTGGATTGAGAGGAGACCGAAGAAGGGACTGACGGGTACAGAGGAGTGCTACTCATCTGCAATTCAAATTCCATTCCCATCGGATCAGAGAGCGAGGGAGTTGTACTCACTGAATAGGAGTAGTTCTTCATCTGCTTCTCCTTCTCCTCCCTCTCGATCCTCTCAAAGCACGACTGGCAGACTGCAAGGAGAATAGTCTCATCGCTTTTCCTCCATTCTTTCGAATATCTTTTCAGGCATTGCCCGGGTCCCACCCTTATATATCGCAGCTCACGAGGGAATTGAGCGAGATATACAGTACCGGACAAAAGTTTCGCAACAAATTTGTCAGTGTCATAACTTCGTTCAAAATTGAGCTAGAGATTTATGGTTGGAAGTATTCGAGAGGTAAATATCAGGAGAAAATAGTCATATGGTATATGGTCTGAAACACATTTATCGCGGGTTTCTGAATTTAATTTTCTGCATCACAATTTTCATGTATTTTTTGAAACTCAGCCGAAGGTCGATGTTATATCGCACGAACTGTGATGAAAGTATAACCATTGATGTTTAGAATCCACTATCTGGCTTGCTCGTTGCACATCGGAAAGAGCTAATATATCGATATTCCGAGACATCCGAGATGTGTTATCTTCGCTCCCAGTTGAGTGATAGGGCCCCTATTTTGCAGCTACTATACACTTGTAATGTAGAAACATTTTACCAAGATTGATAGTGATCAGACAACAAATTGCAAAAATCGAAAAAACGCGTGGAAACAACCTTTAACGCTATCGAGAAAATCCGATTTCTTGCAGCTTATGTATATATATATATTTATGCTATTTCTGTCGAAATAACGTTACAAAATTGAAATAGAATAGGCAATTAATGACGGTTAAAATGACGAGTGAATAATGGTACAATA
This sequence comes from Pristionchus mayeri, assembly GCA_036245805.1. Taxonomy (NCBI): domain Eukaryota; kingdom Metazoa; phylum Nematoda; class Chromadorea; order Rhabditida; family Neodiplogasteridae; genus Pristionchus; species Pristionchus mayeri. Next base: position 28,023,179 of record BTRK01000006.1, read on the forward strand.
GGGTATGGGGATCTACTCAGGGTAACTGGTTTGATTCTCGGAATTTACTAAAAGCCTTGCCGCTCTTGGAAAGAAACTATTGTGTCTGTAGTTGTGGTTCGATCCAGGATTATTGAAGTTCATTCCGTTTCGAGTGTAGTAAATTTTGAAATAATGTGGTTTTCGGTTGGAAATACTATATTTGCCTCGGATGAGATTTGTGGCTACTCTCTTATCAATCGCTATTCTACGCTTCTCTAGGGACTCAATGCCTAGTCTCTTGTTGCGATCGAGAGCAGTGGGCATGTTTTCCCAAGTATGATTAAAACAGCGCATAAATAACCGTCGTGTGAAATAGTTTTGTACCCTTTCGAGTTCCTTTTTATCCTTGTTTTGGTAAGGGTTGAAGACGGGTGAAGCGCTTTCTAAAATTGGTCTAATGTACATTGAGTACGTTTTGACGAGTACTTCTATATTTTTGGTTCGTAAGGCTCTGAGGATAGTGTGACTAGTAGTTTTGGCTTTAATGGATACGGAAGTGCAATGATCGGAAAATGAGAGGTTTTTCTGGATAACAAAACCGAGGTCTTTCACTTTTTCTTTTTGTTCCAGAGTTGTGGTTCCTATAGTATATGTTCGCTTTGTATTTGCTCTGCCTAGGTGCAATGAGTTACACTTATGCGCAGCAAGAGGGAGTTGCCACTCTTCAGACCAGTTTACGATAGTGTCAATCGCAGCCTGTAGAGGGGCGGGTGAATTCCCCTTCCTAAAGGACCGATATATTTTTATGTCATCGGCATACATTCTTGCAACGACGCCATGATTTTGTACTAGAGTAGGGATTTCTGAGGTGTAAATAAGGAAGAGCAAGGGGCCTAGGACTGAGTCCTGTGGGACGCCGCTAGTTACAGGCATTGAGGTAGAAAGCGCATCTTTTACTCTCACTTGGAATGATCTATCTGTGAGGTATCCTGCTATCCACTTGATTGTATTTTCGGAGAGACCTCTATTGCTAAGCTTGGGTTTTAGCTTGGGATGGGATACTCTATCAAAAGCTTTTGCAAAATCAAAGTAGATAACGTCAACAGGTTTCCCATCACTAATCGAGGATGTCCAGTGTTCGAGGACTTCGAGCATTTGGAGCTCACGCGATCGTTTCTTGCGGAATCCGTATTGCTCATCGGGGAAAATGTTTAATTGTTCGCAATGGTTGATAATAGATTTGCACAAAATGCGCTCGAAAACTCGGCAAAAGAAAGATGTAATAGAGATGGGCCTGTAGTTTAGGGGATTGGAAAAAGGGGGCGATTTCTTAACAGGAGTTACTATGGAATGCCTCCAATGGGAGGGGACCGTACCAGATTGGTAGGAGATCCTAAGAATGATTTTTTTTTGTAGAATCTATTAATGAATAAGTATGCGAAATGGCAGTGTGACGATTTGTCTAGCACATTTTACAGCCCAATAACCACAGAGAGTCAGATAGTCATGAGCCTTCAAACACGGTACAAGGTAAAATTGAATCGTATTCAAATCTCATAAAACGAGCTTATTAGCTTTGCAAATGTACATATCTAGGATATCGGGAGAGTTTCTTTAAAATTGGCTACAATTTAATGAGAAATGTACATATCTAGGATTTCTCATTAAATTGTAGCCAATTTTAAAGAAACTCTCCCGATATGCTAAGTTGATTTTCGCTACAGAACATTTCTGACGACTTTGGCCGTTCTGACTCTCTGTGGTTATTGAGCTGTAAAATGTGCTGGACAAATCGTCACATTTTGCCATTTCGCACACTTATTCATTAATAGATTCTACATAAAGGTGCAAGAAATTGGATTTTCTCGATAGCGTTGAAGGTTGTTTCCACGTGTATGAAAATGCATGTCCATTTTTTTCGATTTTTGCAATTTGTTGTCTGATCACTAACAAACTTGGTAAAATGTTTCTACATTACTAGTGTATAGTAGCTGCGAAATAGGGGCCCTATCACTCAACTGGGAGCGAAGATATAGCCGTTCAAACACATCTCGGATGTCCCAGAATATCGATATATTAGCTCTTTCCGATGTGCAACGAGCAAGCCAGATAGTGGATTCTAAACATCAATGGTTATACTTTCATCACAGTTCGTGCGATATAACATCGACTTTCGGCTGAGTTTCAAAAAATACATGAAAATTGTGATGCAGAAAATTAAATTCAGAAACCCGCGATAAATGTGTTTCAGACCATATACCATATGATTATTTTCTCCTGATATTTACCTCTCGAATGCTTCCAACCATAAGTCTCTAGCTCAATTTTGCACGAAGTTATGACAATGAAAAATTTGTTGCGAAACTTTTGTCCGGTACTGTACCGGGGAGTGGGATGAAAATCCCGAAAATAGGATACATTCTGTTTTGTCCACCAGATGTCACTCAATCACTCACACTCCCCAAAGTACTTTTGAGGCTCTCTACACCACTTGGAGCTTCAACTTTGAGTAAAAGACTTTTAGAGCGATTGTCTCGATTTTCGCGTATATAGATAGAATTATCACGGATCTCCTGTAAAAATGCAGGAAAATGAGACTCCTTTGCGAAAGAAAAATATTTTTGATCACGGATTTTGCTGAAACCGGAAAGGCTGACCAACGTGAGGACGGCGAACACGCATATCAACTTCATTTTTCAAAATTTACATGTTTTGACCTACCACTTTGGAAGGCTGTATCTCGGTCAATTTTTTGACCTACAGTGCCCACTGTCGCAGATTTAAAATAGAGTAAGTAGTCTCATTTTCCATGAAGTTCTACCAAATTAGTTTTCACCCCGTATCTCGAAAACGGCCAACTTTGGCGTCTTGATCCCCTAAGTCATTCCTGGAGATCTGCTCTAGAGCTATCGATTAGTAGTCTTACTATGCAATTTTGCATAATCCGAACGTACGATACATGCCGAAAAGTGTTTATTTCAAAAAATTGAACTAAGTTCATATTTTCCCTACTAAGTGGCGATATGATACTCCATGTGTTATGACCAACGAACTATGTACGTACCCTAATTCTTGGGTAGGGAATCCGAATCAAACATAAAAATCGTGTAGTTCGCCTCGGAAAAGATAGTTTCAACTCAAAATATTTGTTTTTAGGGCAAAACATGATGAAGACGTAATTTCTGCACTTAGCATAAATGAACTTATTTGTAGATGATCTGAATACGTATCGATTGGACACCGTAGGTCAAAAATTGACCGAGATACAGCCTTCCAAAGTGGTAGGTAAAAACATGCAAATTTTGAAAAGGGAAGTGCGTGTTCGCCGTCCTCACTTTGGTCAGTCTTTCCGCTTTCAGCAAAATCAGTGACCGAAAATATTTTTTGTCGCGCCGGTTCCTGCATTATTACAGGAGATCCGTGTTATATATCAGGCCTATCACGAGACTCGGGACAACGAGTTGACATTGAAAATTAAAATATTTAATTTTTAGTGTTTTAGTACGGGTATGGTGTCTAGAAGATTTTCCTTGTTCGGTTTGGCGCAATTTCATCTTGCAGCTGCAGCAGGCGGCTACAAACTTTAGACATAGGTCATCGATTATTGGGGGTTTGGCCGATTAAAGTGGTGACATTTGCTCACAAAAGTGTTTCTATGATGAAATGAACGATTTTGGCGCACGTTGTTCATTTTTCACTTTTGCGACCGTTGCAGCAGGCGCGTGGTGGAACAGTTTTTAATTTCTAAGCTGAACGTACATTTTTTGCTTCTCTCCAAACTTTCCCAGTTTGTAGAGCTTGAAATTCTGCGCATACCAGATTTTTTGTCGATTTTATCTCTGTGGTCTTGGTACATTCCCAAGCCGGCGAAACCCTCATAACGGGCTGCACGGTTCACCTGCAGTGGATCTGAGTTCGCCAAGTCGCAAGTTCGAACCCCGGCCAGAGCTGCAGGTGAACCGTGCAGCCCGTTATGAGGGTTTCTCCGGCTTGGGAATGTACCAAGACCACAGAGATAAAATCGACAAAAAATCTGATATGCGCAGAATTTCAAGCTCTACAAACTGGCAAAGTTTGGAGAGAAGCAAAAAATGTACGTTCAACTTAGAAATTAAAAACTGGTCCACCACGCGTCTGCTGCAACGGTCGCAAAAGTGAAAAATGAACAATGTGCGTCAAAATCGTTCATTTGATCATAGAAACACTTTTGTGAGCAAATGTCACCACTTTAATCGGTTAAACCTTCAATAACCTACGACCTACGTCTAAAGTTTGCAGCCGCCTGCTGCAGCTGCAGCACATGTAAAAAAACTGAAACTTCAGTTTTAGTCTAGTCTAGTCAAGTACTAAGAGGAAACATAATTATCAAGATTTCCTAAAATTTGAGTGTCAACTGAAAATGCCGATTTGTCCCGATTCTCTCGTGAGAGGCCTGATATTTGGAAAAATCTGCCTCTATTTTAACATTCTGAGTCTGCTTTGCGATCTATGCTCGCGAATAACAAAAATTGTCCTCTAAATATGCTCTATTGATCTATGTAAGCCACTGGCAATGAGAGCAAATGATACATTTTCGTCTATTTTCAAACAATGCAATGAACAAACAGGAGCAACTCATATTATCCCAGTGCCCGCAGCTCATAAACAGATTTCGAATATATGGCTTACTGAAAAATCAGACACTTTAATATAAGGGGGGTTGGCTACAACGATTGGCAAGTATAAACTCTTTCAACTCGTAAGCAACAGTTGAACGCAGAGATCGAAAAGCCATGCTGCGCAAATAGCTTAAAATTTTTATTTTATTTATTTTTGAGAAAAAAGTGCCGCATTTTGATGATTCTAATTATTCTCGACGTCCTCTATCCAACGGTGTATCAATTTTTACCTTGCGCTCATCACCGGGTAAAATAAACGTACCCGCTAATCATAAAGTGAAAATCGGATTTCGAGACTGCGGTGGGTTTTTCTCAGCTGCGTCACGTTTTCCCAGAACGGGACCACGTTTGTATTTATTCATTCAATGGGGCCGATAATGTTATGAAGAAAGTTCGATGTGTTTGCTAATGGAGGGTACGTTTTTTGACATGTCGATATCTACATACTTTTCGATCTATGGTTGAACGAAATTCATCGGGGACTTTCCTAGCTCCGCGCCAGGCACCGCCCCCTTGGTCCCGCCCCCAGGGGGGGCGGGAGGGGTGGAACCAGGCTCCACCCCGAAAGGGATGGAGTCTGGCTCTCTCCAAAAATTTGCCGAGAGGTTTCCCCCTCGAACTTAGGAACGTGATGTTCCAAGGAGTGAGGAGAAGCGAGATAAGGTCAGCCGCGCGCGCTCTCTAGTCACGCCGGGTCAGAGAGCGCTGGGAGGAACGAGAGAGGGATAGAGGGGAGTGCTCTCCTCTCAGGCAGGGGAGGGAGGGGCGCGGGAAGAGGGAGGAGGAGGGACGAGGGGGCGCAAGGGGGAGGGGCGAGAGGCGGGTCAGAGATCGCGAAGGGAGGGAAGGGGGAGGAGCCTGGCGCGGAACTAGGAAAGTGCCATTCATCGGTTGCAAAGCGCTGAAAGTACCCGATATTGGTGAAATTTTAAAGATATCGGGTACTTTCGCAACAGATGAATTTAGTTCAACTGTTGCTTACGAGTTGAAAGAGCTTATACTTGCCAATCGTTGTAACCAACCCCCCTTATATGTTTTTGCACCCATATATTTTCCCCATCATTTGAACTTTATTTTCAAAAGAACGATCCCCTCTCATCCAGCTCTCATAGGAGAGCGAGATCATGAATCATCGCTTTCGCTACATTTTATTAGAAATAAATTTCAAATAACAAGAAAAATTAAAGGCTGCAAAATTTATACCCGAGTGTCCATATTATTTCAACAAGGAATGCATTCGAAGGGTCTTGATCAAAATTGCATGTGCTTTGAAAATTTGAGTTGGTCCTTTATCTACATTTTAGACAAAATTGTACATGAGTGGAGCAGGGTAAAATAGAAGTTGTACCAGAGAGTGGATTGGACGAGAGACGAGGGACGACTGCCTTCCATCGGACACATCTCTTGCAGAAAGAGAGAGCACACCCTGAACAACCCTCCTGCAAGGAATCACCTTGCACTAGGGGGCACACTCAACCAAACCACTAATATTCAACCACGGATAATAAGAAGAAGGGATTAATAAACAGGCTATCCTGTGTTTCGGTATGAGAATTCAACTATTAGGCTGATGCAAAAGTTTTGACACTTTTTCTTTTATTATTCCTGCCCTAGCAGCGAGAGAGACATGATTCTATATAGGGACGCTACAAGCTACGTATGCCCGGTCATAATAATATTGGAGAAAAATAAGCACAGTGGTCTTCATCATTCTGAACATAACACGCGTCTTCTGAGAGATTGCATGAAATCGAGACCCCCTTTGACAAAATGTTCAAAGTGCTCGGATCTCTTTGAGATTATCAGGGTAGGTGTCCCTAAGGTCCAGGATCTTTTTATACATACGGATTCCGCGATTTCTCAAAACTGCCTAAAAGCCGGCTCTGGAAATTTCGAAATTTCAAAAATTCATAAAAAGCTTAACAATTGAGCTAGAGTTTCGTTTAAAAAACCAAAATGACCGGCGTTTACAGTAGAACAACTTTTATGTTGACACTTTTTGTGGTGCGAAAAATCTTAGTTTCGAAAAATGCAAAAAATCATTTCCTCGACATCACTTCTTCTCATTTTTTTCGCCGTCGTGAAAAATAAAGCTACCTTGCCTCCTGAGATTTTATCAAAATCGTAATCTACAACCTTTTTTACCCCTGGAAAACAATTTTCAAGAAAATCGAAGGTATAGTATTCATCGCTTTTTGGCCTCTAACATGGCAAACCTCGTGTTTTCAAGCAAACTCGAAAATTTCGTGATGTCATATTTAAGTAATTATCACTCGTGGATATCTTTTCTTTCCGTTTTCAATGTTTTCTGACCTATTCATAACGATTTCCGTTGAAAAAACCGAAGATTTCAATACTTAAAAAAATCATGAAATCTGAGAAATTTCGAGAAAAATGTGATTTTATGAAGTATTGAAATCTTCAGCATGGAGAATCGAAGAAGAATCGGCGCAGCATGGAGATCATTCAATAGGTTTCAAGAATTCATGACCAGTCGAGGCGTTGAAATGGCGTTGAAAACGAAAGTCTTCCGCATGTGTATCGAACCGAGTTTTCTTTACGGAAGCGAAGTTTGGAGCGCAACGAAATCCGAACGGAAAAGACTGATTGTTACGCAAAGATCTATGATGAGGAAGATGGCGGGCGTGACTAGAATGGAGAGAAAGACAAATGATTGGTTAAGAATGAAAGTGCCCTTGGAAGACATTAGAGTGAGGGCAATGCTTAGAAAGTGGAACTGGGCGAAGAGGATAGCAACGCTGGATGATGAGAGATGGACAGGCCGAATTCTCAATTGGACGCCGTGGGACAGATTTCGATCTCCTGGGCGACCAAAGATAAGATGGAGAGACGAGTTTGTGAAGGCATTAGGAGTGACATGGGCAGACAATTGCCGAAGAGACCCCAATCAATGGAAATACCGATCCTTTCAACAGGCTGCAGCCCTGAGGCTTGAATAAATATTGATATTGATATTGATATTGATATATTGATTGAAATCTTCGTTTTTTCAATGGAAATTTGCATAAATAGGTCAGTAAACACTGAAAACGGAAAGAAAAGATATCCACGAGTGATCATTACTTAAATATGACATCATGAAATTTTCGATTTTGCTTGAAAACACGAGGTTCGCCATGTTTGAGGCCAAAAAGCGATGAATCTCTATACCTTCGATTTTTTTGAAAATTTTTTTCACGGGGTAAAAAAGGTTGTAGATTACGATTCTTATAAAATCTCAGGAGGCAAGGTAGCTTTATTTTTCACGACGGCGAAAAAATGAGAAAAAATTATCATTTTTTCGCCGTCATTATGTCGAGAAAATGATTTTTTGCACTTTTCGAAACTAAGACTTTTCGCACCACAAAAAGTGTCAACATAAAAGTTGTTCTACTGTAAACGCCGGTCATTTTGGTTTTTTAAACGAAACTCTAGCTCAATTGTTAAGCTTTTTATGAATTTTTGAAATTTCGAAATTTCCAGAGCCGGCTTTTAGGCAGTTTTGAGAAATCGCGGAATCCGTATGTATAAAAAGATCCTGGACCTTAGGGACACCTACCACGATAATCTCAAAGATATCCGAGCACTTTGAACATTTTGTCAAACGCCACCTGCCATCTCTCAGAAGACCTGTGATAATATTGGGGTGTCCGGAAAGTTCGTATAATGCTTCGGAAAAAAGTCAGTTCGCGATCAAATGCAGTGATTGCGCAATCTGTTTGTGAACAATGTATTGCATCATTCTGACGTTGAGTAGTGAGAGGATTTAATCAGTCTCCTAGTTGCTACATTGATTCTTGTGATGGACTCCCATCTCTACCTCCGAGCAGTTTTACTTCATTACTACCGTCTTGGCCGATCCGTGAAGGAGGCCCACTCTGCCCTGGCCCAGTCGGAAGGAGCTGACCCCCCTCCATACCCTTCTGCTATAAGTGGTTCTCCCGCTTCAAGAAAGGGGAGTTTGGTCTCGATGATCAACCCCGCTCTGGACGCCCTCCCTCCCTCGATCAGCCTCTCGTTCTCCGCACACTGAAGCGCAAGCCCATGGCCAGTGTGCGTGAGTTGAAGAAGGATACTGGTACTCCCAGATCAACGGTGTCCGATATCCTCCATCGATCTGGGAAGAAGCGGAAACTCCCACAAGTGATTCCCCATGACCTCTCCCCCGAACAGCTGAAAAATCGTGTTCAAGTCTGTCGGGAATTACTCCATCGTAGATCCAATCTTCGATGGGTCAGTTCCATAATCGCTACAGATGAGAAGTGGATCACGTACGATAACCCTGTGAGGAGACTGCAATGGGTGGATGCAGATGAGAAGCCCACGCCCGTCCCGAAGAAGGAAGAGCACGGAAAGAAGGAACTCCTTTGCTTCTTCTTCTCAGTGCTCGGTCCCATCTACTGGGAGATCCTCGCACCAGCATCAATGCCGACCTCTTCTCTGAACAACTGGAAGATGTCGCGATCAGAGTCCCTCCCAGACTCCTGAACCAGTGCAAAATTCTTCTTCTGATGGACAATGCTCGCCCACATCGAGCGAAGATGACCCAGAAGAAAATGGACGAGCTGAAGATCGAGAGGATTCCCCATCCACCGTATTCCCCGGATCTCTCCCCATGCGACTACCACTGCTTCCGCTCTCTCTCTCTCTGACTTCTGCAAAGGAAAGAAGTTCAAGAATCGAGATGAAGTTGTGAGGGCTTTCGTGAACTGGGCGGTCTCGAAGAAACCCGCATTCTGGAAGAGAGGAATCGAGACTAGGGATGTCAAAATCAAGAGCTGTTTTGATTCAAAAATTGAAATAAAACGAACATGCAGAAGCAAATGACCGTAATAATAAGCCGGCGGGTACAGATGACGTATCCACACCGTCTGATCTTTTTTGGGTCGGGTAGATATTTTAATTTTAATTTTAATCCTCACTAATTCATGATTTTGAGAAAATCGCAGGTTCTTAATTCAAGAGCTTTAATATAATTGAAGATTGTTGTTAGAATGACAACAGTAAAACGGAATTATATTACTGATAGGTGGGGCAAACTTTTGGAGACAATTCTTCACTATGTTTCATATCTCGTTCGCATGTTACAGCCGATCAAAGAAATCGAAAAATGGCGAAATTGCTCTTGATTCTGACATCCCTAATCGAGACCCTGCCCAATCGCTGGAGGGAGGTAGTGAGAAAGAAGGGGGCATACATTGGTCACTGAGAATTGTAAAGCATTGAATAAAAAATAAAAACAAAAAAATATACGAACTTTCCGGACACCCCAATACTTTTCAAGATTTGTGACCGGATAGGCATAAAATTCAAAATTAAGTTTTAAAGTTGAATCCAATTTCCACAAAAAGTATTGATCGCACATTTTATGCACACCACTAACAAATAGGGTATGAGTAGCTCGTTCATTTAACCACGAGAAATGGGGCTGCTTTTCTGCTGGAATTACGATGAACTCGTAGAAGTCGGAATTTCATGGGTGAATTTCGGCATTTTTTTTGTGGAAAGTCGAGGCTCTGTGTAGCAGACCCGCATGATCACCGAAATTAAAATATGGTACCATCAAGTAGGAATGTTCAATATTTAGTGCATTTGAGATCCCAATATCGATCGGTTAGAATACACAGCGATTTCAAAGTCTGACGGCCATGCTCAAAAATCTCAATTCCCAAATCGGATCATTTTCCGAGAAGGCCTGTTGCGGCACACCCGAGTTCACGCTATTATTATGATATATACTCATTATAGCTCAATACTGTGCAACAGCTTTGATCAATCATTACTCTCCACAGAGCTGAAATCAGCGAAAAAAAATTTCACCTATCCAGCATATTTGTATTAATAATGTGCCTATACTACAAGGCTAATAGACCATTTTCAAGGAGCGCTATTAAGAGTATCCAATAGCCTATCGAAAACGAGGAACCAAATTTAAATCATTCCAACACAAAATACGGGGCATGAGAAAATGTAAAATTTGAAAATCGGTCAAAACTTTTGCATCAGCCTGATATTTCAAAGAGATCGGAATTATCATAAAATATACTATATGAAAAACTTATTGAGATATTAACGAGATTAGTGATAATTACCAAATATAACGTGAATATTAAAGTTACCCAACAACCGTCAATATGGCCTATATTTTTATTCCTGAAACTGATAGACATAAAAGAGACTAGTAGAAATGCGATACTAATAAAATCAGAAAATCAATAATTAGTCACAGAATCGACCTCAAAACATGTGTTGCGCTACCCTGAGCACGACCGATTTTCCCGCGATGTTTGAAACATGAATATTCTGTGTGCGGTAATTAGCGTTTACAAGCCCGGTTCTATACCAAATCCATCCTCGCTTCTCGCCCGGTTGTAGAAATATATATTTCAACAGCAAAAACTTCAATATTAAGCCCACATAACAATATTTAAATAAACCGCGCATTTTAAATTACGGTACTTAGTGTATGTTCATGCAATTCGCGGTAAGGTATTGTTCAGGCGCTAATTTAAAAATTTTGCACGGTTGTTGGGTAACTTTAAGTGCATAAAACAGAAATATAACCTCTCTATTTAGTAGGGAGTATTTGGAGCAGCAATTGGAGCATCCCGCAGCAGCCGGCATACTGTACGAGAAAGAATCGATTGATCGACTGCGAGAAGAGAGCACAGGGGCTCTGCAAGAACACTTACAACGTCGCCAATACAAGTGGATATGAAAAATTAGGAAGAGAAGATGGGGAGGATGAATAGAGCACCTCTTCCTTCTATCACTATTGGTCCTCTTCCAATCCTCTACTCTGTCGACCCTCTCCTTACTCTTACTCCTTATCCAATGAGCGACTCTCTCTGCAGTTCCTCGTCCCATCTCATCCATCTCTTCTCTCCTCACTCTTGTAGGAAGAAGAACAGTATCGGAAGAGTAAAATGATGATCGTGAGGGGGCGAGATTGCCTTGGGAGAGAGTTCGCATTCTCCTTCCCTCCTCTCGTCTTTCCTTCAGAGTTGGTTCCATCCATTCCAGAAGAGTAGATGCAGAAGGCCATGCTTGAGTAGGAGTGATGGGTCTTCTTGGAATGAACGGAGAGGGAGATTGGCTCCGACGGGGTACGGTAGGAGAGGATATTGATTGGGATGGAGAGGTCGAAGGGAAATTGAGATACTTTCTCGTTCTCAGCTGCTCATCCCTTCGAGAGAATCTGGGGACCGATTGGGATGATGAAAGTGGAGAAGAGAGCTGGATGGGCAACGGGGAAGAGATGGAGGGAGGAGGCGAGGGAGAGGATCTACTATCTTTCTTCCCTTTCTTCGACTGGTGAGAGAAGAAAGCTCGTTTGACGGATAGAAGAGGTGTGAGGGTTGACCAAGATGAGGGCATGGGGAAAAGAACGGCAGGGTAAGGATACGGTACGGAGATTGACACAGCCCGGGCGAATGAGTGCTAAGGACGGGATCTTCCCTTTCTTGATTGGATGTTTGATTGGATGGAGAGGAATGGGTGCGAACAGGAAGGATGAGTCACACTGGACAATGTGAATGAGGGTTAGATGGAGAGAGTGGGGAGAGGGATGGCAAGGGAGAGAGAAACCGTGGTGAGGAGAGATAGTGAGAGATGAGGGCAGACAGTACATTGTAGGTAGGTATTTGTGTGTATGGTCAGCAATACCAATCACATTTTCAGGCAACTCTTCAAAGAGAGCATATCATTTATCACTGAAATGAGAACGACATCAATGAGAGTAAAGGCCAATCTCTTGATAAAATTGACATGCTTTCCTCGAAGCCATACGAGAAACAACAATAAAAACATAATTGTAGCCATATTTCTACTTGATAAGGGACTAGAGTGGGGTAAGTCTGATATTTCTAGAATCCCTTCTCGAAGAGGAACTTCTCCAGATGGCTCCGATCCGCTCCTTTCACCTGCAAACTCCACTTAATTTAGATGTACATGTTACATATTGTCAGGTTATAGACGTATTACAAAATTCAAATTCGAATCGGAGATTCCTCTTATTTACCCAATGTTTCTTTTAAGAAATAGAGTGAATGGCACAGGCGCTTAAAATAGATCGTTTAGCGGCTACTCTCGTGGTCAACAGCAAATTTTGAGTTCAAAAATCAGAATATTACTAGGACAGAGATGAGAGCCCTCCATGAATTGGATCACCTTTATTCTTCCCTTTAGTTCATCGACGTGGGTGGTCACTGGATGGCCAACTGCTTCCTCCAGATACGATCGGAGATCTGCCTCGCACGCCTGCACGCACATCCATCAATCACTCATCAAATACACCTATCGTCAAAATCTTCGCAAACTGTCATGCTTGTTAGATTGAAAGAAAAAAATACTAAAAAATCCAATGACAGCTATTTCCTTGAAAATGTTCTCACATCTCAACTCTCTATAACAGTCATGTACAGTCGCGAGCATAAGTCACCGGGCACTTTTGGAATGGGTTTGAATTTTTTAACCAGGAAAATTTCAATTCTGCAACTAGGATGTTATGCACCAAATTCATCGGAGATTTTTCTTTTTGATATTGGGGTATGATGCAAGCGCATAGCCGTTGCGTAGTGATGACGCAATAAAAATTCACTTTTTCAAAGCGGCATTAATCTTACATGGATTTTCCCCAGCTCGCCAAACTGTCTGAGGTTGGAGTCATGCCCGAGGACTACCCAGAAAATTTTTTTGAGGTTGCTGCGCGACCGCACATTTGTTGGAGCCTTGCTGCAAAATCGATGTCGAAAATTCAGATCTCGGCTCCTAATCAAGCTAGAGACTGGATCAAGGCATCAAAATGATCGCCATCATGAGTCCAGATGATCCTGAGAATATGAAAACAATATATCGAAATTTGCCCTCAGGGCACCAAAAAATCACTTTTTCGCATGACCATTTTTGGGCATTCATAACTACATTGGAAATGTAGGTAAAAATCTGGTGTTTACGTAGGAATGTTCAAAATGTATTAGAGAACGAATTCCCCACTTTTTAGAGCGAGTGGATATCTTTCCTGCCCGCGGCGTGCGTTCTTCGGAGGTATACAAGGGTCGATATATTGTTTTCATATTCTCAGGATCATCTGGACTCATGATGGCGATCATTTTGATGCCTTGATCCAGTCTCTAGCTTGACTAGGAGCCGAGATCTGAATTTTCGACCTCGATTTTGCAGCAAGGCTGCAGCAAATGTGCGGTCGCGCAGCAACCTCAAAAATTTTTTCTGGGTAGTCCTCGGGCATGACTCCAACCTCAGACAGTTTGGCGAGCTGGGGAAAATCCATGTAAGAGTAATACTGCTTTGAAAAAGTGAATTTTTATTGCGTCATCACTACGCAACGGCTATGCGCTTGCATCATACCCCAATATCAAAAAGAAAAATCTCCGATGAATTTGGTGCATAACATCCTAGTTGCAGAATTGAAATTTTCCTGGTTAAAAAATTCAAACCCATTCCAAAAGTGCCCGGTGACTTATGCTCGCGACTGTATGTCATGATAAATATAATATTTACGTATCATGTGTTTAAAAGAGAGAGAGGAAACGAGAAAGAAAAATAATAACTCACGAATACATCGCCATCGATTCCCTTGAGAGTGACCAACTCAACGTAGTCGAAGTCCAGAGATTTCTCGTTCAGTGTATCTCTGAATAAAAACAAACTAAGTGCGTTGGAAAGGATGGCGAGTACTGATATTTAAAAAAAGTGTTGCACTCAAAAGTAAATTAACGTTCGAAAAAAATAAGAATATAAACCTTCGTCGTTCAAGATAGAGTGGGAAGAGATGGTCCCTCTTTCTTGATACATGATATGGCAGTGAAGGGGGAGGATCTGAATCCCTTCGTTTATAATACTTCATGCTTTAAGTAAGGAGAAAAGACCTAGTGCAAAGGAAAAAAGACAAACCAAGAGGAGGTCTCCATCCACTGGGCGTAGGATATGAGGAGTGTCTAGGGAGATCAGGTACGATATCACGAGGAATCACTCTCTCCACCAACGACCAATCCACTGACGCTTCCGAATATGAAGTATGCGTCTCATCTCAAATATATATTTATAAACGAATAAGTAATTCGTCAACCGGTTGTTTAACTGTTTAATATTCATTTTTATTAACCTCACCATATGTATCAGTTGGATGGAAAAATAACTTTACCGATTTTTTATCAGTGCCTAACGGAAAAATAATCGTTCTGAATTTTCCAGTTAATGATCGTGAATTTCCGGCACTGGTATAGAATCCCGGACCAGTCCGCAAAAGGACTTCTACAGAGGCAGGGCAGTCGCCTGGCCTCCCTCCCAGGAAAGAGATGCTCTGTCCCTGCACTGTCATAAAAGCCCAGATCGGGGTACCGGTGAAAGCACCAGGGGTAGCCCAGACCGGTAAAACTTATCTTTAGGCTATCATATCCCTAAAAATAAGAATATCTCTGGTCTTAATTAAACAAGAAACGTGGGCACTCAATCTAACAGCATCAGCCTAATATCTACCTGCAACCCGATCTGGGCTTATAGAACAGTGCGGGGATAAACTCTTTTCACCGGGGGAAACAGCATTTGCGAGTGGTCCGGGCTTCTATAACAGTGCCGAATTGGCAGAATTTCCGATAACGTGCACTATCTATAAAAAATTTTACTAACACTCCAGTAAAAAAATAGTCAGCTAACCAGGAATGGCCGCGAGGGTAGGTTGGAGTTTTAGCACGAGACCTTGCGGGATCGAAAGAGGATCAAATTCTATGAACTTCTACGTTTTTCATATCTGCTGAGGGCTTCTGTGGACGGCTGGGTTGTATCGGGATTTCAGAACAGCCTGAGAAATTGACTTTTGTGCACCTCTCCCCACTATGAGCGCAGACATCCACAGATGACCTCAGCAGATATGAAAAACATAGAAATTCTTAGAATTTGATCCTCTTTCGATCCCGCTAGGTCCCGTTCTAAAACTCCAACCTACCCTCGCGGCCTTTCCTTGTAAGTATAGCCTAATTATGAGGTTGCCTGATATAAGCACATTTTTTTAGTCAATCAACAGCTGAGAACGCAGACGGCGTATGAATTCTATTGTTCGGGAATTCCATCACCCCGGTCATCAGTTCCCGCTGAACCCTGATGTGCTCCCTAAGTATACCTTTATGTGGGATGGCGTGTTTCCAGGGATTGAGCCATGGTTTATCATCGACTATGG
The DNA here is from genome assembly GCA_036245805.1 of Pristionchus mayeri. Taxonomy (NCBI): domain Eukaryota; kingdom Metazoa; phylum Nematoda; class Chromadorea; order Rhabditida; family Neodiplogasteridae; genus Pristionchus; species Pristionchus mayeri. The sequence goes on from BTRK01000006.1 coordinate 28,038,992, forward strand.
AGGGAACGCCTGTAAATCGTTAAGGTTAAGCAGATAAATATTAGCTATCTAGATATAGCTATCTACAGTGCCAGTAATCTTCGACGTGCGAAAAATAGATATTTACTTACTATTAGATGTTAATCGAGAAGAGACCCGAGAGATGCGAGAAAGCGAAGATCGAAACATTCTTAACATATCCTGGCGTTGTGATCCAAATTAACCTTATAGATATTTTCTCCGAATACAACGGATGTACAATGTTATTGTTTACTTTAACTAAATAGATACACTTTTATTCCAAAAGAAGAACAACTATTGAAACAAAGATTCTGATAACCTGTGAACGGATGACACATCCTACATTTAAATTATGAGATTAGACATATTAATAAAAGTTGATAAACGAGGAAAATAAAAAAAAATATTGAAAATTCTTTTCCTGACAAAAACCGGGAAGAGATCCGGAAAAAATATTCTGAAGAATAGTGGGAAATCAAACGCGTACTAGCATAATCAATTAATCGTATTACCGTATCCTCGAGATACTGTACTATTAAACTAAAAGGGCGTTATTCACCTTTTTTCGATAGATCGATTTTTCTTGCAATAAGCAGATCTTGAATAGGGACTGCAACGGTGTTAACGAACGAGCAAATTAATTCACAAAGGTATGCAATTGAATGCTATGCCTACCCCATTTCGACTTTTCACTTTAGTTTTAAAAAATAATGATCAAATCAAGAGAAAAACAATAATAAACATAAGTCAAAATGCCGACGCTTTCAGTCCAAGTGGAGCGCATCTCAAGTCACTCCTTTACTCCTACCTATCGCACACTGAAAGACTTGTAGTTACATGACTAACGTCGAAACAATTTCGTATTTAATTATTCTATGTAGAGAGCACTCTGAAAAAATCCGAATGACGTAATCGAAGAAGAATACACAATTTAATCGACCAAGAAAACAAAATCGATCACTGCTTCTACACAAGCTACGGTAGTTCGCCGCGTCAAATTCACAATAATCAGTTTTAAATCAATATCTGTAAATGGGGGAACTGTTCACGCCTTGTTTTCATATGAAAAATCCATTACTCGTATATGAATAACATACTAAAAAAGATCGCATGAACAGTTCCCCCATTTAGAGATATTCTGAATTAACCAAATTTACAACGGTAAAATGCTCAACTTTCGCGGCCTCGTTCTCTAATATCTTTTATTTATATTTATTTTTTATTGTGAAAACATTTTTTTGTGATTGATAATCTAGTTAAACTGAGGAAATGAAGCTTCAACACTTAATTCTGAAAACACGAATATTTTCGAGCGTTTCGTGCATCTTCATTTCTGCAACATGTCTCTTCTTGTCATGCTTGGTGTTCTTTCAATATGTGTTCATATTCATTCCAATCAATAAAATAGTATAAAAAACCCATTAAATATTTTTTAAAAATGTTTTAAAATATTGAAAGAATTTGGCTTGAAAAGTACGGTAGTTTGAAAGCAAAAGCGTCGGAAGTAGGCAACAAATATTCCGTACTCAAAAATTCGGGCTGCCGTCCCTAATCTTGAAAAGGTAAAAATGGGGTTCTTTTATCAAAGAGATATTCTATATAATATAGAATTTTTTTTTTGAATCAGAAAAAGTGAAATTCAAACGCGCGATACGCAAATATAATTAATGACACACTTATTTTTAATCAACACTGTAACTCATCTTTAAATGTTCATTTCTTTGATTCGATCGTTTCCTTTTCATTTCTCTCTGCACTCGCGAGTGGTCGCCCCTTTCAGACTGGCCTCTTCCATGTCCAGATCCACTACTCGTACAGATAGAACGGTCCACAATGTAAGCGAACTATATTACCTGACAGGTAGATGCTCCTAAGGCCCTTCCGAGAGCGAAGCAGAATCTCTCCCCCAAATACTTTATTCCGTTTGAAGCTATAGATCCTTCGATAAAGGTGTGCATTCCATCTTGAACTCGATCCTCAATAATGATTGCAGCTGCAGGAAGTCAGTCTGACTGTATCCAAAAGAGATGAGAATCCGAGCGAGTATGATGCGAATTTACTCTTTTCTCACATTTCCTTTCTGCAGAAGTGCATTCAACGTTCGATATAAAGTGACTTGGGTAGGAACGAGCAGCCACTTCGAGCACGAGTTCAGCAGAGTCAAACATCAACTGCACAATTTTCTCAAGGAGGGAAAGGTACGGGCGAGGGGTCTTCCAACCGCCCAATTCACTCCTGCAGAAGCCAATGGAGAAAAGTTACACTGACAGTACGGATGACTCTAGTGTGAGCACGTAGACAGCACTTGTCAGTCATCGATCAATGATTACAGCAGTCGCACACCTACGGAGAGCTACTCATCGTGCTCAAACTGCACTACAAGGTTTGTCTGTGGTCGATTGTTAGTGAGCCCTCTGCAGAATGGAGCGACGATCGCGACGGAAAGGTTCAAGAAGAATTTCGCGACTTCGTCGCAAGTGAAGGACGTCGTGAGATGGATCGAGACACTCGAGTAGTGCACTCTCCCCCATCCCAACTGAGTATCTGCTGCAGGCCCACCTTCATTTCATGCACCGAACCTGTCGTCGTCTACGAATTGAGAGGAGGAGTCATGCCTGAGAGGAAACTTATTAGGGTTAGCAGCTTGTGTCTTTAATGCTTCAATTGTTTTGCAGTTGGAAGGAAGTGAGAGACTGATGGACATCGCCGGAAAGAGCACCTTCCTCCCCATTGTAGTCGATCGTTCCAATATGATTGTACAGTGACAAAAGAGAGAAGACAGGCCGAGAATCTACCCTCTATTCTATTCAATATCACGTCTTCACACTCATAAATTGACTCTCGTCTGAATTGGACTGATTCATATATTGCATGTATTATTACAAAATGCACAAAACTGCAAAAAAAATGTGGAAATATTTAGAGTATGAAAGGGATGAGGGCCTTTCTGTGGTGAGGATAGTCGTCGAACTTCTCCTTGTACCATCTGAAACTCACTCTACTTATATGGTAGGTTGATAATCTGACTGGTGGTGCTGAATAGCCCTCGGGCCAATGTTGGCGAAAGTGAAGAAAGAAAAGGCAGCTGCAGGTAGAGATCTAGAGGAAGAGTAATTATGGAAGGAGGAGAGGGGGAAGACCTGGCCACGAGGAAATACCCAAACCACTCCATTATTTCCCCGAAAAAGTTGGCTCCCGAGACGTACTCGAACATTCCTCCTCCAATTAAACACATTACCTATTATGTAATTAACAATTGTTAGTACAAAACGAATGGTTCCCACTAATAGCTGGACTATTGTGTCCTTTGCTGCCATAAAAAGAAGAATAAAAATGAAAACCTCTCGGAATTTTGTACTCTGTTTCTCCGTCCTTCCTAAGATTCCTTAAGATATCATCCGACTGAAGATTTATTGCCATCCCACCGAAGAAAAGGACGAAACCTCAATTGGAAAGGTCGAATGATCTTTGATCTTCAAGACTCACCAATAATAGTTATGGGGTTTTTGAAGTGGCCAGATTCGAAAGAGTAATACCATGCATGGTAGAATCCCTTTGATAGAGATGGATTGATCGAGTGGGCATCATTCACACCTGCAGGTATCCATTCCACGTGCAGAACACAAAGGCTGAAGCCACTATCGAGAGAGGCGTCGGCTTAGGATTCTTCAGTTGCAGTGGAAAAATGAAAGTCCTGGAGTTTTCATTATTAATCGGAGAATAGTTCGAGCATCCTTCGGTAGTAAGCACCTGTTAGCGTAGTGAATGACCATAAGCAGAATGATGATCTTGCAGCCCAGATTGGGTGCTTCCCAGAATGCAGAGACAGGGAGGAGGAAGGAGGGAGCCTCTTGGATCAACCATCCCCATCGAGCTGCCACTGATCTCTGCAACCACAGACGAAGAATTGAAATAGACCAAGTGAACTCACAGCATCAGACGATGCGTATCTTCCGTAGCTGGCTTTCATTCCATAGAGGAGAGCAATCATAGTAATTACTCCACTCACAATCATTATCCATGAAAGAAGAAGGAAGAAGTCCTCATCCATCCAGAACACCATCTGTATACGAAACACATGGACGACGCCATTGAACGGAGAAAAGAAGGGACTGTCGACACGGAAGAACAACGAATAGAAACACAACACCCCACAACTACTAACCATGCAGTGATAGTGATCACTGATAACAGGTAGTCTCAAATGATGTGCGATGGGGTTACGAGTGATCACAACTCATCAAACATTGCGAAAGTTGTAAATATAATTTTCGATGTTATACGAATCGATCACAACGTCACTGAATTTATGTTTACTAAATTCTGCAGCAATGATAACAATGTGTAATCTGAATACTCGTACATGGGATGGAATAAAAACACAGGAACGAAATACTTACTCTAGAACAACTTTCAGCATTGAACTAGGTTAGTGCGGAATTTTAACATGTTGAAAAATATAGGAGTACGATTAGTGATGGAGAGTGAATTGAAACGAGCAGAGCCATATAAACGAGATAAGGATAGAAAGAGAGTGAGAGCACGTCATAAAATAAGAAGAGATGAAAGGCACGAATCGAGACTGCGATATTGGGTCTACACTGTGTGGAGCACCTACTGGAATATGAGACAGAACAGGGGCCACTCGAGTGTACAATCTACGAGAACGTTTAGAAGGGCGGGATCGGTCATACGGTAGTAGGTGGCTTAAACAATTGCAAGGAAGACTGAGATCAAATCTGGGAAAAATCCCGGAATGGGAGAGAAGTCGATTTGTACTCTGCCACAGGGGATGGAGGACGGAAGACACGTTTGACAGCAGGCTCAGACGTCCATTCTAAAAGGAACGGTTACGGAAGCAATGGAGTAGATGAGACGAACGTTGCATTAAAACACGATGGTTAAACTAATTAATTTAATTGATACATAACTATAGATAGCAAAACCAGCGAATAAACGTTTTCCGCGATTTATTCTTATTTATTGCCAACAACTAGCGACCAAAGGATAAAAGTTCGACGGAACTGTTGAGAGCTGGCTTAAAACGTTGTAAAAGGCTCGTGACGCCGAGGGCGATCCGAAAAAAGTTGTGGATTCGAGCTCCGCTCCGCCCCATCACCAAATTTTCGAATCGCCCTCGACCTCACGAGCCTTTCACAAAGCTCACGCTGCGGGGATGAGAGCAGGGCGGTTTCGCGAAAATATTTGACGTGTACGGTGATACGGAGGGTGCATTTAAGTTTTCTGCGATTTTAGAAAATGCACCATAGTGTCTGGTGTGGGTATACGGTAGCGTACATTTAATTTTTCTGCGATTTAGGAAAATGCACCATGGTGTAAGGCACCCTTGTGGTATACGGTAGTGTGAGTGGGTACTACCTGTACAATGTAAATACGACCAATTAGAAAAAAATGAGGGCTCGACGATTTGGGAACATTTTATATGATAGCGGTCGCGTAAGAATCGAACAACGACCTGAAGGACTTGGCACAGCGATTTTTCGAAATTTTGGGGAAGGGGTTCTCGAAGGTGCTGATCATCGTGGTCAACTTCATTTTGCACCATCTCGATCGATAGAGCAAGGCTTTCACTGTTCAATATACTCGCTGATCCAATTATTGCGATGCGGTGAACGTGCAGAGTATATTCGACAATGAAACACATTCTTATTCGCAGTTTTTATGATGAGTTTGCGGTGAAGAGGCGATAAATGGGGCAGAAAATAATTCGTAGCAGAAAAAACTACGAGTTCGAACACCATACCCTGTATTCTAATAATGATCCCCACAACAACGCGCATCTACTCGTACCAATTTCGTCGTTAGTTATACCTTATATTCGAGAACCGATTTTCTATATTTAGAATAATTTTAAATATTCATTTAGTTTAGTCGGGGTCATGGTAATCTTATTTTGCCATAGTGCAAATTAGAAGATAATTCCTCAATCAGTTGCTGAGTTACGGACAGGAAATTAGGTGCAGCCTACATGCAGCCTGGCTCTATCGATCGAGATGGTGCAAAATGAAGTTAGCCACCTTCGAGAACCCCTTTCCTCAAATTTTCGAAAATTCGGTGAGACAGACCTTGCTCGATTCAAACGCGACCACAGTCATTTGTAGAAGAGTGCGAGTGCGAGGAGAGTCATACTGTACCATATCACATAATTAATTATTCGTCTCTCGTTGCGCCGTAGAGCGTAGGTAAAATATATATATATATCTATATATATATAAGATTTTTATATCGGTTCTCGAGGTACGGGTGAAATGATTCAACTGATCCAAGATATGATTTTTTCCACATCGTTGGGAGCAAGGTTCCCATTCAAGAACACATAAAATGTTACACTACGATTCCTTTTTAGGGACACCAAACCGAAAAATAACAATTGAAATCGGGTGAAAGACAGATTTTCGGTTGCAAAAAAAGTTGCGGGAATTCAAAAATGTGTTATGGATTAGTTACTGCTAGATTTTGCGTAGGGACGGCAACGGTGTTAACGAACGAGCAAAACAATTAACAAATTGGTGTGCAAATGGAAGCTTACCCTACCCCATTTCGAGTTTTCACTTTAGTTTTCCAAAAGTAATGTAAAATAATAATAAAAACAATAATGAATTTTGATGAAGAAGCCGACGTTTTGAGTCCAAGCGGAGCGCATCACAAGTCACTTTCATACTCAATTTATCGTAAACTGAAATATTACAGCACCGTCCATATGAATTAATTAATTTCTTTTTAATGTTTAACCCGCTCTAAAAAAATGCGATATATCACCAGTCCTAACAAAAACACACAAAAATATCTCGGTGTTTCAGAAGCGTCAAGCAAGTGCAAGGATTACGGTAACATCAAAGCAAAATAGCATTTTCTATAAAACCGCTAATAGTATATTTTTTGTTTTCTAGTATGTGGTGTAAAACAGGGTTTATCGCAATATAACCAAAAATCTCGAATGTACTATTAGCGGTTTTAAAGAAAAAGCAAAAAATGCACTTTCACAACGGTAAAATGCTCAACTTTGACGGACTCATTCTCTAATATCTAATACTTTTATTTATTTTTATTGTGAAAACATTTTTTTGTGATTGATAATCTACTTAAACTGAGGAAATGAAGCTTCAACTCTTAATTCTAAAAACACGCTTATTTTCGATCGCTTCGTGCGCCTTCATTTCTACGGCATGCACCTTCTTGCCATGCTTGTCGCACTTTCATTATATCTTTATATTCATTCCAATAAATAAAATAGTTTGAAAATCACATTAAATATTTTTAAAAAATGTTTTAAAATATTGAAAGAATTTGGCTTGAAAAGTACGGTAGTTTGAAAGAAAAGCGTCGGAAGGAGGCAACCAATATTTCGTACTCAAAAATTCGGGCTGCCGTCCCTAATTTTGCGGCTAATTCGAAATGTGTCTGGCCAAATTTTTAGGATTTGGCAGTTGAAGCCTATTCGAAAGCCCCTTTTCAAAATTTTTCGTAAAAAACATTTTAAACGACGGTTAGAGAACAAATATAATTAGATAAATATTAATCCCTAAACAAGTTGACGCTTATTAGTGAAATACAATTGTCCGAACAAGTGGTGTATGCCAGTGTGAGAGCCGTGCAAAATCGTTCCGTGTTTTATCTCCGGATCTCGACCCCGCCCCTTTCCGCGTACGCGCGCGTTTATTTTTTCCCGCTTATGGCTCAACACGGCAATTTATTTATCAACACCATGTTAAAAGAAATGGTCCCTTTCGGAATCATTTTTAAACACAGAAAGACATGCTAAAAATAGAAATAAATAGGTTCTTTACAGTAAACATACAGTATCTCTACAGTATATATTGCTACCAGCTAAACAACTAGGCATAGGTTGCCTGAGATACGGTATATTTAATTTGAAAAGTTACCGTTCTGCAGGATCGTATAATGCACCGCAATACCCTGATTGGCAATTTTTAGCGGACCATTTTCTTCGGATGTGTTGATGAAAAAATTGCCGTGCTCAACTATTGGTGGGGGTATGACAAAATCGCAAACGACAAATCCGCAAATCGTCACAGCACGCTTAGAAGACGTCCTAGGAACTCGGGAGTGTCGTACGCCAATCAATATTACAGTACACTATCAAATACCGTAACCAGTTCCTTGGGTCAGATTGATTTCCTTGGGTCAAACATTTCCCTAAAAATCCAAAATCGATCGCAAAATGACCCTACAGTTGTCAGGAATACTGTCTGTTACGGTAGAATAATTTTGAAATCGGGTGGGGAATTTTAGAAAAATATATGACCCAAGGAACTGGTTAAGGTATTTGATAGTGTGCTGTAATATTGATTGGTTGCGAAACTCCCAAGTTGCTAGGACGTCTTCTAGACGAGCTGTGACGATTTGCCATTTTGTCGTTTGCGATTTTGTCATACCCCCTATTGGTGCTGGTTTCTGCACAGGGAAGCGTTTATCAAGCGTCGGTGATAAAAAAATGAAAAGCAAAGCAAAAACAACGGAAACAAGCCGTTACAGTAATCAACCCTCCTACTTTAAATTGGGGTGTAATCTGAGTGCACCCTTTCGTTCTGCAGTATCCGCATTCGGGTTTTTTCAGGGTGGTGGTGACAAAATTTTTTATTTCTATGATATCAAGTAAACAAATAAAAATACTCGCCCGTTTTCGCATTCAGTTCTCCTCTTCCTGCATATCCATACGGAGAGTTATTGCCTGCGAAGAGATACTTTGAGAATGTAAGTGATGCATGGGAGTTCAATTCAATTATGAATGTTAAAGTAGTAGGTTGTAAAACGGCCGTTCAACTTTACGAAATTATATTTTATTCACCACTATATAGTTTATATTTTATATGCCGTTTTGTCATCTCCATGCTTACGCCATTCATAACAAATTTTCTGCTAGAGATATCTCCATTATACAATTTAGTGTACCCATTTTTGCTTCAAAGATCTAATCACTTAGGAGGTCCATAAATGAGTTGTATGAATGGGTTGTATAATGTGTATTAAAGCAACTAAAATACGTACCCACTGACCGGAATGACGGGGGTGGGATACTGGGATTGTAGGCAGGACCATGGACTGGTTGGGCACTAGCTAGCACCGATTGCTTCATCTCATCTGAGAAAGGACCGCTTTCATTCCAGCATCAGACCAACCATTGGATCTGTTGGATCTCATCACGTTAAGGAGGAACTTACTCGATTGAGTGACCTGCTTGTGTGCTGTCAATATAGCTTTCAGGAAGGACTGATCCTGAAACAAACAAACCTAATAAACACAACAATTGTCAACTATGCTGTACCTTGACACTCATCGTCATCATTGCCATCAAAAACTCCATTGGCTTAACTCGTTCCAACGAAGTACCTATCAAAATATCAAGTAACCGAATTGAAAAAAAGAGAAATAGCAACAGATTCAGAATTCCGAACCACCCATGTTAATTGGAATCGGCTGAAACGAGAAATCACTTACTGAGACTCAAATCGGCTGCAGCAGAGGGAAGCTGAGCAATCAACCCCTTTCGCTTCTCCAAAACATCTTTCTCCCACTCTTGGAAGTTCTTGACATACAAGCGATACTGAGAAGTTCCAACGAGACCCCTGATAGTAAAATAATGCAAAACATAATAATCTTACACTAGATAATACAGTAGCTTAATACGACGAGTTAGAATCGGCATTCAAAGGAATAAAAGGGAATATCGTCGCAATGGTTTACACCTCCCATGAGTGTCTCATATTGAGCGGGGGGGGGGGGGGTGGCACAACGTAAAGCGACAAAACGTTAACAAATCATAGCCCCCTCGGAAATCGATATTAGTGCTTTGGAGCTGTTCCATTGTTACAAGTATGCGCTATACTATACCACCCTATTTTGATCCTCTTTCCAAGCAATCTTGGGTGTCAACGTATAGGGGGTCGTGGAAACTCATATACCAGTACCCCCACGTTGATTTGGAGTTAAACTCAAGATCGCCTTGAAAAATGGTCTAAACAGGGTGGTATAGTATCGCGCATACTAGAAACAATGCAAGAACTCGCAAGAAGTATTAATGTCGATTCCCAAGGGAGCTGTGATTTGTTAACAATTTGTCGCTTTACATTTTCTCACCCTCCCCATTGAGCATACTTCATTCTCCAAGTAATCGATTACCTTAATCGAGAGGCAGAAAAAGGATCGTGAATAGATTTTCAGTATATTTCAATTTAAGTGAGTATGAGCTTCTTTCCCTAGGCTCCGCCCATCGTGATGTGGTGCACAGGCGCTGTAGCGGTTCGCTGGGTCAGATCAGTTCGGCGCGTCAATTATGCAAAATTTCGAACTATTTTATTTTTTATTTGATTTGTCATATTTTATAGAGCGCACATACTTGAACAATATTTTACATAATGAGAACTTGTTGCATGCAAGGGAGGATACTAGCCATTTGGGAAAAACGGTAATAGCATACTATAGCTTTGAATTTTTGTGATCGCTCCACTGATATAGAACGTTATTCCTGTTTTAATATACGAAATATCTTTGGTCAAGTATATCACGCGTTTCATCGTAGAATCGCAAGCATCCATGCACATGGCAAAGACAATCCCCCATTTTCTCATCGATTTTCGATAGACCATGTATAGGGGATCTCTGAACCCGAGTAAGAGAGGTGGTAGATCAAAAGCCTTCCTGGTAGATCACATCAAAAATTGACTTTGGCGGTCCATTTTTTGCTCGTATCTCCGTTAATTTTCAACTTAGGAAAAAGCGTTTGGCAGATGAAATGTGTGTTTTGCAATGCTTTTCAAGATGAGAATGTGTCCGACTCGATAGCTTGCTCAGGCAGGGTACATGCTTCATGCCAAATCATCGACAGAATATGGGACCTATCCAAATTTTGTCTCATTCGATGAGACTCGTCAAGAGCTCTCGAATGATATGCTGAATGCCTTACTAAACCCGGATCTCAAATGTAGTTTTGGCCGAAAACCCATTTTCAAACATTCACTCCTGCATTTTCGATGCTTTTCGACCCACCCACTCCGGAACGAGGGATGAAATGATTCGTAATTACCGAATTTCCCTTTGTCTCGACAAAATTAGGATAGGTCCCATATTCTGTCGATGATTTGGCATGAAGCATGTACCCTGAGCAAGCTATCGAGTCGGACACATTCTCATCTTGAAGAGCATTTCAAAACACACATTTCATCTGCCAGACGTTTTAACCTAAGTCGAAAATTAACGGAGATACGAGCAAAAAATGGACCGCCAAGGTCAATTTTTGATGTGATCTACCAGGAAGGCTTTTGATCTACCACCTCCTCTCTTACTCTGGTTCAGAGTTCCATTATATAGGGTCTATCGAAAATCGATGAGAAAATGGGGGGTTGTCTTTTCAATGTGCAGGGGTTGTGAAGAAACTTTCCGATTCTACGATGAAACGCGTGATATGAGGGCGTTTGAAAAAAAATCGAGCGAACTCGGCACAGCGTCTGTATTTGAAAAAGTCTGTATTCGGCACAGCGTCTGTATTTTAATTGAAAGTACTGAAAACGATGGGAACATCCATTTTGCACCCCGTGCTGCAGCAGTATATTGTGAAATTCCGAAACTTCAAATTTTGTTTAGTCATTTACTACCTAGTAAAAATCATTGTAAAAATCAGGAAATAATACAATTCAAATGTTAATTCAATCTTTTGATTTGTCCCAATTCTGTAGTGATAGGCCTCAAAATTATTCTCCGAAAATTTAAGCTTCAGGTATCCAACCCGCACGGTCCCTTGCCCGTCGACATTCGGAAAATCGGACCCCTTCTCGCTTGAGGTATAAATACTGTAAAAGTTGAAGCTTAAATTACTCGCAATTTCATGATTTCCTGAAGCAGGGTCAATTTAGGCACGTTTGAACGATTTCCGTTCGAGAAAAATTAGGCGGATTGGGTTTTCTAATGTCGACGAATAAGGTGCCGTGCAACCCGATTTAGGGGCAAAATTCGCATGGGAAATTCCCGGGAACGTTACAATTTATATTGTCCAAAATAATGACTTACTTATTCTCGTTAAGCCAGTCCTCAAATTGCCGTTTGTGTTCGGCATGACCCTTGTCGATGTCGCGCAACGCATCATATATTCCCTGCAATGCAAAAATCGCAATAAAGAACACAACGTAATTGTTATGGGAGATGTGGGAACAAAATGTGGAAAACAACCGAGGTTTATCGGAGGAATGGCCCTAAAATTGATCATATTTCCACGGCGCAACTACACACCTGTTCATTATTCATTTTGCACGAGAAGCAAGGTGATACAGCCCTAATGAAGACCGAAAGAGTTGTGGCGATTTTCGAAATAGGGTTCACAAACCGGAAAGTCAAATTTGGAATCCGGGGAAAAGTCATATATTCGATGGTAAACCTCACCACCGGCGCGAATTTAAATCTATACATGCTCCGCTTTTTCAGTTTTTTTGAAGAAAAAAAATGAAAAGCATTTTCTATTAAAAATAAAATATCGAAATAAGAAAAATATTGTTAGTTGAGAAAATTCGCTGTCACAGCCTGAACTTTGACAAATGTATTATAAATCGTAAATCTTCAGATTTACGATGTATGTTCACATAGTACTTTTGTTCAATGGGAGTGTCCTGTAAAACAATTAGCGAAATCGTTAGAAAATTTTTACTGTAAATCGAGGAAGAAATTACATGTTTATTAATAGTGGAAGGATACTGTAGTAAGATCCTCGCAAAATTACGGTTTTTTATTGAATTCATTTGAAAAAAAAGCGCGACGATACCATGAAAGCATAAATAATCAATGACTACAGGTGGGGGGGGGACTCTCCAGAGTCGTTGAGTGTGAAAGTGGTCTGCGACAGTCGCGAATATGGGTGGCTTTCCAATCGCAGCTTAAATGCTCGGATGTTTGGGGCAGTGCAAATGTCGGAAAATTGAGAATACCATCGGGAGGCTCGAACAGGGAAAGAGTGGAATATGGCGGTGCTGGGTGTCGGTTCAATGTTCCAATCGGGGAACGTTGACAGTTTATGCCAGCTGAGTTTGCTTTAATACCGAAGGAAGAGGTTCGGTCTCGTTGGGGTTTGTAATCGTAGAAGGATGAACGAGGGATGATATGGGATCCAGCTATAATCATATAAGTCATGTCGAGTCCAGACTTCATTTATTTTGACTGAATGTGTTTCTGCACAATGAACGTTATGAGAAAGTCGTATTGAATGAACGAATTCGATGTCGCTGGAAGATAGATCAGTTCTTAGGCTTCTCATTATCCTTATTGGAAGAGGTGTCTCCCGGTTCATTGAAGTCTCAAATAACATCATCAACTCAAGATAAACCATAATTTACCTTTCTTGGCACTTCCATCATTTCCTGCTCCCTCGTGAGGAATGTCCACTACAAAGTAATCCATCAGTTACTAGATACATGCATTTGTTCTAGTTCTCACATCCAGCCACGGGGTTCTTATTCATATCCTCGCAGATGTAATTAGACTTCACGTTCTTAGGTTGAAAGATCAACGACTGTCAATATGCATCTATGAGATACCTTGTCATCCTCATTACTGCTAGTCTTCTTCCCATTCTTCCGAGATGAATCAACCTCCTGATTCGACTGAATAGGACAGATAGATAGCAGGTACAAGGGCAAATGTGACTTGATCGCTCTCTGCAGATCCCTTGTCTTCCTTCGAGTCTTTCGACTTGTTCTTCCCAGCTAACTTCTTCTTTCTGGGGAGGGAGTTCTTCGTGAGATCGATATGATGGGGTGCCGGACTGAGGGGAGCGGGAGGAGGAGGAGTGGGCACACTGGGTACGGTTGCAGCCGCTACAGCTGTACCAATCGGCTTCTTCTTTTCACGTGTGGGAACCATGCTCTGCAAAGGAGATACTATATTATCATCACACCTTCTTTTGACTTACCAAGTGGTGAGGATTCACGTGAGCTTCAACGCCGATCCTCGCAAACTTCGACGTCTTACGGAAGTCTCAATCCAATCAATAAATGGGAGATGGGCGGAGTCCTACCGATTCGTCTCTTCTCGTGCTCATTGTAATCTCTGACCACTTCAGGGAAAGTCATCTTCTTCGTTCTCCTTCAATCTCCTTCCCAATCTCCTATTCTCTCTTCATTCCCACCTGTAATCCATGGCTGCCAACTCGTCCTTCACAATATCAAGGCAGTCTGCTGCCATTCGAGGGTCGCAGCTGGAGGTCGCTGGTTTGTCTTGGATGAGGGCAGCTCGTACCTCAATGCCCCATCTACACGACTCTCCTCTCTCTCTCACTCACTTGCTTCACACACACCGGATCCTTTGCCCTTGCGAACCACACTCTGATGAAGGACTGAAGGGGGAGTGATCCTCTTCTTCATTCAATCTCCACTCACTCCCTTGGCATACTTAGTGAGGGCCGACTTGGCTGCAGCCACTGAGTTCACCTCCTGTCCCTCCTTGCACCCCGCGATGTAGAGGATGATGTCACCCACCTGTCAATCTACCTTCCCGCACCATCATTTTCTTAACTGACCTGGAAGACTTTCTTGGCAACTGACTTCCATCCGCCATCCACTGAACTGACCATACAACGCAGATTGATGGCTGGCTAAGAGGGACACAATATGTTAAGATAGTAAACAATGGCAACCTTCACATTGAAACCAATGGATGAATTAGGGTATAGGACAAGAAGTGCCTCGTAGAATTCGAATCCCTTAGGGAGATCCTCAAGGGAGCATACAGTAGCGGATTCAGCCCCCCCCCCCTATCTCACCTCTGAGACGAGCATCTTGGGCATCTGGGCCATCTTCAATCTCCGGAGTCTCCTGCGAGTGATCTGCACTTCGAAATCCACTTTCTTCCCTCCAGACTCTCTGCATGTGCACATTAGGAGGAGAAGAGTATGGTATGCACCTTAGCACTTCTCGCTTGATATCTCTGAAGACGTTCCTTGATTCTTCTCTATTGGCCACCTTTTTCCCATTTATAGCCAAGACTTGATCACCCAGATCGATACTCTACAACCACATACTTCCTCTTACAGCCCATCCGTTGTTCATTCAACCGTAGTCGCACATAAGGGTGCTCCAGACACAGTGTTCTCCATTGTGAGCTTGATCTTAGATTCATAGTACGTTTGGAGATGAACTGATACCTGAAGATGCTCCTTGAGAGGCCTCTATCCATACTTCTCACCGTTTCAACGACGAAGTCATCCTCAGATAGTTCCTTCAGCTTCTTCATGAACTTAACCATGTATTTCTCTTCCACGTCGTTCTCTCCCTTTCCTTTTCCATTTCCTCCCTTCTTTTTGCTGTCCTTCTTTCTAGATGGGTCTTTTTGCTTCTTCCTTTTCTTATCTTCAGATTTCTTCGTGACTGGAAGTAATAGTTCACTATATAATCAATACCGCAAGTTACTGTAAAATATACGAACTGCTCATTCCATAGAAGAGAGACGAGACCGTACCAGACGAGAGCCTAGGGTACAAATGAAATGGAGAGATGAGATCAGACTGAAGGATCAACAGTTGTGAACAAAAATTGTCACGAAGACATATGCAAATCAATAAGTAAACGATTGTACAAATCGTTAAACGTTTATACTTAAAAATAAGCATACGGCATAGAAAATACATCAGTTAGTATCTAAATTTTTACAACACATTGTTACAAAGAACAAATATTAAATAAATGAAACAATCATAGACTTACTCGATTTTTCATTGGGTCAATATGGCTGCACGAGATTAGTAATCACATAATTACAGAGCGCAAAAGCCAATGTTCGCTTTTTGTGCAAAGAAGTTGCGAATCACAATCCATACCAGGAATGGTATCAAATCTGAACAATTCGAAACTAAAATGGAAAAGTCATAAACAGAGCTATATACATGGAATAAATTAACCGGGATTCTTAAGAATACACTAGATGGATGAAATATAAAGCTGATGAGGGAACTATCCCGATGGGTCCGCCTAATCAATCAATAAAGATGCCGTCTCCATTCCCCAATCCCTGATATTCCTTCATCATTTCAAAAAGAAGGACATAGTAGCAGGTGGAAATGGCCATTGCTTCCAAATTGCTAACTCTTGCTGAGAGAAGAAGAAGCACGTACAGTACACCTCAACATACATTTGTTGCCTACCTAATCACAACTACTACTCACCTGAAATTTTTTCCTTCATCGATTCTCTCATTCCCTGTAGCAACTTGGAGTTATTGATAAGGAAGCAAAAGGAACACGACTGGAAAACACCGCTACTTGTTACTCCTCCCCCACCACAGGAATACAAGAAGGATTACTTGTACAACAATATATTTAGTCTGTTTTCCAACTCACGATGAATGAAAAGAGCAGTGGATGAGGATGGCCATATAAGACAATATACAATGATTCGAGAAAATCCTTAGAACTCAATTCATGCCAACTATGTTGGAAGATTCCTTCAATATGCATATATGATCATGAATGATTAATAATAACAATAAATAGGTGATTGGACTTACCGGCTGCTCCATCCCTCACATTACCCGCCAGTCCGATGGAGAGAAGGATGCAGATAGAGAAGATGATCAATGCAAGGCCATTCTTAGACTCCCCACCCACTTTCTGGATGGGAATGATTAATGACATCACAATACTACGGGCTCACGAATATGTAGAGGAAGAGGAGGAAAGCATATCCCAAGTTGACGTTGTAGCTTGCCCCATACACAGCAATACCAACGAGTAGAAAGCGAGCTGTCATACGAAGGGCAGAAGGAGATCTATCCACGTATTGACAACTGGAAGGAGATATTTCTTATTCATATTCAGTAGCGACCAAAATTATATTACCTTCAGGGTTTTCCCGCATAGCTTGCCTCAATCTTTTTTCGAGCCTCGTGAAATTTTCACTGCACTCACATTTATTATCAATCCAATGATCCACTCGTTGATAGCAGCATCGTAGTGTACGGTTGTTCACTGACAAATCGATATTTCGCTCAGAAACAGGATTTTCACGAAAATGCATGCCAAAAAATCTAGAAATTTATCCAAATTTGAAAGTTCGAAAGAGCATCGTTCGGGCCTTCGAATGCACCTTTTGGTTGAATTGAGAATCGATTTTTCGGCTGTAATAGAACAATTGACATTCACCGAAAATGATGATTTCTCAGATATCGATGAAGGTCAAATTCAGGCTCGAAAATATTTTTGGGAACCATCAGCCTATGTTATCCTACCTATTTGAGCTCGATTGCCTCTTTAGACTTATTTTCGATTCTCAATTCATCCAAAAGGTGCATTCGAATGCCCGAACGATGCTCTTTCGAACTTGCTAATTCAAATTTGGATAAATTTCTAGATTTTTGGTATACATTTTCTTGAAAATCCTGGTTTCGAGCGAAATATCGATTTGTCATGACACTACGATGCTGCTATCAACGAGTGGATTGATTGGCACTCATAAAATATGAGTGCAGCCAAAATTTATTGAAGCTCGAAAAAAGATTCAGGCTATTGTGGGAAAAACCTAATTTGCGTAGGTGATAGCATTTTGGCCGCTACTGTATTGAGTGAAAACACGACATCGCTACACGGACTTGTGTGTATGCCAAGTTGGAATGAAGCATCCCCAAGTCACTCTTAGAGATTGGGGCAACTTGGAGATATCCTTGATTCCAATTTTTTTTCTTTTTTTCCAACCGCATGAGCCATCATTAATACGGTAAGTTAGAGTGTTGAAGCTCGTTTTAAAATTGGAATCAAGCAGATCTTCAAATTGTCCCCAAGTATGGTCGCAATTTTGGAGATGCTTCATTCCAACTTGGAGGCGCACATCAGAGGTCGGTTGAGAAAAAAGCGACCCGCGAAGGAAAAATGTCGATTCTCTATAACTCTGTGTAATCGAGTGTGCTGAAAACGATGGAAATTCGAAAAAGTTGCGATGGGGCTTCGGCTATTCGAAAAAGTTGCGATGGGGCTTCGCCCCATTGCAACTTTTTCGAATCATCCTCGCCCTCACGAGCCTTTCTCTCACCCCGCTGCGGGGGTGAGAACAGGTTGGACTGAATGTGCAACACATACCTATGTTCTATTTCAAAAGAATGGTTTATGAATTCGCAGATAAATACAATATCGCATTCGGAGGTTTGCAAGTAGACGCCTGCTTAAAACGTTGCAAAAAGCTTTCTGCGATTTAGTAAATCACACAATAGTGTGTGTGGTGTGGGTATACGGTAGCGGGCATTTTAGTTTTTTGCGATTCACGGCTTGATTTTTCCCGACGACTTTTTAAAAACATGTCCCCGGGACCGGAAAATATTCACGACTATTTTCCGGATGGGCAGTACAACTGATTCCCTGAGTACTGTAGTGTTTGAGTGAAATTGCCTGATTTCTGTACCTTCTAGCTTGAAATTGCCCGATTTCCGTATGTCGTTCAAAATGATTTGTTAGCTATACGGTTTTCGATCACAGATTACGATAGTTATTGATTTTTTCAAATTCATTGATTTGTTTCATTAATATTATTTTTTATTTGTTAAATTCTTTTATATGTTATTTTTATAATATTTTCACTAAACGATTATTATTTTGCGTTTTTGATTGATACATTTAATTTTAATCGTGAGGAACGTGTGATATGTGTGATACTATGAAAACAATTGTCTATTGAAAACGAAGGAGTGATGCTTTAATTGTTTTGCTAATGTAAACACAAATGATGGCTAAATTTATGATTTTTAAAAGAATGAAAAATGATAAAAGAAAATGTGTTTTTACTGGTTTTATCGAGGGACCAATGGAAGACTCCGCCCCAAAATGTTCCCCGCGGGAACATCCCCTCTTAACAGAGTGTCGGGAAAAATCATGCCGTGGCGATTTCGGGAAATGTACCATGGTGTGTGGTGTGGGTATACGATAGTGTGCATTTAAGATTTCTGCGATTTCGGAAAATATAAGGCGTGCGGTACGATGTGGGTATACGGAAAGGTGCAGTGAGTTTCTGCGATTGAGGAAAATGCACCATGATGTGCGATGTGATGGGTGGTGCGCCGGGTGCATTCACATTTTCTGCGATTGGGAAAATGCATCATGGTGAAAGGCACCCTTGTGGTAAACGGAAGGCGTGGCTGACATCCGGATACGCGACGTTTCCGTCGTTTTCCGACCACAAGTTAGAACTTCGGCTTAACTTAGGCTTGATGCCAGAGCGGAGCGAAGCGACGCTCTGGCATGATTTAGGTTCAGGCTTTTAGGCTTAGGGTTAGGCTTAAAGATCAAAGATCAAATTCTGAAAGCGCTGGTTAAGGGTGGTTAAGGGTTTAGCCTTCTAGGATGAGTTTGAAGCGAGTTACGGCGATTTTTTGCGATTAGGCGTCACAGACACGCAAACGGAACCACAGACAGACAGACTCTACGATATTATAGTCAATAGGAACGTTCTTTTTTACGCCTAGATTCTCCGTTTGTTCCACACGTCGAAACATCGAAAGTTTCAAGAATTTCGACTCGAAACCAGGTTTTCGCGTATATCACCCGTATATCCAAAAATGCTAAAACCAGGTTAGTAAGGTTCCCGAGGTAGAATGTGATACTGGTTACGACTATCCACATCATTTTTCATGAATTATTAAATCGATTATTAAAAAAAGAATTGTTATCTCTGCTTAATGGAGAGAGAGATACGCAGACTCACACAGTCCTAACGAGAGGCTGGAGTGGCTTTGCGATGAGGAGTGTCGCCAATCTAGCACCACCACCCCACATGAGGAAGGGGAGCAGATTACGCTCCACCAACCAATGATACGACATCGTGCGCATCCTCAAGCACAACATGAATGAGAATGGAATAGACAGGAAGACATACGCAGAGTAGATGACACTGAAGAGACAGACGACAGCGAATAACTACAAGCAATGGGATGAGACCAGCTGATTGACCCCTCTCGCCACTCACGTAATAGGGGAGATCGGAATACAGGTAGTGGAAGGGAGGAGGCACTCGGTTCAATCGAGCCATCGGGATGAAGGCAGACAAGAAGAGAGTGTAGTACACGACGAGAGGCAGTGTCGTCGAGTCCATCAGTCGCTGCAAGGAAGAATGGAGGGGAGCGGGGGGGGGGGGGGGGGGATCTCACCCTGTACACAGTGCCAGACACATCACAACTCGCTTCCATTTCATATTCACATCCGGGTGTTCCTCCTATTCTCACTGTTCCCTTGAGTCCGTCTGTTTCAGAGAAGACAGGCATGATACGAAGTTGAACCCATTCTCCCTGTAATCAAAACTCTAATTTTCCATCAAGAAGTTCACTCACATCCCGAGTGCCATAGGCAGTTAAATTTTCGACATATCGGAACGTTAAATCAGCGAGGGAGGCTGTAAAGGAGAAAAGAGTATTAATAAGGTGAGAATATGGTGATGATATACTCACCCACGACTCCAGGGGGACAACTAAATGATCTTGCTCGAATGTGCACTATGAGATCATATTGATGTAGGTCCAATTTTATTGCCACGTATGGAAACTGCAATATGCACTAGAGTGTACCACAAATTTGATCAATGCAACTAAAGTGGGTGAATATTGAGTGAGTGAGACCTCCTCGCTGACGTTGACCTTCCTGTTGTCCTCGCGCACGTAAAGCGAGCTGTTGAAGAGTGGTTCCGAATATTTCCTAGCTGGCCTCTCTCTTCCAATCCCATTTCGATAGAAGTCTTTCACAAACTAAACAGATAGATTATGACCTTGTGAAGCTATGTAATTCATCAATACCAAGGCTGATATTTTCTGATTTATACGATTTACCGACTTTTGTACGACCGATAACAGTTGATTCTTTCAAGAATTTCAAAACTTTCCTCGCACCACTGATAATACCTTTCTGCTCGTTTTCTTCATTCCTTCCCTGGGCATCTGCCAACTATCCAAGCCGTACTCGACCAGCATTTTACTGATGTGTCTGCAAGACAGTCGGGTTACTATCATATCATACAATCATATCATATATCAACATGGAGATAATATTATTAACTAAAATTGGGGGGTACGACACAAGTGCAAATCGGAATATCTCAGACCGAAGTGATAATACTATTTCGTGGTCGGTATCACCTGATTACTAGTGGCGAGTACTATCTGCCCTGAGGGCTTATAAGTAACGTCACATTTATGAGTTTTCATGTATATAACAGAATATCTGAAAAAATCAACATATTTCTTCAGCGACTTGGCACAGGCCGAAAATTTAAATTCCTACTGACTTCATCAATTGGTAGTACTCAACAAGAGACCCCGACGAGCATCGCCAGAATTTTGATCCGCATCCGCGCGCGCGGATCTTTTAAAAAAACTACAGCAATCTACGAAATTTTTTTATATCGATCCCAATGACTGCGGCGGTAGGGGCGCTGCGTTCCTTGGCAAATTCCAAGACTTTTTCACTACGGGGAATTTTTCGAGCAGATTCCATCTAACGCCGGAAATCGATAATTCCACTTTTAGTTGGGAGATACATGCCTTTCCCAAGAAATTTTTCAAGAACTCTCGCAAATATTATTGATGATATAGCTTCTGCTTGAGGCGATATCTTTCAGTAGAAAGGCGCGAATTAATTAAAATTTTCTGGAAGGAAGTCAAAATGAATTATAAATTTTCTTCTGAAAGATGTACCGACTCAAGCAGAAGCGATATCATCAATAATATTTGCGAGAGTTCTTGAAAAATTTCTGGGGAAATGCATTAATACACAAACTAAAAGTCGAATTATCGATTTCCGGTGTCAGATGGAGTCTGATCGAAAAAATTCACCGGAGTAAAAAAGTCTTAGATTTTGCCAAGGAACGCAGCGCCCCTACCGCCGCAGTCGTTGGGATCGATATAAAAATTTTCGTGGATTACTGTAGTTTTTTTAAAGATCCGCGCCGCCGCGCGCGCGGATGCGGATCAAAATTCTGGAGATGCTCGTCGGCTTCTGTCGTTGAGTAATACCAATTGGTGAAGTCAGGAGGAATTTAAATTTTCGGCCTGTGCCAAGTCTATTTCGAGTCAGTCAGATAGTGTGTTATATGGGTCATGGTTTCACAATATAAGGGGAAGCTGTTGCATGATTTGGAAATCACGAACATAGATGGGCACCATTGAAGCCAACTTCAAGACACCACCGGTTTGGAACTCCGACCGGAAAATACTTTTGTTCACCAACCCCACCCCTTCCCTGATTTTAACCCACGACCCCACCGGTATTCAATACCCAGCTTCAACCCTTGCCCAACTATGATTCACGAATGATTTGAACGCTTAAGAAAGGTTCAAGGAATTTTATGCCTTACAAATTGCTGAAAGTATTTTGGTAAAATGATACCAAAAATCGGGTACTTTCAGCGCATTGTAAGGGATCATATTCCTTGAACCATTACTTAAGCGTTCAAAGCCTTCGTGTTTTACAAATGATGTAACAGCCTCCCCTTATCATATAGATGAAAACTAATAAACGTGACGTCATTTATAAGCCCTCAGGATAAATAGCGCTCGCCAGTAAAACTTGCTAGCCCATGATTGGATGACTGACTTGACCAATTGATTGCACCACGCGAGGCAGTTGTGGTCCACTTCACATCCCACTTCTCTCAGTGACCAAGATGGGCGGAAAATCACACGCGTGTCACGAGATCCCGCAATCATTTCCAAATTGCCAAATTTGTTTATGTTATACTGCAAAAATACGCACATCTTTCTTGGTTTCATTTAACCTACTTTAAAGGGTGATCTTGCAAGGTGATCAGGTACCATGAAATCCTTAAGTCCTCCAGAGTACGATACCAATGTGATTTGTGTCAGCTCATCTGTTCTGGTCTCCCATGCCTCAAGAGTATCCATGCAAGGGAGGCAGATATAGTAGATTGACCTTGATTGTATTTTGATAGAAGGTCTCCATGTAGTAATCAGAGTTGAATGGGGGTCCGTTGATGGGAGATCCTAGGGTAACCACAAGATCCATCCATTCTTAAATTACAATATTATTATCTAAAATGGTCACAATAAATAACTGAGATCTACTCTGGGATGTGCTGGCAGTGAATGGAGAATGGTGCCTCCGAAGCTGTGACCGACGAGAACAAGCTAGAAAGGAATATCATATAAGAGTCTAATTGGCTACTCCATACTACCTTCTTCACACCTGTCCCAGAATACATTTGAATGATCGTCTCTATCGACTTAACTACAAAATCGCGTTGTCTTATTAGGGTAGCGCCCGAGAGAAACGAGAATTCCTACAAATTCAATTAATCGTTAGAAACAAACATCTATAAATATACCTCATCAAAATCACACGCATAAAATACATAGCGAAACTTAATCTTATTGCCTAATTCAGCAGTATTGTTCATTACAGTCGTCGCCAGGGAACGAATCTGCACTGACATTAGGAGTTGAGCAAAAAAGTTTGATCGTACCTGCTTGGCCGATCCACTACTCCCAGGTACGAAGAGAACAGGAATGTCAATATTGAGCACACTTCTGGAAAAAAAGTAAATGATTTGAATATATGGAATGGATTGACTCGTCTCTATATCCTTCGTGATATCTGACTAGTGAGTACTTCTCCACATTGTTTCCACGGACATCAATCGGCTACAAAGTGCGATAAGAAAGCCATAGAGCCAAAAGCACTCACGTTGAATATCATGCTACGATAAATAAATGTCATCCTGCAGTCGTTCTTCTAAAACTTTCTTATATTGAGAACAGATACTTCTAATACTTACACTGTGAAGCTTATGATGATACGAGACAGCCATTGTAATCACACAGAAAAGACAGATGAAAATGGGGATTTGCAGCAGCCAGGACTAAAATATAAAAAATAATGAAAGATTCACGAAATTCACACACTAAGGAGCTGCTAAATAACTTCTTTTGCTTTTCCCGTTCTTTTCGACGAATTCTGGCTGCAGTTTCCAACTGAAAATCGATTCAATATGCATTTAGAGTATTCTTCCTACCGGATTTGGATACTCTTCGTGGATGTATTCATCGAACCCACGGCCATCATCCGCATCCTAAACACATTCGACCATATACCAATGAAAAAAACCAAACTCATAAATATTAAGCGAAAAGTCGCATTTAGATGAAGATTTCACTAAATGATTCATGAGTCGACATAAAATTATAAGTATGTAGAAATTGAAGGCAACTTACGATAACTTCACGTATCAGTCGCGGACTGTTGCCATGAGGATTACGTACCATCGATTTGTGCACGTGGAATACGAACGAAGATACTGTGAATTAAGAAAAGAAAAGTTGATAACGTAGCACTTCATTTCTCGAGCTTCAACATTGAATTTTAAATTTCCCGCATTTACAGTTCGTCGTGTCAGAAATAATATTTTCTACATTTTGCTCGTAATTTGTCACAAAATAGGGTCATCCACTCAAAATTTCAAAATTTTTCTAAAATTCTTTTATTATATGGGACGGGGTTATCGATGGTGCGGAAAGAGAATAGCGTCACTAGAATTATAATATATTTCATTTTCAATGAGTATGCGCCTATTTCTCTAAGCTCCGCCCATCGTGGTGTAGTGCAAGCTCTCCAGAGGTTTGCTGGGTCATGTCAGTTCAGCGGGACAATATTTCGAAATTTCACATTGAATATATCATGTTTTCTTTTATTGCATTACATAGAACTGTTAAATTTGGTAAATAATTGATCATGTTTTATATTCTGGGACGTATGTGCTTCTAATCATTGAGCTCGATTGATAATGGTATACTGTAGCTTCGTGCATCTCTGTGTGCTAAATTTAAGTAAATTATTAATATACCTTTTGAATACATAGTATGTTCAATCGGGTGATATTCAATCGTATAAAATGAAAGAAAACATAAATATCGCTTAAATATTAGCTGCGGCGTCCATCATCTTCTAAAAGTTCAAGCTTGTATTGCAATGTTTCGCTGACATAAATTTTGCTAATTTTTTGTTGAATAAACTAATCTTGTACGTAGAGTATTCCAACTCAGATTTGGAGGGCGGCACCCCCTGAAACGATTTCTAGCTAATTTAAACTGAATGTGGCGAAATACAAGTGCCTACAGAATTTTTTCGCTGACATATTTTTTTCCTTTTTTTTAAATATATTTTTCTCATGAATAACTCTTTATTCGCTGTAAAAATTGGAGAACGGCATCCCCTAGAATTCGGTAACTGATTTTTTAAAAAGATTTCTTCATAGATTTAAATTCGCGGTGCTTGGGAAACATCGCTCCGTGCACAACCTTTTCCCGGTTTTAAGCTTTTTAATTTGCAGATGATTGTCCCTAGTCACAAAATTAAATTTGTGTTTTCTACACTTACTCATGTGAAATTTTCTATAGATTAATATTATAAGTAGCTTGAAAATGAATACAATAGCTCAGCCGTGACTTTTTTTCGAGAATTTTCCAATGCATCGCCCACAGCATGGCAGCATGGCTTTATCTTTTCGAATAAGCTAATATTTTCTTTCTAAATTTAAAAGTTTCTTTCGAAATTTTTTCTGTTAGTATCGTTCATAATGAGATCGTTGTCTAGTCGGTTCATGATGGACGACGTTGAAATTCACGAGTCTCTGGATGAGCAAATCGCATCTTCTTTGTCAGCCGCTCAAAATGCACCAGTAAACGAGAAGCTTAGGCATCTCAAAAAGGTGAGCATCTTTAAATATATGACCAGCTATTCTCATCGTGATTCAGACAGAAGAACTCTTGCTGAATCGGGAGGGAGGTGCTCATCTCATTGACAACTTTCTCGATGAAATGCTCGAGTTCGCTAATCTCCCATATCCGACTATCAAATGCTTCGTTCTCAGTTTTATTGAAAAAGCCTGGTATGTCCTTTGTATTAATTTATATAAATACTATATTTGTTGTATGCAGCAAAAAGGACGCTGAAGTTATGCGAAAAGCCATCGTAACTCTCTATTTGATTATTATGGCGTCCGATTCAGAGACCAAGCACGTGCAAGTCCTCAAGAGGGTAAATTAATAAAACGGCCATTGAAAATTGATTTTAATTTTAGGCTATGCTCACCTGTATGAACATTTACAGCATTGTTTTACGATGGGCTGTCCAAAAAAAGGTTCGCAATATTTTATAAACGAATGCAATGCTAGAGGTGATAATTAAGTTATTATTCGTTTGTTCATGTACATAATAGTGCTTATTTATTACAGGGTGATCCAGACGTAGAGTCGTGTTGGGAGAAATTTTCTGTGCTAAAGGGCCGTATCATGTTCCACATCGACAGCGAAAACGAAGGGTGGGTGGTTATAGCAGGCTAATTGTCTTGCTGTCACCTTGCAATTTCAGTATCCGCACACGAACGATCAAGTTCCTTGAGATGGTAGTCCTGGCGCAATCCATCGGGAGAGAGGTACTATTGAATTGGCATTTGTATTTGTATTAGCTTCCTATCATTTCTTGTTGCACTCCTTATTTCAGCAGTCGGACGATGAGCCGAAGAAGCGATTGATGAGTCTCGCTGAGATACCCAGAGATCATCGATATCTCAGGTTACACTTATAATCCACGCCCAATTGTTGTTGTTCAAAATAAACAATGAAATCTACTTTTTTTTCCAGTTATCGAAAAATGGCCTCTGAGGCACAGCATTCGATGCAATCTCTCATTGGACAGACGGCTCTGCTTCACATTTCCAGCCAGAATCTTCTCACTGTTCTCTCTGCCCTTTGTAATATCGGTATGCATTTCACTTGTCTCTCCACCCCCCCCCCCCCCCACTGATTAACCCATTGCAGCTCGTGAACGACCAGAGTTTCTCTCTCGTGTCGTCGATGCAATCGATGTGCTCCAAGTGAATCTCCCTCCAACTCTCGGCACTTCGCAAGTGAAAGCAGTGAGGAAGGAACTCAAGATGCATCTCATTCGACTCATGAAACTACCCTCGATCGTTCCCCATGTTCAGAAGATCTCCACTCTTCTCTCCGATCTTGGAGCGAGTCAATCTGTCAGTTATTGCCCTCAACTAAGAAGCAGACCACTTATCGCCAATTCAGGAGATTCAAAAAGTGATGCCAGCGGAGTCAAAAAGAAAGCCGACGGCACCGACGAAGGAAGAAGAACCAGTGGTGAAGAAGAGGAGAGATCAGGCAGGGACGAGTGGGGGTGAGTAGATGGAGAGATGGAGAGGGATCAGAGTAGTACAGGGATGGATGAAGATGAAGACGACGAGGAAGACGAGGGGAGGAAGGACAAGATCACCATGGAGAGTGCCATCGATGCTACCCAGAAGTATGTGCACATCATCTCTTTTTTGCATTTTCTTTTTTCAGGTATATTTTCTCTCGTCTCAATCACAAGATTGTTACTAATCTGGTCATAATTTCTCTCGTAAGTTCTCAACCAACATTTTATTTTTTGTGAATTCGAAAGTGGATCAATTTCTTGTTATTCGTTTTATTCGAGGCAACATTGCCCGATGTGATGCCTCCAGCCTTCCAGTCCACGTTCACCCCTATTGCATCCGCAGGGTCTGAGGTTAGTTTAAAAAATTTTTGTAAACGACCATTGGTTTTCACTTGGACGAAACGACGTAGATCTGTATGCGAGTAGCAGCAGATATTTATTTTTAGAATCAACGTATGCGTCTGGCTCGAATGATGGCGACGCAAGCGAATTCGAAGGGGATTGGACCAGGAGCGGAAATGATGAAAGCTGAGAAGCTGAAAGCACTGCAGGGTATTACCCTATTCTTCACTTATTACACGTTTAATTTATTCTAGAAGGATAGTGCAATGCTTTTGCAACAGCAACACAGCGTAAAAAAAGTTCTACATACAGTCGCGCCGGAAAGTCACCGGGCACTTTTTGAATTTGTTGCAACTTTTTGCCCCGGAAAGGCATTATACTGGTAATAAGGTATGATGTACCAAATTCGTCGGACATTATGGTCATGGTATTATGGCATGACGTCATTGGTTATTTATTGCGTAGTGATGACGCAATCAATCTGCACTTTTTCAAAAAAGCATTATTCTTACATAGATTTTTTCCTGCTGGCCAATCTTTCTGAGATTGGAGGTATGACCGAGGCCTACCCAGAATAAATTTTTGAAAGTGCTGCGGGGTCGCACACTGGCTGCAGCCATGCTGCAAAAACAAAGTCTGAAATTGAGATCTCGGCTTCTAGACTAGCTAGAGACTCGTTCAAAGCGTCAAAATGATCGTCATAACAATTCCCGATGATCCTGAGAATATGAACATGATCGGTCAACATTTGCCCTCAGGGCACCAAAAAATCCCTTTTTTGCATGTTAATTTTTTGGACATTCATAACTTTGAGGGACATTTAGGTAAAAATCTGATTTTTATGTGATAATCTTCAAAATGTATTAACGATAAGATTTCCAACTTTTTAGAGTGTTTGGATAACTACCGTGCCCGCGGTGACCGTTTTCGGAGGGATACCAGGGTCGGGAAACACCTTGTTTACCGTTATGGGCGAGAGAGTGCGAAAACAGGGTGTTTCCCGACCCTAGTATCCCTCCGAAAAACGGTCACCGCGGGCATGAAAGTTATCCAAACAGTCTAAAAAGTTGGGAATCTTATCGTTAATACATTTTGAACATTATCACATAAAAAGCAGATTTTTACCTAAATGTCCCTCAAACTTATGAATATCCAAAAAATGAGCATGCATAAAAGTGATTTTTTGGTGCCCTGAGGGCAAATGTTGACCGATCATTTTCATATTCTCAGGATCATCGGGAATTGTTATGACGATCATTTAGATGCTTTGAACGAGTCTCTAGCTAGTCTAGAAGACGAGATCTGAATTTCAGACCTTGTTTTTGCAGCATGGCTGCAGCCAGTGTGCGACCGCGCAGCACTTTCAAAAATTTATTCTGGGTAGGCCTCGGTCATATCTCCAATCTCAGAAAGATTGGCCAGCAGGAAAAAATCTATGTAACAATAATACCGTTTTGAAAAAGTGCAGATTGATTGCGTCATCACTACGCAATAAATAACCAATGACGTCATGCCATAATACCATGACCATAATGTCCGACGAATTTGGTACATCATACCTTATTACCAGTATAATGCCTTTCCGGGGCAAAAAGTTGCAACAAATTCAAAAAGTGCCCGGTGACTTTCCGGCGCGAGTGTACACTCGCGCCGGAAAGTCACCTTGCACTTTTTTTTTGAATTTTCTGCATTTTTTTAAAGCCCGCGTGCAAAAATTTAACATTTTTCACAGAATTGATTCTAGTCTCAAAAATTTTCCCTTAGATTCTTATCCTTATTAATTGTAAAAAAGTTATACTTAATTTGCATGTATAAGTTGATAATTTGATGGGTGTAGAAAAAGTTCTAATTTTGATACGTGAAAATATATCAAAAAAAATTCTTACAAAATTACTTGTTATTACTTATTACAATGTAGGGTTCGAAATTCAGGTCACAGTCTCTTCATTTTAGACTCTCTAGACTTGCCGAGTATTGAGAGTCACGGCCCGTTAGAGCCTCCGGGATCAGAGCCGCTAACGCGTTAGAGATGCGCGCGGAGTTCGGTGGGGCGAGACAATAAATTATATGAAGGGATATTAGATGATAGGGTCCTCCACTCAAAATTTCAAAATTTTTCTAAAATTCTTTTATTATATGGAACGGGGTTATCGATGATGCGGAAAGAGAATAGCGTCACTAGAATTATTATATATAGAATTATTATACAATTTCAATGAGTATGAGCCTATTTCTCTAAGCTCCGCCCACCGTGGTGTAGTGCAAGCTCTCCAGTGGTTCGCTGGGTCATATCAGTTCAATGAGTCAATTGTTCAAAATTTCAAACGATTTTTACTTATTTTTTCTTTATCGAAATTTTTAAAACATACTCTTATTTAGTAGTTGATCAATTCCGATGTATTTCTACGATTGCGACAATCGCAATCATGCACTAATACTAGAGGTATACTGTAGCCATGTCAAACTTGTTTCTCCAGTTTGAGTTAGACAATTTATCAGGATATATAGAACCTGATTACACTCTCCGTGTTTGTTTATACCACCAGAAATATCAAAAAATAAGAAATATGAATAAAAAAGCCTTCAATTCATGCAGCAGTCGGAAAATTCATCGTAAGTTTTGACAAGGTGTGCCGAAGTGAATTTGGCTAAATTTTTGTCCAATGCACCTACCGAGTATATAGAACATCTGATGTGCAAAATTGTAGAGCTGCATCCCCTGAATCGATTTCTGGCCAATTAAAACCTTTTGAGGTCACGCTAATAGTCTTGTTTTAGAGAGGTGTGCCGAGGTAGATTTTTCTCGTTTTTTTTACAGTGGCGTCCTTGAAGCGAGTTCTACTCATTCACTGAAAATTGGAAATCTGCATTTATTAAAAATCGATATATAAATATAAAATTACTTTTGTGTGGAGATTTGAATTCGCGGGATCGGGGGAAACATCGATCATTGCACAACCTTTTCCCGGTTTTAAGCTTTTTAATTTGCAGATGGTGGTCCCTAATTAGATGACCGTCATATTCTAGCTTTAAATATATTATTTATTTATCACGAGTCTTCTGAGAGATTGCATGAAAACGGAATCCCTGCGGCACCAGGAGCCCCGACTTTTAGCAATATCCACGAGATAATTATGCCGAAGTATGTTGGGGATAAGAAAACTTTTGGCGTTGGCCGTTTTTTCTGGAACCGGCTTTTAGGCATTTTCCGGTTCCGCTCCCGGCTCTACCATATATCAGCTCCCAGATGAGCTAGGATGGTGAACTTGGGCTCAAAATGTCCGGAAAATTATTTTGAACAGCTTTTATGTTGACAGCAAAATCATAGGACAACAATATAAGATCGAAAAATGTGATAAAGTGATTTCAAAATGAGAAAATAAATTCTAGCGGCTCGGGGACCCCCCATTTCGTGTAAACCGAGATCATTTTCAGAATCTGCGTGCATTACTCTATTAGGAAAAAAATTGTGCCGAGCCAATTGTGCCTGGGAATTTGCCCAAAAAAGACGAAAATCATCGAAATTTCGATCATTTCAAATATTCATAATTGTTATTCTTCAAGATACGCAGTTTATGTGTATCCTTTTTACTGTTTTATTATAATTACTTATATAAGCGCACAAATTCAGTTGAAAAACCGAAGATATCCACTTTTTGAAAAATCATATTTTTCACATCACAATTTCTCAAATTTGAACGATGTAAACTCAACATTTAGAGATCCCTTGACTCTTCAACTGTAGCCATTTTGTAGCACGCCTCGACATGAATGAAAATTGGTGGACCAGGTCCCCTCCAATCTATCGGGGATCTAGTTACTTGACACCAAAAAAGGCTCAGAAGGCCGTGTCGGTAATATTTAAAATCGTTTTTGAAGTTAATTTTGAGAATTCTGATTGGATATGGTTGTAAATAATGTTTTCATAATCTGTTGAATAAACTGTACATAAAAATAAACACCTATTACCGTTTCTAAATTTCTGAAATTTTCGCGATTTGAAAATTTTGGATTTTTGAAAAATTGTTCATACGGCCACTTTTTCGTATGTATTTGATTCATCATATTAGGAAAACATTATTTACAACCATATCTAATCAGAATTCTCAAAATTAACTTCAAAAATGGATTTAAATAATACCGACCCGGTCTTCTGAGCCTTTTTGGGTGTGAAAAAACCAGAGCCCCGATAGATTGGAGGGGACCTGGTCCTCCAATTTTCATTCATGTCGAGGCGTGCTACAAAATGGCTACAGTTGAAGAGTCAAGGGATCTCTAAATGTTGAGTTTACATCGTTCAAATTTGAGAAATTGTGATGTGAAAAATATGATTTTTCAAAAAGTGGATATCTTCGGTTTTTCAACTGAATTTGTGCGCTTATATAAGTAATTATAATAAAACAGTAAAAAGGATACACATAAACTGTGTATCTTGAAGAATAACAATTATGAATATTTGAAATGATCGACATTTCGATGATTTTCGTCTTTTTTGGGCAAATTCCCAGGCACAATTGGCTCGGGACAATTTTTTTCCTAATAGAGTAATGCACGCAGATTCTGAAAATGATCTCGGTTTACACGAAATGGGGGGGTCCCCGAGCCGCTAGAATTTATTTTCTCATTTTGAAATCACTATCACATTTTTCGATCTTATATTGTTGTCCTATGATCGTGCTGTCAACAGGAAAGTTGCTTGAAATAATTTTCCCGACATTTTGAGGTTTTAAGGTTTTAAGGTCACCATTCTAGCTCATCTGGGAGCTGATATATGGTAGAGCCGGGAGCGGAACCGGAAAATGCCTAAAAGCCGGTTCTAGAAAAAACGGCCAACGCCAAAAGTTTTCTCATCCCCAACATACTTCGGCATAATTATCTCGTGGATGCAGCTAAAAGTCGGGGCTCCTGGTGCCGGGGGCTCATGCAATCTCTCAGAAGACACGTGTTATATAATACAGTACCGGACAAAAGTTTCGCAACAAATTTCTCATTGTCATAACTTCGTTCAAAATTGAGCTAGAGACTTATGGTTGGAAGCATTCGAGAGGTAAATATCAGGAGAAAATAGTCATATGAGAGGAATCGCGAGAGAATCGACCATTTGAGGGGGGTGGGCGGCGGTAGGAAAACAGTTTGTCCTATCCAGAAACAAATTTGGCTACAAGTACTTCAAATGATGCTCTTTCAAACTGCGTCGTCAGAATTTCGATAACTGTCGTCATTGTCGAGATTCAGAAGGCCAAAGATGGTACTATCACTTTTCGACATTCAAATCGAGCTCACTTAAATGATCATAAATTCGTTTAAAATAAAGATAGAAAGCCGTTCTTTGTTTCATATGAGAGCTACCATCATGCGCTACAACTTTTATGTTGACGTCATCATTCCTGGATCTCACCCTGGTGCGGGGCGGACGGGTGGTCCAAAAGTGACGTAACTTTGGAAATCGGAAAAACGTATTGGGTTATCATGCTTAAGTTTAAGTTCATACATGGACCTAACTTCTCGCCAAAAATTAGGAAAATCTGAGGATGGACAAAAAAAAAGGGCTCACTTTTGTGTGAAGACCTCAAAGTGAGTTCCGGAAGTGAGTACTTCCGTACCTTTAATTGGCCTGATTTGGGCTCAAAATCATTCAAAAACATCCAAAACAACATTATAAGTTGATTGCCCCATGGTGTAACACTTCCGCTGGTCAAAAATGACCACAGTACCGAAAATTGGAAAATCGATATGTTGACCCCCATTGGCTCTTGAAATGTGTCCAAACGCACTAAATGGGTTCTAAATATTGTCAGTACATCCCTAGAAGTAGCTCTAAGAAAATGGGCTCTCTTAAATGCGGTATTTCGATTGATTAATCCGAGTGAAAGGTGCAAAAGTATAGCCTAGGTCAAAATAGACCTAGAGACCCGACCTATGGCTAGAAATGTAGAACACGATGAGCTAAACATTTCATCTGAAGAAAGTGAGTCTCTATCTTTTCGTTAAAGCGTGCTACAGAACCTGGAAGTTGGCAAGAAATAGGCTAGAATCCCCCGAGAGCGCGTGCTCTAACCGTCTGGCGCTCTCGCCGCCTGACCTCCCTCTCCCTCCCCTCTATTTAGCGCTCTCCCGCACGCGTCTCCCGTCGGTTTTGGCCAACTTCCAGGCTCTGTAGCACGCTTCAACGAAACGATAGAGACGCACTTTCAACAGATGAAATGTTTAGCTCGTCGTGCTCTACATTTCTAGCCATAATACATAATCCAATTCCCAATTTTATCTGGTGTGTACGTTTGGGCCTTCTCTTGGATTCCTCCTTTGACATATCGTATTTCGAGATGCCCAGTTCGTCTGATCAGTTTCGAGGAATGTTTTCACATTATGTGGAACTGATTTTGTGAATTGGTGCCCATCTCGCGGTGCCCCGGGGTCAAAATATCAATTTTCAAAATTTCGATCAGGTGACCATTCATGACCAATGGGAGTGTTATAATATGGGGGGAAACAATTTATAATGTTCTTTTAGGTGTTTTTGAACTATTTTGAGTATAAATGAGCCCAATTAAAGGTACGGAAGTACTCACTTCCGGAACTCACTTTGAGGCCTTCACACAAAAGTGAGCCCTTTTTTTTGTCCATGCTCAGATTTTCCTAATTTTTGGCGAGAAGTTAGGTCCATGTATGAACTTAAACTTAAGCATGGTAACCCAATATGTTTTGCCGATTTCCAAAGTTACATCACTTTTGGTCCACCCATCCGCCCAGGGTGAGATCCAAGAATGATGATGTCAACATAAAAGTTGTAGCGCATGATGGTAGCTCTCATTTGAAACAAAGAACGGCTTTCTATCTTTATTGTAAACGGATTTATGATCATTTAAGTGAGCGCGTTTTGACTGTCTAAAAGTGATAGTTGCATATTTGGCCTTCTGAATCTCGACGATGACGATAGTTATCGAAATTCTGACGACGCAGTTTGAAAGAGCATCATTTGAAGTACTTGTAGCCAAATTTGTTTCAGGATAGGACGAACTTGGTTCCTACCGCCGCGGCGGGGTCGATTCTCTCGCGATTCCTCTCATATGGTATTTGGTCTGAAACAAATTTATCGCGGGTTTCTGAATTTAATTTTCTGCATCACAATTTTCATGTATTTTTTGAAACTCAGCCGAAAGTCGATGTTATATCGCACGAACTGTGATGAAAGTATAACCATCGATGTTTATAATCCACTATCTGGCTTGCTCGTTGCACATCGGAAAGAGCTAATATATCGATATTCCGAGACCTCCGAGATGTGTTTGAACGGCTATATCTTCGCTCCCAGTTGAGTGATAGGGCCCCTATTTCGCAGCTACTATACACTAGTAATGTAGAAACATTTTACCAAGTTTGTTAGTGATCAGACAACAAATTGCAAAAATCGAAAAAAATGGACATGCATTTTCATACACGTGGAAACAACCTTCAACGCTATCGAGAAAATCCAATTTCTTGCACCTTTATGTAGAATCTATTAATGAATAAGTGTGCGAAATGGCAAAATGTGACGATTTGTCCAGCACATTTTACAGCTCAATAACCACAGAGAGTCAGAACGGCCAAAGTCGTCAGAAATGTTCCGTAGCGAAAATCAACTTAGCATATCGGGAGAGTTTCTTTAAAATTGGCTACAATTTAATGAGAAATCCTAGATATGTACATTTCTCATTAAATTGTAGCCAATTTTAAAGAAACTCTCCCGATATCCTAGATATGTACATTTGCAAAGCTAATAAGCTCGTTTTATGAGATTTGAATACGATTCAATTTTACCTTGTACCGTGTTTGAAGGCTCATGACTATCTGACTCTCTGTGGTTATTGGGCTGTAAAATGTGCTAGACAAATCGTCACACTGCCATTTCGCATACTTATTCATTAATAGATTCTACAAAAAAAAATCATTCTTAGGATCTCCTACCAATCTGGTACGGTCCCCTCCCATTGGAGGCATTCCATAGTAACTCCTGTTAAGAAATCGCCCCCTTTTTCCAATCCCCTAAACTACAGGCCCATCTCTATTACATCTTTCTTTTGCCGAGTTTCCAGTTGAGTCCCAGTTGAGTGATAGGGCCCCTATTTCGCAGCTACTATTCACTAGTAATGTAAAAACAGTATACCAAGTTTGATAGTGATCAGACAAGAAATCGCAAAAATCGAAAAAAATTGGACATGCCTTTTCATACACGTGGAAACAACCTTTAACGCTATCGAGAAAATCCGATTTCTTGCAGCTTATGTAGAATCTATTAATGAATAAGTATGCGAAATGGCAAAGTGTGACGATTTGTCTAGCACATTTTACAGCCCAATAACCACAGAGAGTCAGAACGGCCAAAGTCGTCAGAAATGTTCCGTAGCGAAAGTCGACCTTGTATATCGGGAGAGTTTCTTTAAAATTGGCTCCAATTCAATGAGAAATGTGCATATCTAGGACTTGCAAAGCTGATAGGTTCGTTTTATGAGATTTGAATAAGATTCAATTTTGCCTTGTACCGTGTTTTAAGGTTCATGACTACCTGACTCTCTGTGGTTATTGGGCTATAAAATGTGCTGGACAAATCGTCTCACTTTGCCATTTCGCATACTTATTCATTAATAGATTCTGCGTAAAGCTGGAAGAAATCGGATTTTCTCGATAGCGTTAAAGGTAGTTTCCACGTGTATGAAAATGTATGTCCAATTTTTTTCGCTTTTTGCAATTTCTTATTTGAGCACTATCAAACTTGGTATAATGTTTCTACATTACTAGTGTATAGTAGTTGCGAAATAGGAGCCCTATCGCTCAACTGGGAGCGAAGATATAGCCGATCAAACACATTTCAGAGGTATCGGAATATCGATATATAAGCTCTTTCCGATGTGCAACGAGCAAGCCAGATAGTGGATTGTAAAATGGGTATACTTTCATCACAGTTCGTGCGATATAACATCAACTTTCGGCTGAGTTTCAAAAAATACATGAAAATTGTGAAGCAAAAAATTAAATTCAGAAACCCGCGATAAATGTGTTTCAGTCAATATACCGTATGACTATTTTCTCCTGATATTTACCTCTCGAATGCTTCCAACCATAAGTCTCTAGCTCAATTTTGAACGAAGTTATGACAATGAGAAATTTGTTGCGAAACTTTTGTCCGGTACTGTATGTTCTGGAGATGCGTAGAGAATATCAATATCATACAAAAGTAATGGTTAAACCGCATAACACTAAATAAAAGGGCAAAACTAAATGTAGATCCACCTTCCGTGGAAAGGTGGCAAATCCTGTCTTTGCAAGCAAAGTCAACAGCTGAATTTTGGCAAAATCTCAATTCAATAAAAGAAGTGAGATACACAAATCAATCAGTTCAATAAAAGTCCCGGGATCAACAGCCAAAATCCGCTCACTATTTTCTCAAATTTTTATTTTATTTTTTTTTTATTTTGCCAAAATTCATCCAGCTGTTGACTTTGCTTGCAAAGACAGGATTTGCCACCTTCCCACGGAAGGTGGATCGAGGGACTTTTATTGTCGCGGAGCGATTAATTTGTTGTCGTGATTAGCGTTTTCTAATTAGTGCATTGAATTCATAAGTAGAGGAATCTAGTGGAATCGTATTTTCCCTGTGGGCTATTTTACAGTCCCGCAGGTCGGAAACTTTCAATTACCTCCTCCCTTTCCACACCCAGAGGGGACAAATCTGACAGTGACCGTTCGACCCCAACAAATCATGCCGCCATAGGTAATTTAGCACGCTGATTTCAAATGTGGTACTTGTTTTGCCCTTGCTTCAACTTTGTTTCTCGTTCCCGAAGGCTGTTGACAACTTGAGACGACTCGTGTTGTTTACGACCTCTGACCTGGCTGAGGGGGAGGGAGAGTGAAGGAGGAGGCAGAGGGATAAATTCGCGCGGGAAAATGTTTGAAACGTGTCAGCACCTACAGATGGAAACCAATCTTTTCGAAATTAATCTCATTGGATTCGCCGTGTCGATGTTAGTCTACTGTAGGTCGGTAGGAACTTGGATTTTCCATTGAGAGCTTGGATAGCCGAAAATGTGGCTGAGCCGCCAGAGGGCTCAAGATTTCGAACTTTGGAGGCCTTTTTCACACCTTTTCAGACGGAATTTTCCAATTCTGAAAAGTCTCTAGGCGGGCAACCGTGTACGCTCTATCGAATGAGCTATAGCACGTCTCTCTACGATGCCCGCGACCAACATCTCAAAATCTTTGACGCCACGAAACCGACAAAAAGTGGTGTTAGCCTGAGGCACTTCCGGTTGTGATAGAGACTTGAAAAATCGCTCGTTTTCCGGCCAAAATTGACCCATCTGATTCGTGACTCAAGAAAGGCTATTCCTCACGCATTTTTCGACATAAATAAGTTTTTTTCGCAATGGATGCTCAAATACATCTACTATAAATGTTGTGGTAGTACAAGTCGATAAACTAAAAGGCACGCAAATAAAGTGCATTGAAATGTTGTTTTCGGCAGAATTTGTCGATTTTTAAGAAACCCTATTCCTCATAAATTAGGAGAAATTGAGCTTAAATGATCATACTAATACTTGCAGAATGCAAGTCTCTATTATTGTTGTGCCAGTATATAAATTAAAATTACTTAATTTTTTAATTAAAAATCGAAAACTTCCAAAAGACGAGAAGTCCATGT
The DNA here is from genome assembly GCA_036245805.1 of Pristionchus mayeri. Lineage (NCBI taxonomy): Eukaryota > Metazoa > Nematoda > Chromadorea > Rhabditida > Neodiplogasteridae > Pristionchus > Pristionchus mayeri. Next base: position 28,077,217 of record BTRK01000006.1, read on the forward strand.
GTAGAGCACTGTTTAACGGGCCGTGAGAGTGTTTTGTTCACGACCTTTGATAGGCTTGACTTATTGTAACTCCTACTAGTTGGGGCATCTCTTTCTGATCATCAAAGCGAAAAATTAATGGGATTTGATCTGAAACTGGCAAAAAAGTTGCACCGCCTAACCATTTCTTGTGAATTGTTTTACATTTTCTGAGCAACTTTAATATATGAATAATTTTGAGAGCGAGCTGTGGCCCGTAACGAGGGTGCAATTATTCCTCCCACGCCGGCACATTTCCTCAAATCTGAGAAAGGAAGTGCCCCCGTGAAGAGAGTGCCTGCTAAGATCAATGTGAGCATTCCATTCTTCCTCTCCAATCACTCGAAGGGAGTAAATGGTGGATGGCAGGTGTCTCTCCCTCCTCCGATGGCCACGACGACGAAGAGCAAAGTGCAGATGAACATCGTCACCAGTTGTCAGGAGATGAGTGCAGAGGAAAGGGATCGACTATTCGTCCTCGCTCTCGAGAGATTGATGGACACTGAGAGTAAGAGGTTTCAGAGGTTTTTCGTCGAGAGAGAAAGATAGTAGCTGAGTTGAATGATTGGAGGACGTGCTCAGCAAGGGGGAGCAGCCGCAGCCCAACACAAGATCCTCGTGAGATTGGTAGCCAGATTCGAGGAGAAGAATGACCATCTGGAGGAGAAACTCGCCAATTTCATCATTGCACAGCATGCAAGTTTTTAACTGTTTGTTTTGGGAGCATGATAAGCCTTCCTTTTAACATTTTTGTCGATAATTGGAACGTCAACGGTGTTTACAGAAGTCTATGAACAAAGCATGTTGGTGTGTAAATGAAATCTTGTCCCACCCCATTTCGACTTTTCTATTTAATTTTTAAAAAATATTTCTTCCAAATTACTTAGGAAAAATAGTGATACAAGACATGCAAAAGGCCGACTCTTTAATCGCAAGTGGTTTGTATCGTAATTCGCATTTTTACTCAAAATATGGCGAACTTAAATTTGGTTGAATTAGGCCATGAATTGCAACAATGGGTCTATCCGATTTATAACAATCAGATTAGTCTTATTAGCACAGAAGCTTGCTTCTTTTAGTTCGCAGAGTACCCTCTAGTCTTTTCGATCCTCTAGATGCAATGTGTCCGTGTATTTTTACCGTCATAATGAATATTCCAGAAGAGCCGATCAGATGTGGCTGTTCTGTGGGTGGCTGAGATGTACGCCCAGTACCAGGGGTCAGTCCACTCATCATCATAACACATTTCTTTAACGAGTAATGTGTATATTTTTATTCTATTTCAATTTATTGTTAGACTACAGTACTGTGAAAAAATATCTCTCAAAATTTCAAATTATCAAAACGTCCTCCAGCATTGCATTTGTTCTTAGAGAATACTACATACTGTGCGAATCTTATGTGAGTGTGATCTGAATTATTTTTTGAACTTCAACCGAAATCACTATTATCTCCCACTATCTGTAGCTGGAGTGCATCCATTGATGATAAAAATTCACTTGCAAACTTGTTTGATGCTCTTCCAAAAAAGCCAGCATATCGATTTTCCGGCTCCTAAAATTTCAAAAAAATAAATCGTTCGCTGCTCATTGTAAGGTCGAATAATGTTCGAGGATCTGAGGTGCCGAAGTCGTCAAATGTGGTACGGGTCATGAATTCTTTTATCCGTATGGAGAAATTTCAAAGGCATTTACTGCGAAAAAAGATGTAAACGTTTAAGAAGAATATATCTCCACTAGGGTGCCAAAAATGACTCGGATATCCGCATTTGTTTACCCCTTCCGGCGGATGAGCCTAGGGTAGGGATTTTACGACTTTGATATCTGCTGCCTCTGTATGTCTGGGCTCATAGTGGGGAGAGGTGTAAAACCGATCATTTCTTAGGCTTTGCTTCAAAAAAAAGAAATTCCACTACCCCCCCCCCCCCCCCACTGAGGCTCTCATCAGAAATGAAAAGCGTATAAGTTCTTAGAATTTGGTCCTCTTTCGATCCCGCTGTCTTGTTCAAAAACTCCAATTTACCCTCATTGCCTTTCCTTGTAAGGTGGACTTGACATCGTTAATAAGTGCACTCCAAGTTCAGTTAGTGGAAGATAATAGCTGTTGACAATTGTCCCTTGTTGACGTCCACGAAAATGAATTTCCGTTTACTTTTGCACAAATTTTAAAAAGTGCAAAATGCACTACTGTACTTTCCTTGCGCTGTTGCTTCTCTGCGCATATGGTAGATTGTGTGTATTTCACCTTGATACTACGATACCACAGGGACAACTGTCGAATGAGTAGGGACAGGGGAGTTGTGAAAGCCGGGAAGAGGAAGCGTAGTCAAACTGTTTTCTTGAATGGGACTCTTTCTCTCTTGGAAAAATCACGTATTGTCTTATAAGAAAAGGCTATTGTGCTGAAGCCCAGAGTGTCACTCACGTATCAATAACTTACAACTTTTGCGAGTGCATTTAAGATATCGTGCATCTCAGATTCTCGTTGTGCTTCGCCAAGTCACAGATTGATGGAAGACTGACACAGAAGGAGAGACTGGCCAGGTATCACTAAGAGACGAACGGTGTGCTGGTTTATCGTACTGGACACTGGAAACTATGATATTAATTGCACGGTGGTAGTCGAAAGCCAAAATAACATATTACTTACTTTTAAAGTCACACTTGGAATTTTGCCAAAATTTCCGAGATGTCCTTTTGTTGAGATGTTCGAGATGGAATTTCCGAAACGTCTTTTTCCGAGATGTCATTTTCCGAAATGTCTTATCACCAACATGGGCAGGGATTGCGGCTTATTTTCTAAATCCGGGAGGGTTCCAACTAGTTCAGCCACAAAACCGGCAGTGTATACAGAAGCGGGTACCCTAAAGTATGATGGACACTATCCGAAAACCGGGAGGGTCTTGCTGCTAGCAGAAATGCTGCCCACATTTGGCCGAATTTTAACAAATGATTTGAAACTTCTAATTTTTCCTTATTGCGTGTATGCATTTTTCATTCTTGGATTATACGCAAAACATTGTTTCTTACGCGGTATTATACAAACTGAGCATTACTCAATATTTGTGGCAGATATAACAAAGTGATCATCCTGCTGCTCCGAAGTCTCTTCGAGAGGGAATTGCACAAGGAAACGTACGATCTCCTTTTTGAGAACCGATGCAGTACTTCTTTTAGTGTATTCAATCGAATTCTTCTGGAAGCTCCTTTGCTTACTCCTGATGCCCTTTCCTATCTCAAACTCGCGTGCACAGACCCTTGCTATGCGTCGTTCGGTGAGTAGTCCGTCCTCTTTCCCCGTGATGGGAGTAATTGGTTGCAGCTATCACGACTCTGCGTGAACTGGTGCTCTCTAGATGTAGACAGAGGAACGAGCTGCTTCAACTCCTATTCCATCTTACTTTCTATGAAAAAGCAGAGGTCACTACGGTCTTTTTTAATTTTACTTCATTTTTAATTGTATACATTTCATCTAATATTTTTTGCCCTTCTAATTCGATACTACAATCCTACTGAAGTAGCGATTTTGATGTTTATCTTTAATTTTTAATTTTTTAAAAAGATTTACGGTGCTCTATTTTTTACTACTGCGAGAACAAGATATTTGGTGTGGTGCGAATGGAGAAAAAATCCCAGCCGGGGGGCAAGCAACAAACTCACTGAAAATTATAATTATTTTTTTTCAGCCGTAGATTCCACGGTAGAATCACTGCTCTGTTTGCGCTCTCCATTTCTATGCTTGCGCTATTGTATTCCAGCGTTTTGCATCATAATTTTAAATAAATTTTTAGGCACATTCATTTTGGTCAAAAATATTTCATTGACCCCAAACGCCGTGAAGTCGAAATGTGCCAATTTCGCATATCTGAATTCCGGATATCGCTAAAATTAAGTCAGCATATATGCAGAATTGGAAGGCAATCACGCGTCCAATTCATTTTTCATGAAAAATTAATATAGATTATTAAAATTCAACTTTTTAATACGTGCAAAGAATTCGGGGAGACTAGCACTATTCTGATCGGCTTGGCAAAAGGAATTCAAATCTGTTTTTAAATTTGGGAAAAAAACATCGCGAGAGCGCGAACATGACTCTCCTGATTTAAATAATAATAAGAAATAATAATGTTAATAGTTAATAGTTAATAATGTTAAATAATAATGTTTCCGAATTTTTTTCCCGAGATGTTTTTATCGCCCTGTTAGATTGAATGCCTACGTTCTAGTTTTAATTAGGGCCAGATATATTCTTATTTTTAGGGATATAGTAGCCTAAAAGGTAGGGTTTTCCTGCCTGGGGCTACAACTGATGCCTTCATGGGTACTCCTATCTGGGCTTTTATGGCAGTGCGTGGACAGAGGACCACTTTGGGAGGGAAGCCGGGCGACTGCTCGATTAAAATGCGCCACGAGTTTGTAGTTTGGCTGTTCAGGACCGAGTTTTCTTCTCCATTCGCATCAAACCAAATTCGACGGAATCTGTTCTCACCGTGCACAGTAGCAAGTTTTAGTCCCTAATGCCTTCTTCTTGACAACAAGTATGTAATATGAGAGAGAAGGTACATGGAAAATAAAACACAACTTTAATCTATAATTTACCAAATTGTCGATAATACAATCAATTAAGTGTAAATCGTGCGTGGATGTGGCTGTAATTGGTTGAGAAAATACTTATGGTGATGATGGTTGTTGCTTGAGATCCGTAACGAATCAGTGGAGACGGTGAAGGAACTATTCGAGTTGCCCTACATGAGGGCATGTGTGAGGGGTGAGGTGGAGAGACAATTGGAAGAGTGCACGAAGGAGACTCCGCCCCCTCACTTCATTGTGGATGGGGGAAGCAGAGGATGGAGACCTGCTGTGTACAAGGTGAGGAGGGGGGATGGAGTCAGACTATGTCGAAAAGAACCCTTCGAAATAGGGCATTTGCTTTAACGAAGAAGCTACATTTTTGCAGACCTCTTGTGGAGTTTTTTTAAAATTTGCAAGTATGCTTTTTCGACTCTTGAAAACATGTGGTTACATGATAATAACGTAATACTGTTTTGGTTGAAGTGATGAGTGAGATAATTGAGGCTGCACTCACTCTTCCGATGGCGACTCTCACGCACGACCACTCACTCATACACGTCGTCGCTAGAGTATTCGCCAAGAGCACTTCCAATGACTTTAAGCTGGTTAGTAAATGGGAGGGAGGAGGGAAGGGAGGGAGAACTGTGCACAATATTCAAACCAGTTCCCCTGACAAGGGAGGTGCACACCCTTGGGATGAAATTGGGGTATGAGCTATATACCATTGAAAAGCGCGTAAAAAATTAGTACGATTCGAATTCAAAAACGCTGCTAAAGTTCATTGTAGCGACCGGGTGAAATCGATAATCGCGATCGAAGCTTTCCATTACAGACTAGAGCATGGATAGCATACGCGTTTCACTCGCACGGCGTGATTTTTACTGACGACAAGAAAAAAAAGTGACTCCATCAAAACGAAAATATCGTAATTTGCTCTGGACGGATCAAGTCCTTGAATTACTGTACAAATTTAAAAAGTGCACATTTTACTACGGTACAGTCCCTGCGTTTTGTAAAAATAGGGCCTGAAATTACAGTAACAATGGACAATCTCCTTTGCATTACGGTAGCTTCGAGACAGCCGTTAAGGGAGCCGGGATTTTAGTGGCTGCAACATTTCACACTTTCTAATTTTATTTTGATTTCGAAGGGACCATTGCTCTGAACGGAGTGTCGGAAAAAATCATGCCGTGCGTCCTTGCACCATGGCCATGTGGTGTAGTGGCTAACGCATCCGGAGTCTATTTTTGAAGCTGCGGGTTCGAACCCCATCGCCGTCACTGCTTTTGCCGTATTTTTATATGCGTATTTCCATTGATCTTATGATTTTGCATTTTATTATTAGGACAGCATCAGACAGCATATCAGTGCGTTCGCGTAAGAATCGCAGATTTTGATTGGAAGAAGGAACAGGCCAAAATCAGTGTCTGGGATTTTCATAGAATCTGATTGCTATAGGGTTCCTCTATCGATTTCTGTATTTGAGTTGACTTGAAACACTTAATTAGCTTAATTAATGAATTTACTAAGTTAGGCAATTTCGAACTTTTTTGAGCGTAACTTACTGGAAACGATCTCGAATCTGCTCAAAACTTGGTTTTAGACTAAAGTGTGCATGAGGAATCGATCTATGTTGACGGTTTACGCAAATTCAAAAATTTGTATTTTTCATGAAATTTCAAAAAAATAATTCTCGAATTCAAAAAATAAACCCTTACCTATTTTTGGATATGTTGTTGTCCTTGATGAATACTACCTTAGAAAAAATTCACGATTTTTATCTAGGGGACCTTCGTAGTTTAACACCTTAAAAACGATTTCCATTTAGAGGGAAACCTCTCATTCCGACCCATTCCCCTGCCCGAGCGGCGACGAATGATTAGTTTTTGATGAACTTTAGCAGGGTTTTAGAATTCGAATCGTTTTAATTTTTTACGCGCTTTTCAATCGTTTTATTGTGAAAATATAATGCGTAGCAACTTGGTGTACATGATAAACTTCTTAAAGTACTACAATATTCGCTTAACGGGAAAATATTCACGGCTAAATATTTTCCCGTTCCGCGAATATTGTAGTACTTTAAGAAGTTTATCATGTACACCACGTTGCTACGCATTCTATTCTCACAGTAATTTTTTACGCCGTAGTGTGAGGCTCATGCGTCGCGTGACGCGTCGCGGTCATTGCCTATATGCTTCAAATAGGCCTAAATTGAATTTCCTTTTGGCTTAGGGTAGTTCAGCATGCCCGAATTCATGAAAGCAAATTAGAATTATTTTTAAAAAATATATAAAAGAAGTTTCCGCAGGTCAGATTTATAAAAATAAAATTTCAACGTGTTTAGAAAAGGCCTATCTTGCACAACCTTGCCGACAATTTTCGAACATATTTTATACATGATAAAATTGTTCGATGCGTGTCATTTGTGCAAGATCGCAAAAAACATGTAAATATTCACAAATATTAGCGTAAGGGCGGATTGAATTTTGAATTCAACGTTGAAAATGTATTGGCGGGAACAAGTAGGTTTCGGTCGCTTGGGACTCCTACCGCGAATATCTTTACTGATAAGGTTCGCTCTTACAAGTTCTTGACTCTGCGTTTCCTTAAGGCTGTGATTGCCGTGATAGCTCATATCCCAATTTCATTCCAAGGGTATGCACCTCCCTTGTGAGTAGATTTCCCTGACCCAAATGTTCCTTTATTCAGTCGAAAACTAGCCGAGCTCCGCTCGCTACGGGTAAACCATGAAATTATTTTTAAAATGTGAATTTGTAAGCTTTTTGGGGAGTTCTAGCCAAAAATGGGAGAATTTTGAGTGAAAAATGTTTTGCACTCTAGACGCGCCGGGTTGAGCTGTTACAGTACTCGGATGCACGCTAGGACACTTTCCGACAACTCCCCGACACTTTCCGGCCAAGCAAAAAATGCTGCAAAAGGTTTGCACCGAGTGGGATCCGAACCTGAGCCCCTGGCAGCGCCTTTTCCCACTGCGCCACGGTTAAACCTAAATATATTAAAAGATCAAATAGCCTATCCGAACCGCTTCGACGAGTTCTACAAGAAGGTATATAGCTCGAATCACTATTCTAACAAACAGAGGAGCAAGATCAGAAAATGTGTTTTCCGGGCACCAACATTCCTCCACTAAAATGGAGATATCTCACTTCAACGATGACCTACCGAGATGGCGTTGGTCTTATTCGAAAGAGCAGCGTTTTCTACATAATAAAACACTTTCAATCGGTACTTCCAAAGGCCTCTTCTATAAATGCCGCGGGCGAGAATGCGATTTCGAAAAAAGGCGAAACTTTGACCCGTCGTATCTCGCTTCAACGACGTCCTAGAAGGTCGTCCGTTGAGCGTGTTTTTTTTCACTGGAGTATCTCGACGAGATCTACAATTTTCTAAGCAGAACCGAAGCTCCAGCTTCAAAGAGAAAAAAGTTACAGGCGAAAAATGCGAGTATGCCAACTTTGGAGCCGATTTTGACCTACCTACCGTAATCCTATCGATTCGGTCTCAACATGAAAAAGATGCGCCGTCTTCTCAAGTACCTTACTCTACTAAATGCAACATCTTCCTATCAACTCCCCGCGCTCCCCGTAAAGTTTTCTTCGAGGTGCCAATTTTCAGTCAGTCGATTGTTTATGGTGGGGTCGAACTAGCCGAGCTCCGTTCGCTACGGGTAAACCATGAAATTATTTTTAAAATGTGAATTTGTAAGCTTTTTGGGGAGTTCTAGCCAAAAATGGGAGAATTTTGAGTGAAAAATGTTTTGCACTCTAGACGCGCCGGGTTGAGCTGTTACAGTACTCGGATGCACGCTAGGACACTTTCCGACAACTCCCCGACACTTTCCGGCCAAGCAAAAAATGCTGCAAAAGGTTTGCACCGAGTGGGATCCGAACCTGAGCCCCTGGCAGCGCACCAACATCTCTCCACTAAACTGGAGATATCTCACTTCAACGTTGACCGACCGAGATGGCGTTGGCTCCATTTGAAAGAGCAGCGTTTTCCACACAAGAAAACACTTTCAAACGGTACTTCCAAAGGCCTCTTCTATAAACCCCACGGGCGAGAATGCGATTCAGAAAAAAGACGAAACTTTGACCCGCCATATCTCGCTTCAACGACTTCCTAGAAGGTCGTCCGTTGAGCGAAGGGCAGTTTTTCCCCGTTGTTTTTGCCCCGGAGTATTTCGACGAGATCTACAATTTTCTCAACAGAACCGAAGCTCCAACTTCAAAGAGAAAAAAGTTACAAACGAAAAATGGCGAAAAATGCGAGTATGCCAACTTTGGAGCCGATTTTGACCTACCTACAGTAATCCTATCGATTCGGTCCCGACATGAAAAAGATGCGCCGTCATCTCAAGTATATATATATATATATATATATGACATAGTATATATATATATATATATATATATATATATATATATATATATATATATATATATATATATATATATATATATATATATATATACCACTGCATTCATTGCAGACTACAATGCGACAGATAGAGAATGCAGTGAAGGCCATGGGTCAGGGATCGGAGGAGTTGTTGAAACTACTGGAAGAGTGCCCTCAGGGGGCGGAGTCACTCGTTGCCAGAATAGTACATCTGCTCACTGAGAGAGGTATCGTCTCTCCCTTAGCTTATCTCACTCAGTCCCTTGCACTCGTTGCAGCTCCGGCCACTCCTGACATAGTACACAGACTGAAGAGACTCCACGACTCTCGTCAAACAGACGTCCGTTCACTCCTTCCCATTCTTCCCGGATTGGCCAAGGTTGGACCCCCCCCCCCTCCCCCTCCCCCTTCCCCCTCCATCAATCAATGGTTGTGTTCTTTCCAGGAAGATATCCTCCTTATCCTTCCCAAGTTTGTCATCCATCCTATCATGGCCAAATCATTCGGGCAGGCCGTCAAGAGAATACTATCCGCTAAGAGTGAGTTGACTCTTGAGAGATGGCTCCTCGTCCCAGAATGGTTAATCCTTATTCGTCTCGATGCTTACTTCACTCAGATTCCGAGACGGGCCATTATTCGCTCACTCCCACTGAGTTGATGGTTGAGTATCACAAGATCGAGACGACGACATCAGAGGAGAAGAAGCTGCTGAGGGAGCGTGAGTAGGGGGGGAGGGCTGTTAACGTGTCTCCCCTTGCAGACGTGCGTACAGTGATGACTGCCCATCGATCGATGACGAAGGAGGCGATCTCATCGGGCATCGAGGAACTCCTTCGACTAACTCCCATCCCCCAACTTCTATTCCACACGATAGAGGTCGTGTATGAACTGGTGAGATCTTCTGCTCCCACTCCCCTCCCTTCCATTCCTGGGGGATGGGTAATTCTGGTTGTCTCCTTCAGCACAATTCCCTGCATGCTTTCCTTTCGAATGTGCTGCATAAGATGATCACTCGTGATCTGTGGAAGGAGAATGAGGAGTACGAGAAGGACTTCTTCGCTGCCATCGTTGCCATGCCAGATGTATCCTACCAGGTCAGAGAGAGAGGAAGGGGAGGCAGTCCAAGTTATCGTTGAAGGTGGCGCTCACGAAGTTGAGCTTGGAGGATTTGAGGAGACTCATGGAGAGCACGAGTGAAGATGTGGGCAGACTACTCAAGGCTGCTCTCCCCACTCTATCCACACACCAACAGAGGTATTCATTCAGCTGTCTCCGCGATTAACTATCTACGATACGAAGGATCTTGTTGAGGGAAGTGCCTGATGGAGTGCTCGATCTGATGGGAGTGTCGGAGAGACCATGCGAAGCGAGAGAACGAGAGAGGAGAAGAGACCAAAGAGAGAGGGAAGAAAGGAGGGAGAAGGAAAGAAGCAAGGAAGGGAAGAGTGAGAAGACAGATAGAAAACGAGGAGAGAGAGATGAAAAAAGAGGAGATCGGAGTGGACGAAGGAGTTATCCCGTAGGTGATCAGCGATAGACTCTCCACTCCATCACATTCTAGTTGTCTCTACTATTGCCGTATCCCTGACAAGTGACACCCAAAAGTCACCGTTGACCGATCAGAAGTTTATCTATGTAAGGTTGTAGATACCGGTGAGACATATCATAAGCAAGTTTCAGAATTTGCCGCACTGATCTACTAAGGGTCGATAATCAATAAAGTTCATCAGGTAAGGTCCCAGCCCTGACAACATCATGTCGCAGGTTCAGCTCGCTAGGTGATCGAATGTTTTGCAAACTTTTTTGTCGATTTTCAGTAAGCTTTGTGCATCGTATAAAACATTAACGTGGGTTCGGAATGCATTTTGGAACATGAAAAGTAGGGGTCGTGGACAAAAGCTTAACTAACAAAAGCAATACAATTCGCCATTCGCTTGGAAGCCGGCCTAAGGACTTTTGAGTAGGTTCATTGTTATCAGTATGTGCTCCTATACCAAATCCTATGTAAGTCCTTTAGCCAGGCGATTTTGAGTTTTACTCCAGATCAGCGTACCCGGGTTCATGAGATAGTGGTTTGCATTATCTAATTATCGATTATCGACCCATAGTAGATCAGTGCGGCAAATTCTGAAACTTGCTTATGATATCTCTCACCGGTATCTTACATAGATAAACTTCTGATCGGCCAACGGTGACTTTTGGGTGTCCCTTGTGAGTCTGCTACCAATTTAATTCTTATTTCGCTCTTTGTTTTCGAATTATCATAAACACATAAAACGGGTGCTATTACTCTCAATTGTTTACCTGCTAACAAACTATTCCTCCTTATATTGTTTCTTATATTTAGATGTATGTAAATATATAAGCCGAAGATAAAATATTCTCTAAGTCAAGTGTGCACATGCGCGGGGTGCATTGTTGATATTCGATAAATATCTGTTTATATGTGGTAGTTATTAACTACGAGAAGGATTGTCCTTAGATGAGAGAGGGATCCGAGATTGTGGAGACTCGTCACTCATTGTACGAAGTGAGACGACCTGAATTAATCATGGTCTATAGAGAGTACACTGCTGGAAAGGGAAGAATCACGGCTCTCGGGATGAGTGCAAGGGAGGGAAAGGTGGGGGGAGGGGGAAGGGAAGTGGAGATGCACCGCATGACAGGAGGAGAGGATGCTCGTGGGAACTTCCACTGGTCGAGTGTTCTTGCATGATCCATTGGGAGAAGTGAATGACGCTCTTCACGAGAACCTAGTCTACAGTGAGTGCGAGCATTCTTTTTAATTCTTATTCCTTACAAGGGACAAATATTGAGAAGGTTGTCAATAGGAGATCGCTGCCGTAAGCAACAATAGATTTTCCAATCTTCCTGATTATCAAATAGTAGCACTTTCAATACATAATTTTGAAAGTGCTACTATTTAAAGTTACCGGACGAGGACAAAATTGACCCCCTATTTTTTGTCCTCCATCGAATAGCCGATGGCTGACTTAGTTGAGCATGAATAAACAAAAATGCTAAAAATCAATAATAGCCTTAAGGGAAAGCAGGAAATGATCCACGCTCTCTCACTTTTGCATACTCTCTCGTACACGCGACCAGATCAGGGTCAGATCAGGGTTTCATCCTCGTCCGGTAACTTTAATAATAAGGGAGGTAAACCTGACTCCGAGGCGCTCTAAAGATGGACCAGGTGATCTGTTTCGCCATCCTAGTGTATACGTCGAAATATTCAGCTAGCTGATGAGCCATTAAATGAATGTTCTCATGTGTTTTGAGAGGAATATTCATTTTTCAGAAGATGCCGAGAGTCGATCGATCACTTCAATCGGGGGATTCAAAGAGAAGAGCACAAACATGGACTATTTCATTTTCGTGCAAGTGAGATCGTACGGAGTAGTAATACTGAAGGACATTGCTCATCAACCAGAGGAGATTGATGGTGTGAAAACGTGAGTTCTCAGTATGTTCATTATAAGTGAATAGCTCCCCCCCCCTCCCCCCTAATAGTTATAATTTTATGGACCCTTGGAATTGGTTCGCTAAAGAAAAATCATATAAATTGAATCTCGAATAGCCAACCCTAATGTATACCTTGCTGGAATGAGACAACGTCGATTTAGATTGTCTATTTTTCGTGTTTTTAGATTCTTCGTCGAGATCCGTCAAATATTGTCGGATCATCATGGGTTCTGCCCTTGCCGATCATTGGATAGAAGTGTGTGCATTCCTTCGTCAGATGAGTGTGAGTGGCCAGGGGATCTATCGAGTGACTTCTCTCTCCTTTTTCCTTTCCAGTTCTCCTCGTTCTCAAGGATGGCCATTGCGAGAGTGTCCGATTGAAGAATAAAGGAGCTCCCATGGTGAGCAATCTTTTATGTCAATCACTAAATGATATGACTAGCTACGTAAAACATTTCACGTTATTTACTAATGAAATAGTTTGAAGGGTGATGGTACAAGTGGGAACTTTCATTTCGTGAATTACCGTATTAGAACAATATTTTTGGAACTGGCCGTTTTGGAACTTTTTTTGGAAATGATCGTTTTGGAAATTTTTTGGTCTTTTTGGTTTTTATAGATTTTTCGAGGAACTGGTGATAATATAATCGATCCTGAATAAGAAATATGTAAGATCTCATACAGTTTACGTTGAAACAAAAAGATTTGAAAAGATTAGATGAGTTTTCTTTTGATGAAAATGAAAAAATGAAAAAATTTCCAAAACGACCACTTCCAAAAAAAATGTTCCAAAACGACCATTTCCAAAATGCCGGTTTCCATTTTCCGATTGCAATTTGTACCATCACCGTTTGAAGTGCATGGACCTCCTGGGAGAGAACCCAGTTGTGGGATCAGAGGATGGAGTTGTCGCCATTTACAAGCGAACATGCTCGAAAGTGAACGATCCATTGGTAAGCTTTGGGAAAGGTTGAGCATCTGCGACGGAATTAGATCAGGAGTTGTCGCGAATGAAGAAAGTGTTCGACACACCCGTGTTCTCTCTTGTTGTCTACCAATTGGATGTGATTGTTGGAAGTGTGGATGAACCAATCAAGGTACTCAATGGAGAAACACTGGAAGTGAAGCAGAAGATTCCCTTCCCTGCAACGTCAGTTACCCTTCCCTTCCTCTCCGTTCCCTCACCACTCACTCTTTTACTCCCTGTCATCCAGAATGTTCTCACCATCTATTTCTCCTTTGGTCCTCCAATGGTTGTTGAAGGGGCGGGGCGTGTGGGGCACTCGCGTACTCGATGATCAATGATGCAGTCTCAGTGAGGAAGGACATACACAAGATATTCGTTGCCGGTATGAAAGAAGATTCATACAGTGCAACTACAACTCCATCCTTCTAGGTTTTTGGGATGGTTCGATTCGAATATATCGCCAGCTGAAGGACGGAAGATTCGTGGAGAAGAATGTGATTGAGAGTGAGAGGGTGGGGTGGCATTCCTTATTCATCCTTCTCTTTCTGGAATGCTGAGAAGAATGTGATTGAGAGTGAGTGGGTGGGGTGGCATTCCTTATTCATCCTTCTCTTTCTGGAATGCTGATCACGGGTCTCCTGTAAAAACGTAGAAGCACTGGACATTAGAAATATTTCATCTAAGAATGTCACTAAATTTGGGTTATGGACATCTTTGGAGATTAGAAGAAGGCCTATCCCCTTGGTTTGGTCAAATTTGTACATTGTCGATTTTTTTGATCTACAACGAACAATTGATGTAACTCGATCAATTACTATGTAGAAAAAAGTCAAGATGTCTGTCTGATAACTGCGATAACTCAGCTCAAACTCATCCTAGAAGGATAAGGCCGTGACCAAACGAACCCTCTCGGAAAGCTCTTTCAAAATCGATAATGGTTGCGTCATCACTACGTAATATTGCATCACCACTACGCTATATCATGTTTTTTTTTGCCTATAGCTCGCTTAAAAAACATCCCCCGGGCTCCGGACCTTGATCATACGCGCCAACATCGCCCAGGCGCCGGACTTTGATCCCCTCGATGAGCATTTTCGAAATCGACAACGATTGCGTCATCATTATGCAATATTTCATCATCACCTTGTAATATCTCGCTTTTTTTTCTCATAACTTGCATACTAGATAGAGCGCCAAGTCCATCATCATTAGGACCCTCGGCGAGCTATTTCAAAATCGATAATGATTGCGTCATAATTACGTAAGAGGACGCAATCATTTCATATCTCGGATCCCAGGGGTCGCCTAGACCCCGGACCTTGACCATTAGACTCCCTAGAGCCAGTTCTTTCACAATTTGGTATTACATCAGCACTATGCAATGAATGCAAAATGCATTATTCTATCTGCCCACACATTTATCGTCCAATTATCGGAAAGGTCATCGTTATACAGAGAATCCTTCTTTCACTCATCCCCGCAGCATGAGCGTCCTGAAAGGCTCGTGAGGCCGAGAGCAATCCGAAAAAGTTGCTGACGGGGCGGAGCGACCGAAGCCCCATCTACAATTTTTCGGATCGCTCGAGGCATGACGAGCCTTTGCAACGTTTTAAGCCAGCTTGCACTTACAAAAAAATAACATATTATCGTATATAACACGTCTTCTGAGAGATTGCATGAATACGGACCCTCTGCGGCACTAGGAGCCGAAAGTTCGAGCACTATTCTCGAGAAATTTATGCTAGAGTATATCGGGGACGAGAAAACTTTTGGTGTGGCAGTTTTTTCTGGAACCGGCTTTTAGGCATTTTCCGGTTTTGGATCCGGCTTAGCCATAAATCAGCTCCCAGATGAGTTACGAGGCTGGCGTTGGGCTCAAAATGTGCGGAAAATTATTTCCAGCAACTTGTTTGTTGCAATGGAAGATGGTGGACTTTGTCTTCATGTTGTAAAAATCGAAAAAGTGATTCAGCCACCAGAAAATAAATCCTAGCTGCTCGGGGACCCCCTATTTAGAACATTTTGAATACAGATTCGGACTCTACGGTGTCTGGTTAGTCAGAGAGAAAAATCACCTAAGGTCGTTAGGGGTGGGAATATACTTTTAAGGGGTCAAATACACCAAAAAAGGCATTTTTTTAGAATTTGTGGAATTTCGAAGCCTGGAAAATCGATCATTTGGGGGTCGAATAGGACATATTCGGTGTTTTTCAACATTATCTTATAAGAAAATTAAATAATTGGAAAATTGAGCATATGCCGAGAAAAAAAAATCATGTTTAGGGACCGCGGAGCTCCGTCCTTTCTGCCGTTCACCATTTTTTGCATTGGGAAAACTCACACACCATCACACCACCATTTTATTTATTTATTTTCTCAGGTTTAATTTATTTTAATTAATTACTTTTTGCGTACAATCGATAGAGCATCATCTGAAGATACAAAATCTTAACTGAATTAAGTAATTTAGGGGTTGTAAAACATAACACGGATCTCCTGTAAAAATGCAGGAACCATTGCGACAAAAAAAATTTGCATCAGGGATTTCGATATAAACTGTAGGACTGACCATAGTGAGGGCGAGGAAGCCGCCTATCTACTTAATTTTTGGAAATTTGCATTTTGAACGGAGTTATGACCTACCGCGTTGGAAGGCCGTATGTCGGTCAGTTTTTGACCTACAGCGAGCGGACTTTTTGCAATCGGTTCCTAATAGAGAAATCTACAAATAAGTTCTTTACGCTCCGAGCGAAAATCACGTCTTCACATAGTTTCATGCGAAAAACTGTTTTTGTCATCACAATATGCTAATTTTCGACCTTTCCCGGACCGAAAGCTACGATTTTTATTGTTGAATCGGATTCCCCATGCCCAAATTGAGGTACGTATGTAGTTCACTGGTCATAACTCGTGGAGTATCATATCGCCACTCAGTGGGGAGAATTCGAACATAGTACGATTTTTGAATAATATACTATTCTGTGTGTATCTCGTGTCAGAATTATGCAAATGAACAAAGTAAGAATATCGCTCGATAGCTCTCGAGTAGATCTCCAACAATGCCTAAGGGGTACAACACGTGAAAGTTGGCAGTTTTCGAGATATGACGAACAACTAAATTCAGTGTACCACAGAGCGCACGTCGTTTTTCAGCTAAAAATTAGGACAAGTCCAGATTCTCCCTACTGAGTAGCTATATCTACCTCCCCATGTTATGAGCAATGAACTATGTACATACCCCAATTATGGGATCGGGAATACGAATCTAACGTAACAATCGTAGCTTTACGCACTTTTAGTGGAGTTTGGACACTATTCCACCCTATTATTCCACTACAAAATTTCGTGTTATGCGCTTTTTCACTGTTTCTCGAAAACTGCCAACTTTCACGTCTTGTACCCCTTAGTCATTGTTGGAGATCTACTCGAGAGCTATCGAGCGATATTCTTACTTTGTTCATTTGCATAATTCTGACGCGAGATACACACAGAATAGTATATTATTCAAAAATCGTACTATGTTCGAATTCTCCCCACTGAGTGGCGATATGATACTCCACGAGTTATGACCAGTGAACTGCATAGGTACCTCAATTTGGGCATGGGGAATCCGATCCAACAATAAAAATCGTAGCTTTCGGTCCGGGAAAGGTCGAAAATTAGCATATTGTGATGACAAAAACAGTTTTTCGCATGAAACTATGTGAAGACGTGATTTTCGCTCGGAGCGTAAAAGAACTTATTTGTAGATTTCTCTATTAGGAACCGATTTCAAAAAATTCGCTCGCTGTAGGTCAAAAACTGACCGACATACGGCCTTCCAACCCGGTAGGTCATAACTCCGTTCAAAATGCAAATTTCGAACAATGAAGTGGATAGGCGGCTTCCTCGCCCTCACTATGGTCAGTCCTACAGTTTATATCGAAATCCCTGATGCAAATTTTTTTTTGTCGCAAAGGGGTCTCATTTTCCTAAATTTTTACAGGAGATCCGTGATAAATAAATGCATTCTTAGAAAATTGCGCTTCACATTTTTTTAATTATTTTTATTTTCTTTTTAAATCGGAGTGCCCAGTTTTAGTGCTCTATTCAGTTGATTGCTCTAAGCATCCCTGCACTCTACAGAGGCACTGGCCATGCTCGGGTTTCGTTCGGAAGCATGGTTTATGGCCTATTTTTGAGACAATGTTGACATTTTTCTCGGTTAACCTTGATTTTCTCCACTTTTCTGAGTGCCCAGTTTAATTTGAACATTTAAACACATGCAGCTACCTCCTCTCTGTCTTAAACATGTACAAAAAAATTACGGTTCGTCGTTCGGAGACCTTGTTTATAGCAGTGAAAGTCAAAATGAGCGATTGTTCGATTATGGGGCTGTGAAGCAGTAGAGTGCGATAAATTGACCTTGAGCTCACCGTTCGCATATGTTGTCAAAATAAAACAGCAAAATTTAAAAATTTAAAATTCACACAACGCGTTAATTAATTTTTGAAAACAACCATGTCTCAGAAGTAACAAATTCGCCCCACTCTCTATCAAAAATTACGGTAGATCTCTGGTAAGACACGGCATGATTTTTCCCGACGACTTTTTAAAAACATGTCCCCGGGGCCGGAAAATTCACACGACTATTTTCCGGATACGCCGTACAAGTCATTCCCTGAGTACTGTAGTTTTCTGCTTGAAATTGCCTGATTTCTGTACGATTTCGCTTGCAAGTTCCTGATTTCGGTATGTCGTTCAAAATGATTAGTTAGCTATACGGTTTTCGATCACTGATTACGATAGTTATTGATTTTTCTCTATTCATTGATTTGTTTCATTAATATTATTTTTTATTTGTTAGATTCTTTTATATGATATTCTTATACTATTTTCACTAAACGATTATTATTTTGCGTTTTTGATTGATACATTTAATTTTAATCGTGAGGAACGTGTGATATGTGAAACTATTAAAAAATAGCCTATTGAAGACGAAGGAGTGAGTCTTTAATTGTTTTGCTATTGTAAACACAAGTGATCGCTAAATTTAAGATCTTTAAAAGAATGAAAAATGATAAAAATGAAATGTGTTTTTACTGGTTTTATCGAGGGACCAATGGAAGACTCCGCCCCAAAATGTTCCCCGCGGGAACATCCCCTCTTAAAGTTACCCAGCAAGGACGAAACCCTGATCTCACCCTGATCCCGTCGCGTGTACGAGAGAGTATGCAAAAGTGAGAGAGCGCGGATCATTTCCGGCTTTCCCTTGAGGCTATTATTGATTTTTAGCATTTTTGTATATTCAGTCTAGACTAATTCAACCATCGGCTATTCGATGGAGGACAAAAAATAATGGGTCAATTTCGTCCTTGTTGGGTAACTTTAACAGTGTCGGGAAAAATCATGCCGTGGTAAGATGTAATTTTTTTAGAAGTAGTTTTATTATCGTTATGATTTTTTTCGGTGACTATTTTTGTTCATAATCGATTCCGCAATCCCGATTTCATAAGATAATTCCTTCCTCATGAAGTTTTTAAAGCCCTGAAAAAGCTCTCACCTTCGTGCTCTACTGGATTTGATAAGATTCCTCAGATTATTTTTCGTAAATGTGCTTCAGCCCTTTCTCTTCCTCTTTGTGACATTTTCAATATTAGTATGATGTCTGGTATTGTTCCTTCTCATTGGAAACATTCACTTATTACGCCCCTTCCTAAGCCTGATAAGGACCTCAATTTTCCTGACTCTTATCGCCCCATTTCTATAATTTCACCTGCATCTAAGACTATGGAACGGCTAGTTAAAGAGAAACTATCACCGTACCTATTTCGATTGATTTGATATAATTCCTAAATACCAGCATGGATATCGCCCCGGTGCTTCCGTTGTCACTAATGTTATTGACTCTGAGAATGACTGGACTCGTGCTCACTCTCGTAAAGAAGTTACTGATGTTATCTACCTTGATTTTTCCCGTGCGTTTGATACAGTACCATTTACCAAATTGATTTCTAAATGCTCTCATTACTGTATTCATGGTAATCTCCTTAACTGGATATCTTCCTTTATAACTGACAGACATTTCTCAGTCCGTTTGGGTGATTCTATTTCTGACTCGTTCCCTGTACTGTCCGGTGTACCTCAGGGCTCCGTACTAGGACCAATTCTGTTCACACTATACATTTCGGATATCACTCACATTCTCTCCCCATTTCCCGATGTACGTATTCAAGCATATGCCGATGATATCAAACTGTATATTTCATAGCCACTTGAATCCTCTCAATCTAAAACTGCCCAACTTCAATGTGCTCTTGATGCTATTTACTCTTGGACTATTATTAACCAGCTCTCTCTCTCTGAATCTAAGTGTACCCATCTTTACATAGGATCGACCCCTCCTTTTTATACCATAAACAATGTAATTCTCAAAAGTAATTCCCCACAACGTGATCTTGGTATTCAAGTTGTCCCTTCCCTTCTCAAAAATGCCTCCATTGTTGACCGTGCTAACAGAGCTAAGACTGCTCTCCATATTATGCTCCGAGCTGTCTCAGTTAACTCCCCTGAAATTCTTATTAAATGGTATCGCACTTATGTCCTTCCTCACCTTGATTTTGCTTGTCCTTTCTGGAATCCTTATACTAAGAAGGATAGTCAGACAATAGAGAAGGTCCAAGAACAATTTACTCGAATTCTATTCTATCGATGTTTTCCTTCTCCATCATATCCTCTTTCTCTTCCTTTGTCTTTAAGAATAGATTACTCAAATTAGACTTATCTAAGTTAGCACTTTATCTTTAGTTATTCACTTCCCCCTTCTCTTCCCTCTCCCTACCCACATATTCTCTTTTCACCCCCACGCACACATCTCTACTCCCTCCCCACTTCTCCCCCGTTAGAGATCTACGGATGCTGGTTCTCGGAGCAGAGTCTACCTGGTCTACCCGAGTGCCTCCTCCTCGGTTCCCTCCTCATATACTGACCAGACGAAGACAGATGAGACCAGCTGACTAGATCTTCGATTTTCTTTCTCTCTTTCTCTTCTTTTGTGTGTACTCCTTCTCTCCCTTTACTCTTTCACTTTTAATCCTCGGTATGAGGAGAATCTAATTATTGTGTAACACCATACATTATATACTGTATCGCATCTCGTTGCGCATTCGAGCGTAGATAAAATATAATATATATATAAGAATTTCGGAATTGATATAGAGTGCATTCTTAAACACCCCTCCGCGGTCCCTAATCATGTTTCTCGAGATTTTCAGATCAAATACTCGATTTTTCGACGAAAAATAAAATCTCTTCAACTGATGTCAGAAGTCCAGAAATGGAAGTACGAATAATTATGAAGTTTTTGAAGCCCACCGTATTAGTATCGATCCCCAAATGATCGATTTTCCAGGCTTCGAAATTCCACAAATTCTAAAAAAAGGCTATTTTTGGTGTATTTGACCTCTTAAAAGTATATTCCCACCCCTATCGACCTTAGGTGATTTTTTTCTCTGACTAACCAGACACCGTAGAGTCCGAATCTGTATTCAAAATGTTCTAAATAGGGGGGTCCCCGAGCAGCTACGATTTATTTTCTGATGGCTGAATCACTATTACTGTTTTTATAACATGAAGACAAAGTCCTTCATCTTCCATTGCAACAAAAAAGTTGCTGGAAATAATTTTCCGCACATTCTGAGCCCAACTCCAGCCTCGTAGCTCATCTGGGAGCTGATTTATGGCTGAGCCGGATCCAAAATCGGAAAATGCCTAAAAGCCGGTTCCAGAAAAAACGGCCAACACCAAAAGTGTTCTCGTCCCCGATATACTCTAGCATAAATTTCTCGAGAATATTGCTCGACTTTCGGCTCCTAGTGCCGCGCAGTCCTGCAATCTCTCAGAATCCTCGTGATATGTCCATACTTTTGGTGATCAAATATTTTAATCAGGCTTGCAGCAGTAGCGTTCAAGAATTTTCCTTAACACATAACCCCGCGAACCACGTATCGAGGGTCGCTAGTTTTGATCGTACAGATAGCAAAGGCAATGGATATTGTTTTAAACCTGTAAATATAGTTTCAAATGTATTGAACCTATGGAATCGGCACTACTGATTCCTTTACGACAAAAATAATGTTCAAAATATTCAAAACAATTAAAATACAGCGTCTTTACAATTTCATAGTTAGAACGAGTTTCTACAGTATAATTTCATGACCTCTTGCGTAACGTTAGGTCAGATTTTTGAACTGATATTTTAATATTATTTATTTATTTATTTTTATAATTGTTTTCCAGTTTTTTAGGTTCTTGATGTTCACAAACGACTTTTACGTAAATCGTGCTTGCTCCGGACAGTTGTTATAGGAAGCATAATATTTTATGAAGTAGGGATACAGGAGAGAATAACGACCCATTCAAAGAAAGTTTTCGGTACTTCCCGACGAGTAAAACATGACATACCATACACCCAATGATAGCTAAGAACCTGTAGAGTGCCCCACCATATGCCACATCAGACGGCATCTCCAATGGAACAAGCACAGTAGAAAAAACTTCGATTTCAGCGAGTACGATCTATAAAAATAAAGTTTTCACTACTTCCCGACGACTAAAACGGGGCATGTTATACACTGAGCGATAGCTAAGAAGATGTGGAGTAACCTAGTGTATGTCACATTAGACGGCATCGCCTCAGCCAATGATCACAAGCCATGAAAGTCGAAAAATTAGCACCATTTACGAAGCGCTATATTTCGACTATTCCATCATCGTGATAAGATATAGGGCCAATATATGGTAGTCGCATACACTATCAACAACTCATACAGGAAAAAGCATATTTTCATCAACTTTGAAAGGTAAAAAATCAATAAAGAAAGCTTCGAAAAACGTGGTGTGCATCGAGAGCGAAGTGTGAAAAGTCGGCAGTGGTCGCGCACTTCCTCCATGTGCGACACACACTGCCTTTGCTACGTACAGAAAACTTCTTTTTCGCATTTTACTCTACAAATATTTCAACATCTACAAAAAGGAAGGAATTCATTTTCATAGTTATTTCCTCGAAAAACTGGTTTTCTGATCAAAAAATCGTTTTTTGAACATCACATCTGTTGAATACAATTGTTTTTACGCATAAAATTAGGGAATATATATGTTGATCATTTTTCGATTTACTATGTGATATTCTCGACTTTTCTGTTATTTTTTGAAAGATTTTGTTCTTTGGTCATATCTCGGTTCAACATGATGCTGTTCACAATTGTGACGTTGAAAAAATCGATTTTTTGCTCGGAAATCCGGTTTTTTCTAGGATTACTATGAAAACGAATTCCATCCTTTTTGAAGATGTTGCATTTGTAGAGAGCAAAATGCGAATAAAAAGTTCTTTGCGCGATCAAAATTGACCGCAAGAGTGCAACCCCCGCATCCCCCCCCTACATCCCACTGGTTATCACATGTATCACGAGTCAGTGAATGTGTGTGGGAACAATTTTCAAATTTTATTTTTTGATTTCGATCATATTATGGTGAGAGCATATGCTAGAGTCAACTTACCGAAAAATATAGGTCACAGGTCCCAGAGCCGGCATTTAGGAATTTTCCGGTTTTGCACCCAGCTATACTGTATCACAGCTCCCAGTTGAGATACAATGATGGCGTAGAGCTCAAATTGAGCGGAAAAATATGACGAACAACTTTCCTGTTGAAAGCAAGCCAGTGAACTCATTCTTTTAAAAGTTGTGATCAAAAAACTGCAAAAACGGCTAAAAATAAATTCTTAACTTTTTTGTGAAATATCGTTTCAAGGAATTTTATTGCAGAATATGGCAGATCTGACCCATATGTGTCTATAAAAAATGCAAAAATCGATTTTTGAGATAGGCCTTTTTTGCAATATGGATCTGAACTTTGAAAAGTGTGATTTTAGTGAAAAATCGATGTTTCTGTACCAGCTTGGAAACTTCACCAATATAATCGGGGAATCTGTAAAAGCGAAAAAAAGTGAAAGTTTAACTTGCCGAACACAATCGGATGGAAATTCACATGGAATCAAGCCATAAGCTATTATTCATAAATTTTATTTCATTATTTCGTTCAAAGTTTTCGAAAGACGTGTTTGCGTGACGAATCATCTCTAATGTGTCGTGTCTTATGTATGTAGTTAACTGCGTGTTGTTTTCGAGATGAACAGGGGGCAAGAGAGTAGCGAGAACAGGTCAACTTAAGGTCGAATTTGATGTTTACATTGTTACGCAGGGCGCTCTCTCTCTCTCTCTTTTTCTTCCCATTTTTTTCGTTCGCTGACATTTTATTAATCATGCATGTTATAATTAAGTTCATAACATTTATTTTATCCAAAGTTAGTTAGATTACCAGTTACAAAATATGATGGCAGTAATACGGTCCGGAGAAAATTAATCAAATTCGCTCGCTCCTTTTGGAATTGGAGTTCTGAAGACAGGATCATCGACCTTGAGGAATACTTTCTTCAGCAACTCGGGAGTAAGAAGACCATGGAAAACTTCTTCACTGAACACGAGATCCTCCTCCTGCACCTCCACCTCCAACTCTTGATGATGGTCATCGTCTTCCTCCTCTTCCGTTTCCACTGATCTCCTCCACACTCTCAGTTTCGGTTTCTCTGCTCTCAGAGTATTGATGTAATTCTTAATCTGGTGCTTGTCCATCCAGTTCTTGGGCTCAATGAATCGATCCGCTCTCATCAGCCCCTCTGCCACTTCTGCCTTCAGCGGTTTTAATCCTTGTCGATTCCCATCTTCGTGGCCTCATTCCATTGTCTCTGACTGAGTCGAGGGATGTGCTCGACCACATCCGGGTAGGAGAAGAGCTGAGTGAAGGGAGCGAGGGTCCAGAGTCGCTCTCGCCGGTCGGACGCCTTCTCGTAATGCTTTGCCACTTCTGTGAGCACTTGGTGAGCGACGAATTCTCCATCGAGCTTTGGTCCCTTCCCAAACTGAGCAGCGTCCACCTTCATCTTCAGCTCCGATTGTCCATTGGGAGTGTCTGCGAGGAGACGATTGATGGTATCGATGAGAAGAGATTCTCCTTGGGCTTTGTAGTTCTTCTCTCGAGGTGTGAGCGTATCCCAGGGCTTGGTACCTGTCACTCGACACACTTCGGCAGCCCTCGCGAACTGGTTGAATGCACTACGAAGTGGACTGGGCGAACTCTCGGGTTCGTAGTCATCATCCGATTTGTGGTCGCCTTCGTCTCCACAAACAGCAGCAGCGTCCACCTTCATCTTCAGCTCCGATTGTCCATTGGGAGTGTCTGCGAGGAGACGATTGATGGTATCGATGAGAAGAGATTCTCCTTGGGCTTTGTAGTTCTTCTCTCGAGATGTGAGCGTATCCCAGGGCTTGGTACCTGTCACTCGACACACTTCGGCAGCCCTCGCGAACTGGTTGAATGCACTACGAAGTGGACTGGGCGAACTCTCGGGTTCGTAGTCATCATCCGATTTGTGGTCGCCTTCGTCTCCACAAACATCTTCTGGATCTCCCTCGTCCATATCCATCTTCTCTTCCTCGCCATCACCATGATCTCCCAGGTTCAGAGTGGACACGTGCGCACTCCCATCAGCCATCCCGACCATCGCCTTATGGTGATCTCTGCACATTGCTGCAATTAAGCACTTCGTTTGACTATTTTTAAGCAACGAGTTCCGGGAAGCAACAGGAATCCTCGATTCTCCAGAAGATAATGAGATTGCTGATAGGTAAGCTCGAGACCTTTCACAGCATTTCTTGAGTGTCCTTTCTTGGGAAAACCACACATTAATTGTTTGTCCTTCCAGATCAGATGATGGTAGACAGCCCGGTTGAATTTTCTCGATAATTCATTCAAATGATTCGTGCAAATATATTTGCCCTTGTATTGTGATCGATCTGAGTCTTCGTCGAGATAAGTCCCTTCGAAACGGTATATTACGAGTGCCTGCTCATCAGATGCACCACAATAGTCTCCATTTATATTGTTTGCCAGCGATGAGAGACTGTAATACACTGCTCAAAGAACGAACAAATCGACGATAACGTACTCGACAAACTTGTCAGAACATGTAGATTTAGTGACTGCTGATTTCGGGCGATCATGAAGTTCCAGTTGCTCGTTAGTTTTCCGAGATGAGAAGTAGCACTTTTTCGGTTTTTTGGCTTCAGAGTGCTGATATTTGCGAATGGTGATCGAATTAGTTGAAAGTTCTTACCTCAGGATCTTTTCCTGGAGTCAGTGTTAGGCATAGCACAAATATCAGGAAGAAGGAGTTTCTGACGACAACCATTCTGAAAATATTTCACATTTTGCGAAACACAATTTCTTTTAATAAACTCGGTGAACACGAAAAGAATGAAAAAATACAATGGAAATGCAGAAATAATTATTTCTTCTACAATTTATCATGCCAACCTATTCCTCTGTAAAACAACACTCGTTAGAATGGGAAAAACCGAAGTAGAATGGAGTAGCGCTAGAATATGCTAGTAATGGTCAAATAAGTTGCGAAGATAATGAGAAGGGGGAGAAGGGAAGACTGAGTGTCCCGAATGGTAGTTTGAACTCAACTAAATATTTATATTTTACCTTATTCTCGCGCTTACTTATTTTGAACTGTATACAAATCGCGCTAGACTACTGTGAGACAAAATAGAATACTCAGCGCTCAAACATATCGTGAATGATTAATAAAATGTCAGCGAAAGAAAAAAAATGGGAAGAAAAAGAGAGAGAGAGAGCGCCCTGCGTAACAATGTAAACATCAAATTCGACCTTAAGTTGACCTGTTCTCGCTACTCTCTTGCCCCCTATTCATCTCGAAAACAACACGCAGTTAACTACATACATAAGACACGACACATTAGAGATGATTCGTCACGCAAACACGTCTTTCGAAAACTTTGAACGAAATAATGAAATAAAATTTATGAATAATAGCTTATGGCTTAATTCCATGTGAATTTCCATCCGATTGTGTTCGGCAAGTTAAACTTTCACTTTTTTTCGCTTTTACAGATTCCCCGATTATATTGGTGAAGTTTCCAAGCTGGTACAAAAACATCGATTTTTCACTAAAATCACACTTTTCAAAGTTCAGATCCATATTGCAAAAAAGGCCTATCTCAAAAATCGATTTTTGCATTTTTTATAGACACATATGGGTCAGATCTGCCATATTCTGCAATAAAATTCCTTGAAACGATATTTCACAAAAAAGTTATGAATTTATTTTTAGCCGTTTTTGCAGTTTTTTGATCACAACTTTTAAAAGAATGAGTTCTCTGGCTTGCTTTCAACAGGAAAGTTGTTCGTCATATTTTTCCGCTCAATTTGAGCTCTGCGCCATCATTGTAGCTCAACTGGGAGCTGTGATACAGTATAGCCGGGTGCAAAACCGGAAAATTCCTAAATGCCGGCTCTGGGACCTGTGACCTATATTTTCTGAATCGACACTCCAAAGGCATTGTACCACCACTATATGATACAAATTTAAAATATTTTTTCAGAAATTGTTCCCGCCATGGTCATTTTTCATCCAGTGACTCGTGATACACGTGTTATATTATATGAAATCTTTCTTCTTATTATTATTGTTTGAATTTTTTATCTTTTACATATTAACAATTAGCTCCTGTGGTGTTAATAAAGAAAGGAAGTAAGTGTCAACAACTATTGTGGTTAAGGAGGGAGGGGGAAGTCGATCGACATCATCTTCTCTCGTATGGATGATGAGAGACGAGTTATACTCTGCTTGCGAGGACGGGAATCTCTACTCGTACGAGATATTCAAGACGAGGAGATTGACTGGCCACGAGAGAGAAGAATACAGGAGGAAGGAGGGAGTAGAATAGAGAAGGATCAATCCATCCACATTCTTGTTAAAGACTATCTCTGTTGGGGATCTCCCGATATGATGGCATCTTTCGTTCGATTTGTACAGTTTCGATATTGTTTAATAAAAACAAATTAATTGAAAAATCGGAAGATCTGCGTGCTAAATATGTATGTCTGTCGTCTTCAGCACCCCCCTCGGTCTCATATGGACTTTGGAAAATAAGATGTGAAGGAGGTGCCAATCGGAATCGAGTCGGGAGAACACCACTCTTCGATCGAAGCGGGAGAAATTACAGAGGAGGAGAATACACTAGTTTCAATTCATTTCCATTCAATTGAGGGTACAATGAAGTGTTACAAGAGAGGAGGAGGAATGGGTGAAGGGAGGGGGTGGGGTGGTGCTTGGAGACATTAGGAGTTTCCTCTCGAAATCATTCAATACATCACATTATTAACATATAATCTCCTGGATAGGATATAGAAGAAAACGGGGAAGCCTCTCACTACCGTATCCCTCTCTAAATAGTAATTATAGAGGGAATCCATAGAGGGAGAGGGGCAGATGGCCAATCCATTAGTGATATTTGTCCATTATAGAGAGAAAAAAACCCCTTAACCTACCGTATGCTTGAGGGGGAATCTATTCCATCCCGCCCCTTTTAAATTCAGTCTTCCCCTGACCTTCCCCTTTCCTTTCTCCAGAGTGAGTCTCTCCAGTAATCGTTCAAATCCTTCACATCGATATGATTTTATTGAAATTTCCTGAAATTTCTTGAAATTAAATTTTTTTCCAGAAATTTCCTGAAATTTTTTGAAATTTTTTTCGAGATGGTTTTGTATGATCTCACTGGTGGCACTTCCTGAGAAACTCTTCTTATCTCTCTCTCTCTCTCTACATTCTATATCCTGCCATTCACAACTTCTCCAGTAGTTTCTTCGCTTCGGCAATTGTTTCTGCATCCACTGAGTGGATGCAATGGATGCACTTCCACTTCCTCCTCCTCAGCCACTCTCGAGAAGTATTCATGTGCCTGCAAGAGTACGGTAGGTCACTCACCTTCTCTGTGCCTCCCTTGCCAAGATATGTCTTGCCAATGAAGAGAGGGAAACAGTCCGAAGAGTGGCCCCTTCCTTCATAAGATCACCATCACTCCATCACTGAGGATCTCGTGTGTCCCTATCAATTTTTCAAACTTTTCAAAAGCGCTTTTTGTATCCCTCACCG
The DNA here is from genome assembly GCA_036245805.1 of Pristionchus mayeri. Classification (NCBI taxonomy): domain Eukaryota; kingdom Metazoa; phylum Nematoda; class Chromadorea; order Rhabditida; family Neodiplogasteridae; genus Pristionchus; species Pristionchus mayeri. The sequence continues at coordinate 28,105,715 of BTRK01000006.1, forward strand.
TCCCCAAACTGGCCGTGATAACCGATTCACATGTTTTTCAATGGGGTTTGACCATATCCTATTCAGTTATCAACTCAGCGTAGGTATAATTGGAAAGTGAGTTGAGGGATCAGCGAAATGATATCTCCCTCCTTCTCTCTTCCTTCTCCTTACTTCCATCCCATCGTTCTTTGTACGAGAATCGACCCCGCATGTGTAGAATGACCACGTAGAGCTGAAGATACCCTCATTACAAAGTCATTCCACTACCATATACCTCTGATTCGAGATGAATAGAATGGTGGAGGTACTTCTGCAAGGAAGATGGTATGTGGAAGAGTGGGGTGGGTCATACCTTGAACTGAGCTCCCATCTTCATCTGTTCCAGTGAGTAGGATGTACACCCGGACAGTTATCACTAGGATGGCTGTATGTTTGCAACATCTGCATTAGTCGGATCCATCTCGAAAGTTGATTTGGCCAGTTCCAATCATGAGAGGATGAGGTACGGTATTGGACGATGAATACGGTTCCTTGACTCAATTGTTTGCATAGCTCTTTGGGATAATTGATATCGTTACTTACATCGTTACTTGATATCGTTGTTAGGATGATGATATTGGCAAATCTCCATTCCACTTCATATGTTCTCTCCATCTCCAATCGATAATCAGTTTAGATACAATACTACCTCATTGCAAAGTGATCCATTCGAGAGAGCTTTGCACGCTTCTTTCCTCCATTCCAATTTTCTAGCATTTCATCTACATTCTACCGATTGAATTTTTCGTGACTGGAGGGGGAGAGGGGTGGGGGCAGCAAATCATAGTTGGAAGGCAGAGAAAAGAAATGCTCTCAATAAGGTGGAAAAAGTTAATAAGGAAGATAAGGGAGGACCAGTATGTAGTTGTAGATCATTGACGGATGTAGAGGCAAAAACCATCCCTGTCTGGTCTTTCTCTTTTGCTCATTTTATCATACTATGCATACATACAGTCCCGCAGAGTTGTATCTCTCATGAAAACTGCACAAAGTGTCGTAGCGTATCGCATCGTTTCCCATATATTGCTAGACCTATTCAAAGTGCATATTTGGAGTGAGAGACTGAAGTACTTGATAATGATTTTGAGAATATTGTATTTCAGAATAAATAGTAGGATATTTTAAAAGTCTAAAAAATCAGTTTTTTATTAATTGTTTGAGGCTATCGTCATTACAGTACGCTAAGGTGTGAGTGAGTTGCGGACACTCTGTCGCTTTTTGGCTGTTTTTCGAAAAACTTTTGCATTCATTTTGTGTTTTTTATGTTCGTTGCGCGTTGTCTTGTTTGATTTAGCGAAAAGAATCCTCTGTTGCAGACGGTTCAACCAGTCTCACAACAAACGTCGACATGTGAGTTGGACAAAATATTTTAAATTGCTTTTTCCTCACCAATATATTTATATTCAATATTAATATTTCGATTCATTACTTATTTTCTTAAAGGGCTATGGTAAAACCCCGCTCGGAAATGACTCAAGAGGAGCTCACTAAAATGGAGCAGGAGGAATTTGCCGTCGGCCCTCTCTCGATCCTCACTCAATCTGTCAAGAACAACACACAGGTAGGTGGTATCTATCCAAAAATCATTAAAATTTTATAGTTCTTAATGTTAACAATTCCTTCTAACGTTCATATCCATTACCCTTCCTTGATGTTTCCATGACAACTTTCACTCACAGAAAATATTATTCGCGTGGTCAGATAGGTGAAATAAAAGAATAATCTCTTGAAATTGTTAGTAAACGTCATCCATTACGAGTATATATTCGCCTACCGAAGCGTATTTTTTAACCTAAAATTAGATTGGCGCACGAAGTCGTAGTATATCACTGATCTCATGTAAAAAATACAGGATAATAAGACCCCTTTGCGACAAGAAAAATATTTTCGGCCATGAATTTCGCTGAAAGCAGAAAGACTGACCAAGCACGCACATCAACTTCGTTTTTTTTTCAAAATTTGCATGGCTTTACCCACTGCTTTGGAAGGCCAAGATACAGCCTTCCAAAGCGGTTGGTCAAAACATGCACATTTTGAGAAACAATGATATTCCTCATCTTAATTTTGGTCACTCTTTGTGCTTTCTGAGAAATATATGATATAAAATATTTTTCTGCCACATCGGTTCCTGCATTATTACAGGAATCAGTGATATTAGGGTGGAAGGTGCGGGTGAGGGGTCGACGATGTATCGTGCATGATTTCCTATCGAAGATTTATTCGTTCAGGTTCTCATCAACTGCCGAAACAACAAGAAGTTGCTAGGACGTGTTAAGGCTTTCGACCGGCACTGCAACATGGTTCTAGAAGGTGTGAAGGAGATGTGGACCGAGCTCCCCAAGACAGGAAAGGTTTGTGTGCTCCAACATTTTCTTATGAATGCTAATTTTCTTTATTTTTTAGTGAACATGTATTAATATTGTGCAGAGCTACATAGTGAACACCCACATGAGCGATAACGTATTCAGTGAAAATATAATTATTGCATAATTTTAAATAAATGCTTAGTTTATACCTCATTTGATTTGAATTCATTGATGGTTGCAGGGCAAGAAGAAGGCAAAGCCTGTGGCCAAGGACCGTTTCATCTCGAAGATGTTCCTGCGAGGAGACTCGGTCATCATCGTCCTCAAGAACCCCCTTGCGGCGCCTGAGTAAATATAAAAATCCTTCTCTTTTATATTTATCGATTGAGCTACATGTTAAGCTTCTTTACGTTTTCTATTATTCAATCTGAAATCCTGTCTTGTTACTTCGTTGGTACGTTCCCTTCGTTTACACGCTATGTTGTAATTTAAAGTTGAAATGAAATCGAGTTTATTGATTTAATCAGATTTTGTCCGGACAGAATACATTAGCGATAAGTCAACGAGTAGTGAATGCCTAGAGATGCTGAACAGGGATCTCTGTGTCTGGAAGGGCTTCCTTCTTCTCTCCCGGAGGGACGAATGGTGCTTCGAGAGTGAGAGTTCCATTGGACGAGAAAAGGCACTTCAGGTCTAAAAGATATGATACAATAAGATAGGAAGTGGAGCAGTACCTGCAAGAGTGGTCCCACTGGGAACAGTGATGGTCCGAGAGAAGGCGAACTTGCAGGTGTCATCCTCGTGATTGGCCTCGACTTGTAGAGTATTCTCCTTTGCTGTTGCTTTCACTCGAACCTATTATGAATAGTAAGAGAGAGGGGGAAGGGACTGACCTCTTCGGGCTTGAACTTTGATACATCGAACTCTAGCTTGAACTTCTTCACTCCGTTCTCAGTGACTATAAGGGGAGGGTGAGAGTAATCGAGAGAAGCGAAGGGAGAGATCCACAACGAATTTCCTGAAGGGTGCAATAAAGTTACCCAACACCCATGAAATTATTTGAATTTGCGCGTGTGCCTGATCACGCCAGCTCTTGTTTTCGCATAATGTTTTGCCGTGATCAGGCACGCGCGCGAATTCAAATAATTTTACGGTTGCTGGACAACTTTAAAGTTACCGGACGGGGACGAAACCCTGATCTCGTCGCGTGTACGAGAGAGCATGCAAAAGTGAGAGAGCGCGGGATTACGCTGATCATTTCCGGCTTTCCCTTGAGGCTATTATTGATTTTTAGCATTATTGTATATTCATTCTCAACTAATTCAGCCATCGGCTATTCGATGGAGGACAAAAAATAGAAGGTCAATTTTGTCCTCGTCCGGTAACTTTAAGGAACGAAGCGAGTAAGGAATTCACTGAATGCGCGATCCATTTCCCGTTCCATGAGATCGAAATGGCGATCTATGCTCGGTCTATAGAAGGCTACAGCTGAAAGGTGAGGTTGCATCATCAGTAAGACAAATGGATAGACTTACGGAAGAGTGTGAATGGTCTGCGAGGGAGACGAGTGGGTAGAGTGAGGACAAGAGAGGAGGAACCCAGATGGCGAAGCATCCTTCACCCAATACAACCGAGGGAGTCCAACCCCGAATATAGAAGGGGAATAAAGGGGGAAACAACAACTGCTTCCAACAGAATCCTCGTTTCACTCCTTCTGCACGGAAGGTTCGAGAAAGAACGGGAAGGAGAAATGGTAAACAAGGCGGTTGCGAAATATGTGCCAGAGATAATTGTCCCCTCATGAAATTTGATGTGGACGATTGAGAAAGATGGAAAGTTTATTCATTATATTCGATACACGTAATCAATTCAGTCTCATAGAGACGATTGATAATACCAGTAGAGATATTGAGTGAGAGAGTTGCGTCCGTGTAGGTACAGAAGGAAGGATGGAGAGAGGGAGGAGGAGGAAGAAGGGGACATCAATCAATGTCTACAGTCTCTCTCGTATCCACTGAATCCCAATTCCATGTTGATAGTCCCTATCTCGAACCATCGAGGGGCGCCCGTTCCGTCGGTATTGTACTCAGTCGGAATCTCCCATTTGATCTTACGGGTACATATCTCAATCGCATTGATTGAATGACTAAATGAGATGCTTTACCTTCTTCTTCTTCCTCGAAATCTTTCCATTCGTCTGTCCATAGCTCGGTTCTCCATACAGTGCCAGTCGATCTCCACAATGGTGATATATCTTGATGGCTCCCTCAAATTTGCACAGTTCGTTCACTTTTCCTTTCAGTCACAATTGAATATCCAAAATGTATGGCTGAGATCTTTGATCCTTCCTACCTGCATAACATCCTCCTCTCTCGTAGCTCCACTCAGTGCGAAGTGTCCATTCTCGTCAGTGAACGCCGAATCCAGAAGATCGTCAGTCTCTTCTGTATCATCTTCTCTTCTCTATATTTTTCCATATTCATTTTGCATTTTTGCAATTATCTACACATCCAATATAACATGAGACGGAGTTTCGTTCATTGATAATAGCGGGATTATCTTTCGGCGGAAAAAAAGATTAATGTACAGATAATTGTGTTGCATTTTTTAACGCAAAGAAATAGCAAATGATATTACCGGGATCAATATCGATGAGCTTCACTTTGACATCCTTCATGGGGAATTGCCCGCAGTATAAATGCCCCCTTACTGAGATAGACTGAAGAGGAGAAAGGGGCAAAGAGAAGACGAGGAAGTGGAGACAAAAGAAGATGAAGAGACTGCAGATATTGGAATGGAAGAAGAGAAGACTGCTGAGAACTCACCTCCTCATGTCTGCCATTGGAGAGAATGAGAAAGACGAGAGAATACAGGGGAAAGGGCGACGAGAGAAAGGTGAGGGGAATGATAATGAGTGGATGACCAATGAAGAGGAGGAGAGACAAAGGAGGACATTGTGGTGGAGAGATGGCGATGACAGCGAGGAAGGCAGCTCAGACAGGGGAAGGGAGGGGAGGGAGGAGAGAGCGGAGGGAAAGGGAGAGGGAGGGAGGCATCGGAAAGGAGAACATCACTATGACATATTTATGCAGAAGGGAAGTGAGACTTTTTTTAGGAGACAAAGCAATTATTTATCTATACCAGTATTATATTGAGCTTCCATAGAACAACAACTACATCTAATTACAAGTAACAAAAACAAAAGAAACAATATCTCCCTAACTATCTCGAACTACCGTAACCTCAGAATCCGGGAGGAAACCAATCAATGATCTGCTTGATTTGCTTATCTTCGAATACTTCCACAGCATCATCTTCTTTGAATCGAATCGACTTATCGTCAAGGGCCAGCCCTACTTCCGTATTCGTCTTAGCTGAAGTAACCACCTAAAAATTATAATGAGACTGAATTTTCTTTGTGATGTCTACGCAGTCGCGTGTACTCCCGTCCCCGTCTCTTTCGCTATCGCCCCCCCCCCCCTCCCCCTCCCATTCCATCATTGAAAAGTGGATTGATAAGAGTGGAAGCTACTTCGTCCACTCATAACATATGATGACAGTAGGGGATTTCTACCCTCTCATCTATGATCAGTGTTTTCAACACACACGTGGACATCTACAATTTACCAATTGATGAGAACACTTCATTCTCCTTCCATCTCACCTCAGTATTAGCCTTCATTGACTCAATCGATCCCTCAAAGTAGGCCTCTCCTCCACGAGAAAATCGGAAGATCCTATTCCTAAAAAGAGAGAGATAGGGAGAAATCTGATTGAATGGGAGAGAAAAAAAGATTCGGGACCAGGCCTACTTCTGGAAGTTTCCCCAGTCAACGAGAACTCCGGCGATAGGTTGTCGCTTATTGCTCCTGTCCGAGATGAGAAACTCCTGCCAAAGTACTCATACCAACTATTCCCTCTCGCATCACAATAAATGAGTGTTGATTTGATTGCCACCTTGAGTACACGTCCCTCTCCAATGAGTACTCGCTCCGTCTCATCAGGCAGGGCATTCGAGAGATCTTCCTTGAGTGCATCAATGAGTCTGTAGACTACATTGAATGGACGTATCTCCACTCCTTCGTCGGATGCTAATCGGCGGATGGAAGGGGGAGTGGGCACGTTGAAGGTGTAGACAAGAGCTGCAACCAACTACCTCTCCCTTATCTCCCCCCCCTCACCTCCAGCAGTCGCAGCCATTTCGATCTCTTTCTCAGTAGGAGCACCCACTCCGAAGTCCACCAATTGGAGAGAGCATCGAGGGGAGGAATATGTGGACAACACGTCCAGAATCGCTTCCAACGATCCCTCCACATCTGTTCGCAGCTACCGAGAGAATATGATGCAGGGAGGGGGGGGGGGTGCTAACCAGTATCTTCAGTTTGGGATGTCCATCGCCCTCAGTCACCCTCAACTTTTCCTTCTTGTGAGCGATGTTGCGAAGAGTTGAGCCGAATCTGTAATTTTCATTCATAACTTTCCGAAAAAAATGTAATTAAAATATGAAGCCAGTTGAGCATTAAAATGTGAGTAGGTACCTCTGTCCCCTATTGAGAAGTGATTGTCTCATTTGCATGTACTTCTCCCTCTCGGCCTTCCTACTCCCTTCCATCTCCGCCTACAACTTGTCCCTTCGTCTCTTCTCGCCCTTCCCTCTCCTCACCCAATCCTTCTCTCCCTTCTTTTCCATCTCCATTCTCTTCCTCCACTTGATAGCTTTCTCTGCTCTATTCGAATCCTCTGCTTCCAACACGATATCTCCAGGGGAGGGGAGGGAGTCCTTCCATCCCGATATTCGCACCGCTGTTCCAGGGAGAGCTTGATCAACTTCCTTCCCTTCTTCGTCAGTCATCGTTCTCACTCTGGTGTAGGCAGTTCCTGCCACGAGAGTCTTCCCCTTCCGGAGAGTCCCTCGAGACACGAGCACCGTGCACACTTTCCCCAGTCCTGCAATATCCATACGACTCACTCACTCTACTATTTAAAGCTATCATTTCGCATGTGTCACCGTTTTAACAGTATCATAGGAATTTAAAAAGAGTACTCACTACACCACGGCCGAATAGTAATACAAAAGTAACACATCGTCATCTATTCCTACTCCTACAGTGATACAGTTCGAATTCAAATATTTCCAGTAATCTATCGTGCACACCACACCCTTTTGTGTAGTACTCCTATCCCGTACAAACGTGAAAAAGAAGAGTCGAAAAGGTGGGAATGCAGTCCTATGGGAGAGGGACAGCCGTTTCGTCCATAATAGGAACGGATGTCAATTGGGGGTACCTGTCTGGGTGGCTGATTCCAGTACGTGTCCCTCTGCCAATCCTTTCGTGGGTGCATTCAGACCGAGGAGATCAGCGAGAGTCACGATAGCCTCCTGCCATCCTCACATTTTCACACACCCCATCCTTCTCGAAAAAAAATAACGAGCACCTCGCCGAAAGAGAACTTATTACAGTACAAATCATTCTCACCATTAAGAGAGACTATCTGAGTGAATGAAAATATGCTTGGCACTAGCGAAAAATCGAGTTCCTCCATAATTGGCATACATGTAGTACTCAGTGAGTATACCTCAGGTGTGGCTTATTTAGTGTTCTAAATGACGTATAGAGAAATGCGCTGCACCTTTGTCCGAAAACGTCAATTTTCGAAATTAGTCATTTCGCTATCGATCATAACGAGTTATATCACGCCTCTCACGAGAGAATCGAGCTGAGCATGGGAATGGTGAAATGAGTTCTAACGTGTTTTGGACACCCTGAGGCATACCTGAGTGACCCCCGAAGTCTCATTGCTTATACTTCATTTTGGAGCTCCCTAAGGGTCGGATATCGGCATCACTCACTTCAAGGGCCGATTTCTCGAAAACAGTGCCAGATAGAGTAAAATTGACCTCTGAGTGACCAGAACTCATTTTTTGAGCTCTATCGATCTATTAAAACCAATTTTTCCAAAACCCATTTTTAAGAGTGGTACACTCGAAGCCACTTTTCTCAAAAATGTAGGTGAAGGCGCAGCCAAAATTTTCACAATAGATGTACCTCAGCGAGAGCTTTCGAATGAGTGGTTTGCGAAAAAAATACGAACACAGTGGTGAGAGTTTCACCCTTTTAACTTCGTCTGGATCGTTTGAACTTTATTTTCCACAGGGATAGTAATAGTAAATCGATCATTTTCGGCCGAGCGCTCCTAACAGAGCGGCGTGAAATGCAATCGTCTGTTGAAAATAAAGTTCAAACGATCCAGACGAAGTTAAAAGGGTATAACTCTCACCACTGTGTTCGTATTTTTTTCGCAAACCACTCATTCGAAAGCTCTCGCTGAGGTACATCTATTGTGAAAATTTTGGCTGCGCCTTCACCTACATTTTTGAGAAAAGTGGCTTCGAGTGTACCACTCTTAAAAATGGGTTTTGGAAAAATTGGTTTTTATAGATCGATAGAGCTCAAAAAATGAGTGGGGGTCACTCAGAGGTCATTTTTGCGCTATCTTTCACCGTATCCAAGAAAACAGCTCTCAAAGTAAGTGATGCCGATATCCGACCCTACGTAGGGAGCTCCAAAATGAAGTGTAAATAATGAGACTTCGGTGGTCACTCAGGTATGCCTCAGGGTGGCCAAAACCGGCTAGAACTCATTTCGCGATTTCACCTCCATTCCCAAGAATTGCGATTCTAGCTCGATTCTCTCGTGAATGGCGTGATATCTCTAAAAATGCACAATATTCAAGAGATCGAGCCTACCAAATTTCATAGGATTTCGATAAAAGTACTTGTGAAAAAACAAAAAATTCGAAATATTTTACCTTTGTTAAATTTTAGCTCCTTCAGATGGGTAGGGGTGGACCATTTTTATTCTTTGCATTTGTAGCTCTGGATACTAACTAACTATTAAAAAAATGTAAATAAAAATCAACAAATATAGTTTGGAGAAATCGGCAAATAACGGCTGGAAACTTGAAATAAAGCCAGTTTTTGAGAGGGGACTGGCCTACCGTAACTTAAAACAGAAATGGAGGACAGGTGTTCTAGAGTCACTCTGCACGGAGTACTCGATGAGTGAAATCCACCTGCATCAGCCGAATTACGATGCGCATCCGCCCGCGCGAGAGTGATGATGTTAAAGAATTACCGTAATCTGTTGATAGTATTCAACATCATCACTCTCGCGCGCGCGGATGCGCATCGTACTGATGCAGGTAGATTTCACTCATCGAGTACTCCGTGCAGAGTGACTCTAGAACACCTGTCCTCCATTCCTTTTTTACGGTAGGCCAGTCCCCTATCAAAAACTGGCTTTATTTCAAGTTGCCAGCCGTTATTTGCCGATTTCTACAAACTTTATTTTTTGATTTTAATTTAAATTTTGTAATTGTTAGATAGCATCCAGGGATACAAATCCAAAGAATAAAAATGGTCCACCCCTACCCATCTGAAGGAGATAAAATTTAACAAAGGTAAATTATTCGAATTTTTTTGTTTTTTCACAAGTACTTTTATCGAAATCCTATGAAATTTGGTAGGTTCGATCTCTTGTATATTGCGCATTTTTAGAGATATAACTCGTTTTTATCGATTGCGAAATGACTAATTTCGAAAATTGAAAAAAAAAAGTTTTCGGGAAGGTGCAGCGCATTTCTCTATACGTCATTTAGAACACTAAATAAGCCACACCTGAAGTATAATCACTGAGTACTACATGTGGAGGAATTCGATTTTTCGCTAGTGCTAAGCGTCTACACAAAAATGTTCACCCACTCAGATAGTCTTTCTTAATTGTATTATCAAAAGATCACAGCATACGACTTTGTACATATTCCTTATCTATGGATAATTGAGAAAACAATTAAATTTCACACAGTTCATTTTATTGGCTCCGTTTTGGTTAGTGAAATTTGAGAGAAAGGAAGTATGAGAGGAGAGTGCTGGAGAGAACGATGCACCATACCTGGAGGTTGTCGAGTCCCTTGGAGTGGAGGGCACTGATGTTGACACACTGGACGTCTCCTCCCATCTCCTCGACGACAACGTCATGTTGCAGCAGCGAACGAATCGCACGACCCTTAATCAACTCATTCCGCTCCATCCAACTCATTATAAATACCACTTTCCAGTTATTATAAAATATTGAGAGAAGAGTGAAACTGACTGGATCAGCATTCGGTTTGTCGCACTTATTGATGGCGATAACTAGAGGAACTCCTGCTTCACGAGCGAATCTCGAAAAGAAAATGATAAAAGAGTAGGGGATGGTGTTGATTACTTGATGCTTTGCTCCGTTTGTTCCTTCACTCCATCATCAGCAGCGACCACGAGAACGACGATGTCTGTGACCTACCAGTGAGATTACTGTAGATATTAATAAGAAAGGATGAGGATACCCTGGCTCCTCTCGATCGCATATTGGCAAAGGCCGCATGACCGGGAGTGTCCAAAAATGTGACACTGCGCTGTGATGAAGGTAGATACACTAAATGAATCGTGGAGTGAGAGGTGGAGAAGGATGAGATCTCACCTGAGAATGCCCCGATGTGCTGTGTGATTCCTCCGAATTCCCCGTCTACGATTCGACTGTTTCTGCAAATCGAGAGAACTTTTCAAGTGAGATTAAACTAGTATACCTGAGTGAATCGAGAAGAGTGGTCTTTCCATGGTCGACGTGCCCCATGATTGTCACCACTGGTCTTCTCGCCACGCAATCTTCTGCAGGTGCGGGGTCTCTCAAATCGTATCGATACAATTAGTATACAGAAATGTGAAAAAAATCGAAATTGTCTATGGTACTCACTGTGGTATGATGTCCTCGCTCTCTTCTTTCCCCTTAACCACACGAATCGCAATTTTCGGCTTGTAGTTCAATGCGCAGATGGTTTTCATTATCGTTTCCTGTAATATGACATAAGGACACCATCGATGAGGACTGTATGTGCAATGTACCTGATCCAGTGGTTGGTCTTCAACTGCTCGATCGAGTGATCTCTTATCCACATTAGTTAATACATCGAGAACATCGTCGAAGTTTTCATTCATGGCAGCCGATAGTTCTCTGGAAGGATTTGTGTGCACATAGAAGTAGAGGGGAGAGGGCACTTTGCAGTCATGTCTGTGTAGAATTCGACCACTTTCTTAGTACTGCCAGTCTTCTTGACGATAATCGGCTCCACATATTTGGTCCTCTTTCGCTGCTTCGCGTAGTTGCGGCGCTGATCCACAGCGGGAAGGGTTAGAAACGCCGCAATGCTCCGTACGTCTCTTGTTATCAACGCCCTATCCACAGCCTGTCGCACTACTCGAGAGAGCATTGCGTCACTACAAAGTTTGGTATGCGTCAGACACCAAAAATAACAATAGCAGAGCCTTAATTAACAATACTAATTGTGAGGCAAGAAACAGAAAGATTACATCGTCGCCGCGACACATATGTGGCGAATTGCTAATTACACCTAGGTGCACTTACACCTAGGTGTATAAAAACATACACCTTGGTGCATACCGTAATATTTATACTTTCTTAATTTTGACAATTGCGGTTCATGAGTTGATTCAACCGCGGCAGCTTGTTTTTATTTGACTTTGCGGTCGATTTATTCCAATAATATTGTTCCTTATCGATTTCTTCAGTTGGGTTTTATGACCAATCGTTCATAATTTGAGAATGAGGCGCGCGTCGCGCAGCGTGCTCCAACCAGCTTATCCACGGTGGAATGGGGATTCAAAGAGAAAGGTGCGTGTAGCGTCTATGAATATGATATTTATGCTCGCTTTGTTCTGTGATGTCAACTTGAGTATGAAATTGTAAATGGTCTTGCAAGTTCCTCCCTCGATCTATGTCTCGAAGAGAAACATTCTAGTACGTATACTGCTAGTGTTCACAAAAATACATAAGTATTTATTTGCAGTTGGACAATTTGTACTACCGGGACGAAGACTACAATTTTCGCCGTGAGAAGAAGGGAAAATTCGACAGCAGAGAGGTACTACTCAGCGATTATAAAACGAACTAAATTTAGATAAGAGGAAAGCTTAGATAATCAAACTACTATCACTTATGTGTCGCGCGTGGTTCAGTGGTCTTGTATAAATTCTCTCAGGTTATGTAGCCATAGTATTTAATGATTCTGTTTCAGGGAGAAGAGTTGCGAGTCTATGATGATGGGGACATGGACAGTTTCGATGAGCGTCTTGTCCAGGATTACGACGCTGCAGGAGGACGTCCTTCAAGGGTCAGTCGATAAATGCACGCTGTAACTTAAAGTTTATAAAAATATTTTCCAGTCTTTAAAAAATCAGCCGAAGCAGGTTCACTGCGAGTGTGATATATAATTGAACACGCTTTTTGTGATTCGCTTTACATTCTCTGAGTCATTTCTTTTCTCGATATAATCAACTATCATCTGACGACATCAAATTGATCGAGTCATTATTCTACTAGGTGAGTGGCCTGCATATATTGCTAGCTTTTGATCAGAATTATCTTGTAAATAAATTGGTATTCAGATCGTTTGGAAGGGTGATCTTTTTTCGGAGTCTAACTGTGCCGAAGTGACGAGGAGTCACGCAGGTTCATACATTATAAATTTCGTTTATGGTTTTGATTAGATTAGGTCAAAGTTAGGAAAAATATCCGCATATTGATTTTTTATTAATTCATTTATCCACTCATAAATTGCTCACTTGAAGTGGGCGCACTAAAACAATTTCATTCAGATGCTTCACAACTCTTCCCTTCTCCACTGTGATGCCCTCAACCAATCAATAATTGGATATCATGTTTAACTTGTTGTTCTCGTTTCCATTTTTTGTTATGATTATTTGTTAGATTTATTCGATTGTCTTGTTTCGTTTGTTGTTGTTTTGACCAGTTATAAGCTTTATCAAATTTCCGGTGCTGTTAATCCATCCGGTATACCTCACTGTTCTGGTTCTCAATTTTCTAAAAAACGGGAGTAAAGTGAATGAATGAAATGGACATTGCTCTTGTAAAATTTTTATCAGAAGGTTAATGCTTCCTTCGAATATTTTTGTCGACATTGAACAACATGGTAAATGAACCCCCAGTAATGTAATGAAAGGCGAGGCGACGAATGTTGCAGTTGTTTTCTGGTGTGCAGTAGTATACAGTATAGATGACATCACTCATACTTTATCGTACTCGACTTGAGCACTAAGGAGTGGGTAAAGAGGGGCCACGTGGGGTCAACGTGGACTGGCCGGGGACTGGCCAGGTTCGCCGATTAAATACTCATTCTTGGACGACCGGTAGATACAGATTGAGAGTGAGAGAGCGAAGTAACTGAAGATAGTGGGGGAAGAGAATGGGACGGGATTAGTTCTCCATCGATTAGCCGATGGCTGAATTAGTTGAGCATGAATATACAAAAATACAAAAAATCAATAATAGCCTCAAAGGAAAGTCGGATATGATCAGCGTAATCCCGCGCTCTCTCACTTTTGCATGATCTCAGTACATGCGACGAGATCAGGGTGAGATCAGGGTTTCATCCTTGTCCGGTAACTTTAAGCTCAATTCAATTTATTTCGAATGATATTATTAGTGATATATCTATGAAGAGGAATGAAAGGGAGCACGTGGCATTTCACCTATCGATGTCAATTAAATACTCAATATTACCCAATGTCATCCCCTTGAATTTCCCACTCAGTTAATACTCATCGAGCGGGGGTTCTGCAATGCAAATTAACCCTATATCAAGGAACGTGAGAAAATATTGGGAGATATCGGGTTTTGATATCGAGTTCTTATTCATATTGCCAATTAAACGTATTTAAAAACAGTGGAAAATCAATCCAGGCATTGAGAGGGTATACTCATTTCCATTCCGAGTCAATTCTGAGCAAGAGAACTGCGTCTCTTTTTCCGAATATTGATTATTATTGGGTATTGAAATTGAATGGGAGTACCTAATTGTAAGCTATCAAAATGGTGAATTAGCGATGATAAATTCACTATTAAATGTTAAATTTTTATTTCCTTCAGGATCTGACGAGGTGAAGCGCGAGTTGCTCGCCGTCATCAGCAACTTCGTCCGCAAGCAGCTCGACATCAAACAGATGTAAACCTTCTTCCATTCCCATTCCCCCAGTCGACATTGCTAACAGTTTTTGCAGTTAGTTTCCATTGACCAGCCATGCATTTCTTACCTCGGGTCACGTCGAAACCAATATTGTTACTTGTATTCCGACCTTGTATGTACATTTTAATAACTTATTTGTAAATTGTATAATACTAGAAGAAGAAATTAGTACCGATCATTTTTTGTCAGACGAATTTTATCGATGCGATATAGAATGAAATCTACAGGATTGGTGAATATTGTATTGGCAAGTAAATTGGGGACAACGAGAAGCTATATTTGGGAATCACTCATGGGGGAAACATACACGGGAGGGGAGGAGGCTCACTTATAAATATTCCACGCCTTATCATCATTGTCTGATTGGGTGCCATTGAGAATGAGAGGAATCGCAGCTTGTTGCTTCGATCGGAGGATAGCCGATGCAGAGAAAATCTGAATCAATAAGCTTTCGCAAGCAGACTATACTTTTACTGAATCTCAAAAGAGCGAGTGAGAGTAGCATCGTACCTTACTCTTCTTCCCGAACAGTTTACTTGTGCCGGGAGAGAGCATGGAATCGGAGGGGGAGGAGCAGTGGAGGGCAGTCTGCATATTAGGTTGATGCAAAAGTCTTGCGGTTTTTTGTGTCCGTACTTTGAACTATCATAAGATCATTCCCGTACCAGGGATTATACACGTAGAATCGAAGTTTTAATGGAACCGATTAAAGTATCCTCATTTTTAAAATGTAACAACTCGATAACCGTCAAATTTTAGGGACAAAAAGGCACTCTGGAGTCCAATGAATTTTGAGCACCTCTCTATATTTAGTTCAAAATCCGACTTACGGTGTTGGCAACAGCAGTCTTCGGCCTGTTCTCAGTATTTCCAGAGATGAGAGTACTGTGAGGAACCTCGTCGGCCGGCTTGAGAAGGGCAGGAGCAGGCGAATGGGTAGCCGCGTCACTCATAGCTGAAGAAAGAAGGGAAGTTTAATACGTGTTTACATTCAGTTCTTGTTTAGAAGGGATATAGCTGAATACTACCCATCAACTACTATGAATCAATCAAATAGAGAGACTGGAGCCAGCCTAAGGCTCTGGTTAACAAATGAGTTTGCCCATCGTTGTCAGCACATTAAATTAGCCCAAAACACAAACTTATAAATAATCGTCATTTTTGGATGCCAAGCTCCGATACAAGCACCTGAACGACTACGAATTCACCTCAAAAACCAGGATGAAACTATAGCAATATTACTATAAGATAGGCCCGATACGAGTGTTATCAGCGATAACATTATGCTCATTCCTATCATTTTGGCGGCACTACTGCAGAAGCCCAGTTCGGGGTAACAAAGTGTTTAATGGTATCGGGAGTAGACCTAAAGAAGGTAAGTTATATCTTTAGACTGATGAACCCCTTTGGCAAGCATCACAGGTAATTTGGCTACAGTGTGAAAGGGAAAAAATACTGGGTCTTTCGAGGGAGCTTCTTGGTATGCCATTTCGAAGTGACTCCCTTGAATCCCTTTCCGCGGGTAACAGCAATGGTGCCGATCATATCATCCTGAGAGAAGACCTGGTTGATGAGGATCTGCAAATGAAGTCAGTCACAGTTAGCCATGGTGGACACAGTCACCGCTGCGAACGAGCGAGCATCAATACGAGTGTGATTTCGGGACAGAGGAACGCCAGATAATTCCGAAACAGTGGGAGACAAATGGGCACACAGTCAAGCGGCGTATTTTTGTGATCACAAAATGGCCTTTGGAGGGGGCTCCAGAGCAGCAGGAATGGGATGAGCGCGCAAGGTTCGAACAAGGTTTCCAAAACAGGTTTGCATATTTTTTCCATATTTAGTTCAAATGCGACTTACGGTGTTGGCAACAGCAGTCTTTGGCGTTTTCTCAGTGTTTCCAGAGATGAGAGTAGTGTGAGGAACCTCGTCGGCTGGCTTGAGAAGGGCAGGAGCAGGAGAATGGGTAGCCGCGTCACTCATAGCTGACTAAAGAAGGGAAGTTTAATACGGGTTTACATTCAGTTCTTGTTTAGAATTGATATGCTGGATACTACCCATAAAATACTATAAATATCTAGCAACCAAATATAAATACAGCGGTAGAAAGAATATAACTGAATAACTTGCCTGAGTGTGGACGATGCCGCGCATGCTAGAGAAGTACTTCTTCATCTTGTTGAGGTCTCCCTCGATGGCGTTCTTCCCACCATGTTCCTGCCACTTCTGGCGTACTTGGTGAAGGACTTCTTCTTGGATTTTTACCTGACGTAGCAGTGATTAGGCGACATGAGAAAACGGAACGAAAACGACAAGTACCGCGAACACAATCAATAATGACACGAGAGAGGCGGAAGATCGATTCCAGAATATTTAGCCAGCCAACCGGCATGAACAGAATAAAAATATTTTGGGACTCGAATTATAGTACCAATAAGTAAAAATATAATACCAAGGAAGCTTCTGGAAATGCACATCGAGGTGCATTTAAAAAATAAATGCTTACACCATGGTGTATGCACCTCGGTGTATTTTATATGCACCTAGGTGTAAGTACACCTAGGTGCAATTAGCAATTGCCCCACATATGTCGGTGGAAACGAAATTTTCGTTTAACGAAAATCCTTACAAAAGGTCACTATCAAGGAGTGAGTTTTAAAAAAAAAATATTTTTAAATTTTTTTTTATAATTTCGTTTTGTGTTTAAAGATTATTTTTCCCTTGATGATTTCCAACATCTAACCTGAATGAGGTCATAACACGCCGAATACTCGACGGTTGAAGTGTTGAATGAATAGGAGGAGGATGGATGTGACCATCTTAAGAGGAAGATAGGGAGGCCACTCAAGAAATGCCCTCAATACTAGTCATTCAATCTAAGATTTCCTCCATGTTCTCTTTCTTGTTGATCATTCTTCTAGGATGTACAAATGCACAGCCTATTCTCCCATCGTCATTCTATCCAGGTGAACAAGCACAACATTGAAATACCGTAACTAAATTCCTTAATTTAGACTACGGTAACCAGTACGGAGGATATGCAGGAAATCCCTTTGCTGCTACGTTTCCCGGCTACCCATTTGGCTTAACTCATTTTGGCAGCCAGTCGAGTTACGGTGGATACAATCCTATCTTTGGATACAATCTTGGAGGTTACGGTGGATACAATCGCCTCTTGAACGGGGTGTACCAACAGGGATTTCCTTCCTTCCAGCAGATTCCTCTGAGTGAGTTTCCCTCCCAATTGAATCCCCTCTTCGGGAGTCTCCCTCCCCGAGTGAACTCTTCGCCCTTCAGGCTACGACTTGCATGGGGGCACGAATCCCGCAGTACTCGAACATGCCTCTTTCCTGTCCCTCGTGAACGATAAGGACAACTTCCTGGTGTGAGTCTCTTCCTTCCCTCTTCATCTCTCATTCTCAGTCTAATGGTTGTGGATGGGATGCTATCCAACAACGATGCACCGATGGACTCTCTCTCTGCAAGGTATCCCTCCCCCCCTTCTCTCCCCCCCCCTCTCCCCTCCTACACTCAACTGCATTGAGGGAGGCTGTCGTGACTTCTCCACCACTTCTTCACTCCAAGCTCACGACTGCAGATGCATCCCATATGGATACGCGGCCCTTCTCAAAGCGATCGGCTGATCCCCCTCCTCTACCTCCCCTCCCTCCTCCCCTCCCCTCCTCGCCTCCCTCCTCCAACTCCCTCCTCTGACAATGGATTACGTTCTCCCCTCTTGCATCATAACCAGTCCTTTATGGGGGACAGACACGCATTTATCAGGGTTAAGTGAATCAGAGGGAAGAGGGGGATCCCTCGAGGGGAGAAGATTAGCCGACAGATTCAACACATACTACTTCAAACCTCGTCTACATGTGATAGGTACGATAGAGTGAACTGAGCAATCGGGATAACGAGTAGAATAGAGGGATTAGAAGGAACTATTTCAAAGCAGGCGAGAATTCGACATACATATCCGTAGGAAAAATATATGTAAGAAAAATTAGGGAATATATATTTTTAAGAGAAACAATAAAAACAATGGAGAATTATGAGGAGTTGTGAAGCTGTGAATCATGTATGGATTGAGTGGAGTGGTAAGATGAGTCAACTCAAAATGAGAATGAAGGACTCTTCTCAAATCATCTTTTCATTCAGTGCTTCGTGATTCATTCTCGATCCCTTCGTAGAGAGGGGGGGGGGGGGGGGAAGGGTTGACACGGTAGAGAGTAAGCTTCGCCCTTCCTTTATCCATCCAGTCTTCTCTTCTCTATCTGCACACTATATAATAGTCCTCACCATACTCACTTTCCCTTTCACCATGATCTATCTTCTACTTCTATCAGCCACTGCTGTCTTCGCACAAGAGAGGTCTCGTCTACCCATTTCACTCTAGATAATTCATCTTATCACAGGCTTCATCGATTTCCATCGATGAGAGGAGGTTCTCCCTATGAATTTGGAGGAGGAATGGGAGGAATGGGAGGAATGGGTATGATTCATGTCCATGT
>BTRK01000006.1:28125151-28169054 GCA_036245805.1 Pristionchus mayeri
GTCCTTGAGGCTATTATTGATTTTTAGTATTTTTGTATATTCATACTCAACTAATTCAGCCATCGACTATTCGATGGAGGGCAAAAAATAGGGGGTCAATTTTGTCCTCGTCCGGTAACTTTAAGCCAGGCTGCTGCATCTACCTTTAGGGATGCATCTTTGCATCCATAACTCATCAACTGATTGAGGAATCAATTTCAAAATTGTACAGTGATAAAATGAGATACCTACGACTCCAACGACACTAAATTAGCATATTTTATTTCATGCTAACTTTAGGAAAAATCGGTGCTCGAATATATGGGAAAAAGTGAAGATGGAAATTGCACGAAGAAATGCGTCTTATTCCGGGGAGCATTTTTCGTATACAGAGAATGATGTTAGATGTCCGCTTTGTTATGTTACGCATCATTTTATAAGCCATTTATCGCCCTAACAGAACAAGGAGTAACGAATGAGAATGTGTTTCACTCTAAAATATGAGTTTTTGACTCAGTGAACATATTTGTAGATACCCTTGGCATTAGGCCAAAAATCGAAATCCTCCTAAATGTGTATACATGTAGTACTCGGTGAGTGTAGCTCAGGCCTATTTAGTGTTCTAGATCGCTCGCTGAGGAACGAGATGCACTTTAGTTCAAAAATTTCAATTTCGAATTTTTGCCATTTGAGAACCGATCAGAACGACAGATATCTCTAAAAATGCACAATATTCAACACATCGTGCATATAAAGTTTTAGATCAATTGGATTGGAAATGTTTGAGAAAAACTCAAATGTCGCCTAAAATATTTTTTAGTTCATTCGGGAATATAGAAAGGAACCTTTTTTATTAGCTTGGTTTGTAGCGCTCACCGAATACTATTTATATAAAAATTATGACCGAAAAAAATTGGGACATGTTTTGTGAAATTTTCGAAAAACCGAGATAAGTCAGTTCAGTCAGTTCGTTTCAGGCTACCGTATCCTGCCATGAGAACACCTCGCAAATTCGTGAACGTAGATGAATTTTTTAATCGTTTGGGATTTGAATGTTTCAGTGTAGACGCTATCTGGCACATAAAATAGAACAACTGAAATCGTTCGCTAATGTGCCGAAATGGACGATAGGTTGAAACCTTGAAACTTTAAAAACAGGTTGAAACACTGCAATGGTGCATTTTCTCAATTGCCTGAAATCTGCCCATAGAGTTTTCCATGCAATCCATGGACTATCGCCACTAATTGACCAGAAAATACGAGTTCAAGTCATCTGAAGTGAGAATAGGAAATTATGCCCATTGAGAAAATGCACCATTGCACAAGTTTCAACCTACCGTCGATTTCAGCACATTAGCGAACGATTTCAGTTGTTCTATTTTATGTGCCAGATAGCGTCTACACTGAAACATTCAAATCCCAAACTATTAAAAAAATTCATCTACGTTCACGAATTTGCGAGGTGTTCTCATGACAGGATACGGTAGCCTGAAAGCCTGAATCACGAACTGACTTATTTCGGTTTTTCGAAAATTTCACAAAACATGTCTAGGGACCGCGGAGCTCCGTCCTTTCTGCCGTTCACCATTTTTTGCATTGGGAAAACTCACACACCATCACACCACCATTTTATTTATTTATTTTCCGAGGTTTAATTTATTTTAATTAATTACTTTTTGTGTACAATCAATAGAGCATCATCTGAAGATACAAAATCTTAACTGAATTACGTAATTTAGTGGTTGTAAAACAAAAATAAATGGATTGTTAGAAAATTGCGCTTCACATTTTTCTAATGATTTGTATTTTTCTCTTTAAATCGGAGTGCACAGTTTTAGTGCTCTATTCAGTTGATTGCGCTAACCATCCCTGCACTCTGTAGAGGAACTAGTGATGCTCGGGGTTCGTTCGCAAGCATGATATATGACTCTTTCTGAGACACTGTCGTCACTTTTGTTAAACAGTAAAAAATAAAAATTTAATAATGATACAATGCATTAATTTATTTTTAAAAACACCATTGTCTCAGAAGTAACAAATTCGGCCAAACTCAACCAAAAAATTACGGTAGATCTCTGGTAAATTGTGTATTTTTTGAAGGCATATTTATTAGTGCTGTTATTTTTTCAATGACTATTATTGTTCATAATCGATTCCGCAACCTCGATTTCATAAGATAAGAATTGCGGAATTGATATAGAATGCATTTTTTAACACCCCTCCGCGGTTCCTAAACATGTCCCAATTTTTTTCGTTCATAATTTTTACATAAATAGTATTCGGTGAGCGCTACAAACCAAGCTAATAAAAAAGGTAAAAAGGTTCCTTTCTATATTGCCGAATGAACTAAAAAATATTTTAGCCGACATTTGAGTTTTTCTCAAACATTTTCAATCCAATTGATCTAAAATTTCTTATGCACGATCAGTTGAATATTGTGCATTTTTAGAGATATATGTCGTTCTGATCGGTTCTCAAATGGCAAAATTCGAAAATTGAAATTTTTGAACTAAAGTGATCTCGTTCCTCAGCGAGCGATCTAGAACACTAAATAGGCCACGCCTGAGCTACACTCACCGAGTACTACATGTACACGGTCCCTTGCCCGTCGACATTTGAAAAATCAGACCGCCTAACTCCGCCCACTTGACCCTTTTCTTCAATTCTATATTTAGCAGTGAATTGCAAAATGAAATTTGGCGAAAGACGCAGAGGAGAGGTATAAATACTGTAAAATTTGAAGCTTAAATGACCCGCAATTTCCTGATTTCCTGAGGCAGGGTCAATTTAGGCACGTTTGAACGATTTCCGTTCGAGAAAAATTAGGCGGATTAGGTTTTCTAATGTCGACGAATAAGGGGCCGTGCATGTATACACATTTAGGAGGATTTCGATTTTTGGCCTAGTGCCTAGAAGTTCACTGAATCAAAAACTCTCATATACTCTCCGCGACCCACGACTCGTCTGAGAGTATATTTCAGAGTGAAACTCAGTTTCATTCATCACGTAGGTATCTCATTTTATCACTGTACAAATTTGAAGTTGATTCCTCGATCGGTTGATGAGTTATGAATGCAAAGGTAGATGGAGCCTACATGCAGCCTGGCTTAACCGGTCGAGTTGGTGCACAATGAAGTTTACTACGTTAATTAACACCCTCGAAAACCCATTTCCGCAAGTTTTCGAAAATGTGCCAGACCGTGCTCGATTATTACGCATCCGCCGTCATATGTACGCTTATTGCACGAGATTGGAGTAATCCCTGTTCTTTGAGATGTACTGATACATGACATCGATTTGGAATCATGATCTCACTACAACTTTAGCTGGATGGTTTGCCTATCTAACTAACTTTTTTGCAGTAAAAAAGATCGTAATTGATTAAGGACATTATACTGAAATTAATACAATTACGGAGATCAGAATGCATAAGAACTAGGAGAGGACAAAACTTCGAACAACGATTCCCAAATCAACTTAGTAAGGTGCGGCATCTCGTCCTCCAAACTGAATCTCCTTGCCTGGTCGACATTGGCGAATGTAGTCTGGAGGAGTCTCTTGCTGGCCATGGCAACGTGCCAGGTTCCCTCCACTTCAGGAAGGGGGAGGTAGACGGGGCACGCATTCAGGAACTGAATATCTTCTTTCCAAGTATTCACTACTCTCTAATTGCAGGCTGATTGACTCTATGTCTTCAAAAGTTGGAATTTAGCAATTATTAGGGTTCCCTTGATGGAATTATTTGACTATTGGAATTCCAAAACCCTCCACTCACTTCCAAATTCGAACTCGCATACGAGCGGTGTGCAATTAGAATTCCATTCGAAATGGAATTCCAAATTGGAATGGAATTCCGTTATGCAAAATGTTGTAGAAAATCAAAAAAAGAACCGGTAATCTATTCAAATGGAATTTCACAAGTTTTGGAATTCCACATTTGAATTCCACATTCCAGTTTTGGAATTTCGCGAGGGGAATGGAAGCAATGGAATTACGTCACTCTTTTGTCCTCGCTATTGGAATTCCGGAATCAATTCCATCAAGGAACTCTAGCAATTATCCAACTATGTGGGCTATGTGGGCAAAATGGTTGATTCTAACTTGACATTGGAAAGTCTTTGCAGCAAAGATAATTTTAAATGTGTGCATATAAATACGAATAAATTCCCAACACCCTTGAAATTATTTGAATTTGCGCGCGTGCCAGATCACGACAAAAGGAGTGAGAGAGTATGCAAAACAAGAGAGCGGGATCAGGCACGCGGGCAAATTCAAATAATTTGAAGGGTGTTCTGTAACTTTAAGAGACCCTCCATGAGAGAACGTTATAGGTCCACGGATGGCCAAAAATTCAATAATTCCTGTACTTTTTTTCTGAAGTGTAGGTCCCGAGTGCTGATTGACGGCCGCAATAACTAAGGCTGGGGGTCGATTTTGAAAAAGTTTCAGATACCCCCATTTTTGGGGGTCGAAAAATTCGATATTTCAGAATGACATGGGATATAGATTTTCTGACGTATTTTCACGTGCAGAAAACGAATTCCTGTGTTAGAACTCGAAAAAATTAGAAATAAATAAAATAACGTCAAAAAAACTCATTTTTTGACTATGTTTCACGAGATTGAAAATTTGTGAAAAATTTCGGAGTGTTATGGATATGATTTTCGGAATCTACATCTAAAAGTACATCTAGGGTGAATTTTTCTGAATTTTAAAAATGGGAATTTTTTGGGAATGAGCTCCAGAACTTGTTGAATCAGGCCAAAATCTCGAATATGACTTCACGCCATGTCGCTTTCTAAGTCCATCTCGTTCATTTTCTATCGCCCAGAGCTTATAGTCGACTAATTTGAGCATAATCTTCATATTAGAGCCTTGAAAACCAGCAAAATCGAATAAATCGAAAATTCATGTTTTCATGCCAGACAATTATGTGGAAAAAGTCGATCTCACAGAATTAGATCAAATACACATTTTCTGACGTATTTTGGGCCGTAGGAACCGATTTTTCAAACTAGAGCTCGTGAAAATGCGAAATTAATAAGTTATCGTTAAAAATCTCTGGAGTTCTAGCAAAAAAATTGAAAAGACAAAATTTTTGAATTTGTGTTTTTTGGCAGATAGAATAATTCAAACATCAAGATAATCCATAAATATGAAATATAAAAATGGTTTAAGACATTTGAATGCCTCGATGGGCTTAGAAAGCGACATGGCGTGAAGTCATATTCGAGATTTTGGCCTGATTCAACAAGTTCTGGAGCTCATTCCCAAAAAAGGCCCGTTTTTAAAATTCTGAAAAATTCACACTAGATGTACTTTTAGATGTAGATTCCGAAAATCATATCCATAATACTCCGAAATATCGATTTTTTCGACCCCCAAAAATGGGGGTATCTGAAACTTTTTCAAAATCGACCCCCCGCCTTAGTTCTTGCGGCCGTCAATCAGCACTCGGGACCTTCACTTCAGAAAAAAAGTACAGGAATTATTGAATTTTTGGCCATCCGTGGACCCCTGCACAGTTGTTACGTTCTCTGGTGGAGGGTCTCTTAAAGTTACCCAACAAGGACGAATTTGACCCATTATTTTTTGTCCTCCATCGAATAGCCGATGGTTGAATTAGTATAAAATGAATATACAAAATGCTAAAAATCAATAATAGCCTCAAGGGAAAGCCGGAAATGGTCAGCGTAATCCCGCGCTCTATCACTTTTGCATACTTTCTCGTACACGCGACCAGATCAGGGTCAGATCAGCGTTTCGTCCTTGTCCGGTAACTTTAACGATAATTTTTCGCGAGTAGTACCCGACGATTAGTTTGTTGCATATAAGCTCACTAGGAGTTGAAGAAACAATCTCGCTCGTTTTGAGTCAAAAAAGTAGCCGAGACCGAAATATAGTTGTCGATCTTGATTCAACATGCAGGCTTCAAAAAAAATAATTATAAATACATTAGATTCTATGTAGAAAAAAGTCGTTGAGAATGAATATACAAAAATGCTAAAAATCAATAATAGCCTCAAGGAAAGGCCGGAAATGGTCAGCGTAATCCCGCGCTCTCTCACTTTTGCATACTCTCTCGTACACACGACGGGATCAGGGTGAGATCAGGGTTTCGTCCTTGTTGGGTAACTTTAAGTATAACTATAAACACACAAACATTTCCCAACGAGGAGAGAGCATTTGCTGTCTTCGTGTCCACTGAGTAAGCGATATTCGGGTTGGAATTGACGTCTTCGATGTTGGGAATGGCCACGTTCGCCAACCACTGAGATTTATCCAGTCACACGCCTCTTTCCACTGCATAGCATTTTCAAACTGTGTTTTCAGGGCATAATTTGGGGGTTCAAAAAAGGCCTTTCCATTTGGCTATATCAAGTTTGCTCTTTATCAATTTTTAAAGTTACCCAACACCCTTAAAAATGGCCTATATTATTATTCCCGAAACTGATAGACATAATAGAGACTAGTAGAAATACAATACCTATAAAATCAGAAAATCAATAATTAGTCGCAGAAAAAATCAATAATTAGTCGTAAACATGTGCGGTGCAACCCTGATCACGACCGATTTTGCGGGAGGGTTTGAAACGTGAAAATTTTGTATGCAGTAATTAGCGTTCACAAGCCCGGTTCTATACCAAATTTATCCTCGCTTCCCCCCGTTGTAGAAATATATATTTTAACACCACAATATTTTTCAAAAACCGCGCGCAAATCTGTTACTTAGCGCTCATTTTAAAAATTACGGTACTTAGTGTTTGGTCCACGGCCCCTGGAGCATCGACATAGGGCTTTGGAAAACGTCCGTGCGCTGTAAAATAATTTCACACTAAACGCAGTAGTGGAGATTTGTAAAGCGGTTTTTTTCATTGCCAGAGTAAAGAGAAATCCCTATTAAAAGTAAGCCACATAATATAGATAAATAGTGAAACATTTCTCAAGGTGATGAACATAGAAAAAATAAAAAATGAACTGTCGAATCGCAAAGTGATCGTGATTTTGCCTGCAAATTAAGTGATTTTCAGGATTTTTCACGCACAATCAGGCAATCCCACTGTACTATTTTAAAACGCGCGCGCGTTTTGATTGATGCCTGCGGACGTTTTCATTTTCCTTATGTCGATGCTCCGGGGGCCGTGTTGGTCATGGAATTACTAATTCCGAATTAGCTGTAAGATATTTTCATGGCGCCACTTTAAAAAATTTGCACGGGTTTTGGGTAACTTTAATCTATCACTGGAATACTGCAACTCGGCCCATGTTCATCGTAGAGAAATTTTGCTTCAATCCCTGGTGTATTGTTCCAATTAGCCCAATCCTGTTTGCAACTTGGGAAATTTTTTAGTTCCAACATGCAAACTATTTTTTACTTGAATCCACCTTTTAAATCTACTTGATTCCAATCTGGGATTACCCAAGTCGTACGGTAGTCCAATCCTCAGCCTATTATGCTCTAAGTGTTTTCTAGTATAAAGGAGTGTCCAAGTTGGAATCAAGCATTGGTGCAATTTCGAACGACACACAAGAGATTCGAGTGGCATTTAAAGAACGATGAGCAAATCAGGGGAGGATAGTTAGGCCTTATTCGAACTCCCAACAATACCCATCAACTAAGTTCAACCGAAATCCGCGATAATTAATATTTCATAGAGGTATATATTCCTTCAGTCTTACAACAATTGTGAAAATGAGAAGATGAGATAATGCCTACCTTCTCACCCATCGACCTTACTGTCAACATGAAGTTAGAGACGATTGACTCGATGGGATCTCCTGCTGACTCTGTCGGCGAGAAGAAGGGACACACAAATAAGAGGAATATACACCGACTCATCCTATTCCCATTATGAGAGGCCATAACCCCCTGTATAGAGGAGTAATCTCTCTAACCCTTGATCCCCCCTCTTCTCTCAATATCCAGTTAGTGATGGGAGTGTGAATAGTCTCTCTGGCTTCATCCCTCCTCTCGATTGCGCCATTCGAGAATGGATGGTACAATAACAAACGATTATCTATTGTAGACTATTCTTTATTGATCGAAAAGAGCGTTGGCATGCACCAACAATTGATTGTGTACTGCTATCTCTCATCCGGGAGGATGGACAACCGAGTAACGAAAGAACACGGGGAGGGGGTTTATGAACACGATGGTACTACTTAATCGCATCAAAATAAATACTGTTAATTACTTAACTATGCAAGTATAACTAATTAAACTACGTATACGTAACAATTTAATTGTCTTAGGAAGTATCTTCCATGGATAAATATATATGAAGAGAAATAATAAACTGGTATTAACGTCATGTGAATTGGAATGCATCCCCGTTACACACTTCATCTACCACATCTGAGACTGTACTCCTGATCTCTTCGTTTTCCTCTTCATCTCTATCAAAATGGAGATCCACTATTTCAATAGCCAGCATCGACACCTCAAAATGATAATCAACTGAAGATAAAATGATTACAAAAGAGTTGAATTGAATTATGTTTCCCATACTCAGGCAATTCCGAAAGTACCTCTATAGTGCGACTATGCTGTAGAAATTCGAGTTTAGAGAGACCATCGCATTCCTCTATCCGAGTAGCCGCGTGTCTGACACCCTCTGCAACAGAGCTCCTCTTCCCCAATGATAAAGCACGAAGGACTGACGAGTGAGATCCTGATTGAGAATGGAGAGGAGGATCTGAAGAACAGTGTGCACGAGACGAGCATCCATCACTGTGAGCAGATCACAGAGGGAGGGAATGCATGAATGGGAGAAGGAACGAAGGAGAGAAGAGGGGGAGTCACCCAATAGAAGATGAACCACTTCCACGCATTCCTCAACACACAATCATCACACACAGAAAAATCATAATGTATATATGCCCGAGGCTCGACGAGGCCATAAATATAAAACGAAATCATGAATTGCGGGAGTGCGGGGAGGGGGCGAATCTCCGAAGTCATT
Source organism: Pristionchus mayeri (assembly GCA_036245805.1). NCBI lineage: Eukaryota > Metazoa > Nematoda > Chromadorea > Rhabditida > Neodiplogasteridae > Pristionchus > Pristionchus mayeri. The sequence continues at coordinate 28,134,094 of BTRK01000006.1, forward strand.
GAGGGTGAGAGAGGTACTATCGCTGACCCTCACCCTCAATGACTTCGGGCAGCCCCCCCCCCCCCCCCCAGTGGTTCTCCAACCGACGTATAAATATTCGAATATTTGGGTCAGTTCGAATTTCTCGGGAACATATTACAGGAATCACCATATTGGGAATTTAAAAAAAAATACATTCCGGATAACCCTGAGAACAGTTGCATTAGTGCGTTACGCACTAGTGCAACTGGTTTTTGAAAATGCTATTTTTTAATGCTCAAAAAACCCACCTTTTTCAACTTATTAGCCCGATTCTCTAAGAAGCGAACAATGTCTGGCACAGCGTTTTTACGAAAACAGGGGAGAAGGGGTTTTCGACGGTGCTGAACACAGTGGTCAACTTCATTTTGCGTCATCTCGACGGGTTGAGTCAGGCTGCATGTAGGCACCATCTATATTTCTGACGATAAGTCAGTTGCGGATTTATGAATTTTCTTCAAACTTTCACAGAGGTCGAATAAGTTCACTATGAACCGATGCATATTAAATTTGCATATTTTTATATAACACAAACGTGCGAAATTTACATTCTCGAATATAAGGCCGAAGCCAACCCAACTAATTATATAGATATATGCGCCTTGCTATGCCGATCATTTTTCGTATACAGGTTATGGTGTTTAAGTTCTGCTCCTAGAAGTTACGTGCATTTTTCTGACTCATTTTCGCTCTCTTGCCGCGCATATTGCTCCAGAGAGCGAGAAATGAGATGAACTTTCTTTGTTTGCGCGAAATTGAACGTGAAACACATTTATTTTTTTCAATCTCTGGAGCAATATGCGCGGCAAGAGAGCGAAAATGAGTCAGAAAAATGCACGTAACTTCTAGGAGCAGAACTTAAACACCATAACCTAATGAAGTTGACCACTGTGTTCAGCACCATCGAAAACCCATTTTCCCGTGTTTTTGTAAAAACGCTGTACCACACCCTGTGGGATATTGTTCGACTCTTAGAGAATCGGGCTCTTATGGTAATTGTTATTTTCAAGTGATATTTAATTAATCTACTTTATCGCTGGAAAGTATTTGCGTACTTTTTATTTCTGCCACATTTTCCGAATCCACGTACATATCGAGCTGCAGTTTTAACTCCATTGTTAGCAAATTCATCGTGGAATACGATGATCTTATTGCGAACTCTTTGTAATTCTTCATCATTGCATGGTGATGGCGCAATTTCGGGAAATGATATTTCTTACAAGGGAATGGTCATTCCATAATTTAAAATTATGAAAAATGAATTATATCCGAAGAAATTGTGTTCCATTGACACCCCCAGTAGTGATGTTTGTTGTGTATTCCTGTGCTGATACCCGATGGAGCGTGGAGTAGATAATACAGTTTATTTAGACGACGTTAAATCCAGTAGACAAAACTACGATCACGTTACAAAACGTGAGAGAAGAGAGAGAGCGCGAGACAAGGAAGTCTCTAGAAGGAACGCGGGAATTCGGGAGCACGCTATTTACAGTAACATGCAATTCTATTACTAGCGTACTTGAATAATGTGGGTTACGGCGTGTCATACTTATGATTTAAATAGGGTTGCTTGCTTATCATATTTACTATACAACACCTCCCCTTCAAGATTGGCCTTGCCGATCTTAAGAGAAAAATTGGGGAAAGAGGTGAGGTGACGTAGAACAATTGGTCGGGGATATCATTCTCGGATGATATATCAATCTTGGACGGTCGTTCTTCCATCATTGTACACGATGCCGGCGTCTTCCTTCACGTACTCTTCCTTCTTGACGACAATCGTCTCGACGTAGACTGAGCGGGATGGCGACGAGGCAGAAGCGGGCGATGGCGAGTGGACGTTGTAGCCATTGGAAACACTGTTCCAATCCGGGAGACCGGACTCATGAACCTTGTCGAGTTCATCTCTGCACTCATCCGCAGTAGGAGACCACTCCATTACTCACATCACTGATCATCTGATCCCTCACAGGATCCACTTGATTGACGCTGGACGTCCGGTCCACCGCCGCATCATTCTCTCGGCACTTTGATCATCGTGTCCATCTGAGCAGTCGTGGCCTCGGGTAACTCCCGCTTCACACTCTCAGTGTACTCTCCTGATCGAGGTGTGGGAACCTCTTTCGGTGAATCCTTGGTCGACAGAGGCGTGGTGACCTCGTTCATTGTCGCACCATTCACCGGACTTCGGCACATCGGAAGTCCTTGAGTTGCCTCGGGCGCATCGGCCTTGACAAGCTCACACTTGTTCGCCTCGGGTACTGCAACCTTGACGAGTTTGTACACTTTCGCCTCGGGTCCTCTGATCTTGACGAGTTGCAACAGCTTGATGAAATTCTTGCCCAGGATGTCCCCACGACCGTGTGTCACGTACACGTCGCTGGTAGCACTCATACCACCATACTCTATCCTTGCAGAGAAACTTCCTCTCAGCCTGAGATCATCTCCATTCGCACAGTTCACTGAGTCATTGGTGGGTCTACAGTCGGGCTTGCCGAGCTGCTTCCACAATGCATCGAAGATAATCGTGATATCTGCTCCAGTATCGATCGCAATGAGCGTCTCCTGCCCGTTGATCTCTACTGGGAAACGGTAGTCCGTAGTGGCGACACTTGCCACTGTGATCGTATTGACCTCTGGGGTCCTGCACACACGTGCGATGTGAACCTTGTTTCGACATCGATTGCATCTGGCAGACTTGAAGGGACACTTGGAGCGTCGATGCTCCTCGCTTCCACAGCCGAAACACGCAGATTGTCCTGTCTGGGATGATCTGTCGCTGTCCGCACTGCTTTCTCTAGTGTCTCTCTTGTGGTGTCTCGTATCTCTCTTATTATCATTGCTCACTCTCGACTTCCTCCCCACGTAGTTCACTTCTCGATGTGAATCTGTGATGGTTCGGGAATCTTTCTTGAGCTGCGAGATGTCATTGAACACCACTAGCAGATCACTCAGAGTGCATTCCTTGCCCTTCTGCTGGGCAGTCAGCATCATCTTCAGATAGATGTCAGAGTATCGTGGTAGGTCGAGTGCGTGCAGGAACGTGAGCACTTTCCACTCATCTACCGTAGCCTCTTTCACTTGCGCATTCTCCACCGTCTGGTTAACGCGCGCAGCGAGTACTCTGACATCATCGATGCCCTCTCTGCTCATTTTCAGATCCAGCATTGATCACCGTCTATCGAAGATTGACGTGTTGTCACCGAACAACGTCAACATCTTCTCCTTGACTTCCTTGAGAGTCATATCGATTCACTTTACAGGGGCTACCGACTCCGTGAACGTCCTCTCAACTGACGTCGTCACGTGTCTGAGCATGAGTCTGATCTTCTTCACTTCATCCCACTCCTTGAGATCAATCTCGAAGATGCCCTCATGACGGTTCCACCATCTCTCGAATGTCGATCCATCCTCCGGGGAGTAGACAAACTCCTGGATTCTCGATTCGATGGCATTCACTGAGGCAATCGATGTTTCGTTCGATCGATTCCCGGCCTCAGAATTGCTCTCACTCTGCTTCTGGAGAAGCTTGGCCATCATCGCCATAGTCGCTTTCATGTCCTGCATGTCATTCAAAAAGGCATTCTGTTCCTGAGTTTCATCTACTACCTCTCCCATTTCTTCCCGTTCCTTATCGGTCTGAGTACCAATAGAAAACTCTACTGATCGCAATCAGTGGGAAATAATCGAGCAGGGACTCCGGCGAGGGTATGAGAATAAAGAGAATGTCTGTCGAGCTTTAGGTTGTTGAGTGGCAATGATACCCTAGGATCACTTCACCAAACCAGCCTCCAGCCACGCGCTCTTTAATCGCAATGAAAAAATCGAGCAGCGCCTCCGGCGTACCTCGACAAATCACTGTTCTCAAATCTCGGATCTAGCCACGCACATAGAAGTGGCACACCGGTAAGAATTGCAGAGCACCGCACAGAGAAGGTGCTCTGACGGACGCACAGAGAAGTCCGATTTCAGGCAAGGAACACAAAGAAAAATTAAACGAAAACAAAGAAAGCGAAAAAAATCACTTCCCTGAGTCCGAGTTGATCCTGATCGCCAGTATGTTGTGTATTCCTGTGCTGATACCCGATGGAGCGTGGAGTAGATAATACAGTTTATTTAGACGACGTTAAATCCAGTAGACAAAACTACGATCACGTTACAAAACGTGAGAGAAGAGAGAGAGCGCGAGACAAGGAAGTCTCTAGAAGGAACGCGGGAATTCGGGAGCACGCTATTTACAGTAACATGCAATTCTATTACTAGCGTACTTGAATAATGTGGGTTACGGCGTGTCATACTTATGATTTAAATAGGGTTGCTTGCTTATCATATTTACTATACAACAATGTTATTCGCGAGCGCTCTTCGCTCGAGCGATTAATGATTGACGAGCGCGGTCCCCCTCAGGCACTTTTCAGAAAGTGTACACCGGCACCCGGAGTCGCGAAATCGCGGCCTACTCTCTCAACGCGAAATATTTTCTATAGCTGAGAGCGAGTACATCACCCATTATCACTGGAACCCATTGACGTCGTGGTGTAGTGGATAGCGCGTTTGACCATTGTTTTTGCAGTCGTGGGTTCGAATCTCGACTCTTTCAAACATTTTGCAAAATGTTCATACATAGTCATGTAGTCAGAGTATTACACCACGACACCGACGAGATAGTTCCAGTGAGAATGGGTGATGTACTCGCATCAGCTATAGAAAATTTCGCGTTGTAGTTTGACCGAATGAACAAGTTAAAATGTGGATAATTTTTTCTAGATTTCTATTTTCATGAAAATGTTGATTTTGTGAGAAATATCGATTTTCCAATGACCTACTGTAAACTATGACACACCCAAGGGGTGGATGATTAGATTTGTAATCATAAAATATGACTATATGCGAAATTTCATGAAGATCGGATCGGACAAGTTTAAGGCAAGTCATATTTGAAAAACACCAAGGTGATAGAATTATATTCGCTACTGTATATTCAATAGAGCTTACACACATGACCAATAATTGATGAAATAATCAGCAATTTAGAGGAAGTGATACTAGATTTTCAGGACTAATGGACTAATGACAACGGTATACGTAGCATAGCATAATCGCGTTCGCTATTCTTAAATATGTAATTATCCCACCTTTTGATGCATAGTAGATTCACTCTCTGCTCATTAAAGAGTGTAAAAATAAAGAAAACCTTAAAATCGCTTAAATTTTAGCTACTGTGCACAACACGCTAAAAAAGATCATCATGATTTTTCTACAGTTCGCTGAATTGGATTTCTCTATTTTTTTATTTCTCTATAATTAATTGATGCCGTAGAACAGTTCAATTGCGAATTGGAGAGGGGAACCCCTTAGAACGATTGCTATCTAATTAATGCAGAATATTACAATATTCAAGGACCTAGAGCATTTTTTTCGCTAAATTGGATTTTTTATTTTATTTTTCAGAATCATCCTTGCTACCTGCTTTTCGCAATACCTAAAAAAAGGAAAGGGGCACCTCCCAGAAATATTTTTAAACCGAATAAAACCATGTTACCACTGTAATTTGAATTGCCGGGCGATTAGGAAATAGCGAGCCTTGCACAATCTTTTCCCGGTTTTAAGATTTTTAATTTACAGATGGTGGTCCCTAGCTTTCTTCATCTCGTTTTATAATTCCCATTCATCTCTCACTTAATTATTCCTCTTTTGATTTCTAACCCTCGACGAGCGGGCCTGGAGGCGGATTCCTCTTCGACCCCAAAAACATCTTCTGGTACAAATGGTAAATCCCCATGAACAGACGTTTCGTTAGCATAATCGATAAGCATAATACGCAGATTCAGGAAATGGACCATATTTCTACGTATCAGATCTCTCCCGTTTTGCTCAATTCGTACGCGGATGACATCATATCAATGATCTAGTCGGCCCAAATGGAAGTGAAGGCAGTACCTTTCGCTGATCGTACGTTCCTCTCCCTAGGATAGTCGCTACTTGCGACAGCAGATCCTCGTTCACAGCAACCATTTTCCGTCTTGAGGGAGGGTCGATTATAACTGAATGAGAAATCTACCATTAATAACAATATTGCATATATCTCAGCTGATTATTTACTGAAATTGTAAACACATTCATTCTTGTGCAAAAATATGATTATAATTTTTGGTTAAAATGACCTCCCAAAATCCAGCAAGCATCAGCACAAGTCTCGGACTGAGAGAGAATAATTCTCATCGATTCAAGAATGCCGCACTCCAGGAATCCTGCAGGGAACACTTTTACAATTAGAACAAAGCTCTGCATATCACGAGTTTCATCGTAGAATCGCCAAGTTTCTCCACAACCTGTGTACCAATGTCACATCGATTTTCGAAAGACTCTGTACAGGCGAATTTTGAACCAGAGTAAGAGAGGTGGTAGATCAAAAGCCTTCCTAGCACATCAGATCCAAACTTGACTCCGACTCCCCGCCTTTCGTTGTTATCTCCATATTCTGTCTGGGAAAAAACGAGATTGGAATATGAAATGTGTGTATTGAAGTGCTCTTCAAGGTTTGAATATCACGCCTCTCACGAGAGAATCGGGACAACAGATTGACATTGAAAAATGAAATGTTCCAGTTTTTCTGCTCATTAGTTCCGGATTGGGTTGTAGAAGATCCTCCTAATTTGTTTCGAGCATATTAGATCTTGCAGCTGCAGCAGGCTGCTGCAATGTTCTTGGAACGGACATTCGATTTAAAGGATTTCGCATATAAAATTGATGATATTTATACGCAGAAGTGTTTTTATGATCAAATGAAAGATTTTGGCACATATCGTTCATTTTTCACTTTTACGACCGTTGCAGCAGAGCCAATTCAGGTAAGTTTTTATTTTATAACTTCAATGTAGATTTTTCCCCCACTCCAAACTTTCTCAGATTGTAGAGCTTGAAATTCTGTACCTGCCTGATTTTTGGCGTGATTTATTTCGACGGTCTTGGTACTTTCCTACAGCGCAGAATGCATCGTAATGGGCTGCACGGCATTCTAGGGGAGAGATTGGATTCTAAAGATCGCAGGTTTGACTACCGGCCATGGAAACCAACATTTTTGCTAACCTATTTGTTGATTATAATTATGCTTTATGTTGGTTCATTATTCCGAGTTCGTGTATCAAGTGCGCAAAAAAATTTTTCCATGGCCGGGACTCGAACCCGCGATCTTTAGAATCCAATCTCTCCCCTAGAATGCCGTGCAGCCCATTACGATGTATTCTGCGCTGTAAGAAAGTAGCAAGACCGTCGAAATAAATTACGCATAAAGTCAGGAATGTACAGAATTTCAAGCTCTACAATCTGAGAAAGTTTGGAGTCAGTGGTGGGGGGGGAATCTATGTTGAAGTTATACAATAAATACGTACCTGACTTGGCTCTGCTGCAACAGTCGCAAAAGTGAAAAATGAACGAGATGTGCCAAGATCTTTCATTTGATCATAAACACATTTTTGTGTATAAATATCATCAACTTTACATGCGAAATACTTTAAATCGAATGTCCGTTCCCAGAACTTTGAAGTAGTCTGCTGCAGCTGCAGCACAAGGTAAAAATCTGAAACTTAAGTTTTAGTCTAACCCCGTCAACTACTATCAGGTTGATTCATAAGTTTCGCTCCAAGACTTTTCTATAGTTTTCTCGCTTGTGGTTCAGTTGTATTCGGGACTACTTTGGCATTATTTGAGGGACAATAGATGCACATAAATTATTTGTGAATCAGTTCCACTTCGTTCCGCAGTAAAAAAATATTTTTCGAAAAAGTGACGAATTGTCCGGTTTTTGAGTAGTGTGTTCAAGCCGCAGCTTAAACAAAACGAATGTGGTACAATCGCTATATTTTGATGAAGTCAGTAAATGAGGGTCAGTGATTCCGATAAATACTTGAAAACGGAATTTCAGACTCTCTCGAAGAGCGAATGTAGTCAAAATTAGCGAAACCTGCCATCAAATTTCGATTTTGCGATTATTCCAAATGTGGCTTTTGAATGGAATACTGAATCTCCACAATTATTTAAGGGTAGCATTCACATGATATGCTCTTCCACTTCTGATAAATTTAAGGCCATTAGCTCGTTCATCAGAAATGCGCTGCTCCAAGAAACAAATTTCGCAATATGCAACAGATCATAACTATGAAATTCCTGCCTATCCGGTCAGGCACTTTCAAGGCTGATCCGATGCACGTCTATTATATGAATGCCATTCGAAATAGTTTACGAAAATAGTGTTGTTGTGGCGCTATCATGATTACGCAATCAGTACCATTCCATCAAATTGGCTTTGCCAAATTTCAAGTTTGTGGTATTTCGGTCCTTGACATTCCAGTAGAATCGATTGATCACGTATGAGTATATGTGCGCTATGGAGAGCGCACATGCACTAATATCACGCAAAAAAGAATGAGAGAATTCATAACATTCGAAGTAAATAATAGTTCAAAAACTTCAGGCGTGAAAATATACCGAAACTTATGAATCAACCTAATAAAAGGAAACATAAGAAACACGATTTCGAAAAATTCGAATGTCAATGGAAATAGCCAGTTTGTCCCGATTATCTCGTGAGAGGCGTGATATGTCCGAATCGATTGATAACACATGGCGTTGCATGTCAAATCATTCGAAAAATATGATACCTATCAAAATTTTGTCTTATTTGATAGGGATAGTCGAGAGCTCTCGAATAATATGATGAATACTAAAGCACCTACTAAAGCCGGATTTGAAATACAGTTTGTACGAAAATACTACCTTTAATCCATCGCTCTTTCATTTTCGATGTATTGCGTGGAATGATTCGTAATTACCTTATATCGCATTGTCTTTCTCGAGTGGGTGGGTCACAATGCATGGAAAATGAAAGAACGAGGGTTTAAAAGAAGAAATTTTTTTTATTTTCGGACAAAACTGCATATCATAACGGCTTTAGTAGGGCATTTAGCATATCATTCGAGAGCTCTCTATGAGCCTTATCCAATGATACAACATTTGGATAGGCTCCATATTTTGTGGATGATTTGGCATGAATCATGTGCCATGAGCTATCAATCGAGATGGATATTTTCTAATTTTGAAGAGCATTCCAAAACATATTTCATGTCAATTTCGCTTTTTCCAGGCCTACTATGAACGCAAAAAACAGAAACGGAGTCGGAGTCAATTTTTGATATGATCTATTAGGAAGGCTTTTGATCTACCCCCTCTCTTTCTCGTGTTAAAATGTCCCGTATCACCCCTTTCAAAGTAGAATCGCAAACCTCCTTTCACATGGAAAATATTACCCCAAATTTTTCATCGATTTTCGATAGACCCTGTATCCCCGTATACAGGCACCGACAATCAGCCACCGAATAGTGTTCCGCAAGTGAGACAATTGAAGAGACGATAAAGCATAGGATCCATTGTGGTCTCCATTTGTTATTGGAGACGAGAGACGTCTCCCTCATTTTAATATTGTTTTGTTTGCGTCTCCATTATTGCATTCAAATTTAGAGAGTCGTCTCTCCCCATTCCATTCCCTTCCTCTCGCTACGAGCTGTTCCTTGTTTACGAAAAATGAGAAAGAAATTTCAATTGTGACTATTGTCATTCACGAACAATGGAAAAAGAGACGTCTCTCGAATTGCCTCCCTCTCATTTCTGACCGAGAGACGTCTCCGCGAGAGACAGGAATGAGGGGATACAATAATTCAATTACAGTCTCGAAAAAGAATTGTTTCACTTGCGGAACCCTAGAATACACCTGACAAGGGAATGGTCACTGCTCAAGGTAAAATTATGGAAAGTGACATATCTGGTGTTCATCTATGCCATGAGGACATCCGAAAACCGTTTTCAAAAAATCCCCATTTTGATCTTTGAACTTGAAAAATCGATTGGAAAATTTCCCTCAAATTTAGCGTTAAATTTTCACCCACTCTCAGGAGAGGTGGGATGTATGTTGACTGGCGTAGTGGTCTATGGCGCTTGATGTGGGCCCAATGAACTTTTTCAGTTCGATCCCATTCATGCGCATTCGGTTTTGCCATTTTTTATAAAGTGCGGTATTATGCCAAGCAGTCACATCAACTCTTTTTATCACGAGATCAAACAACACTGTGTGACTCGATTACATAACATTTGGATCAATGGGCCTTTACGCAATAGGGACTGAAAAAAACATCTTACCGCTCTTTATAAAAAAATGGCAAAACCGAATGCGCATGAATGGCATCGAACTGCAAAAGTTCATTGGGCCCACAGCCAGCGCCTTATACCACTACGCCACTCAACACACATCCCATCTCTCCTGAGAGTGGTTGAAAATGAAACGCTAAATTTGAGGGAAATTTTCCAATCGATTTTTCAAGTTCAAAGATCAAAATGGGGATTTTTTGAAAGCGGTTTTCGGACGTCCTCATGGCATAGATGAACACCAGATATGTCACTTTCCATAATTTTACCTTGCGCAGTGACCCCTTGTGAGCAATAATGAAAAATGAACATACTATCAATGAAATCCCTCGATTCTTCGAACAGTGAGACAATGGTTTGGACTAGAGGACAGAGCAAGTGAGTTGGTGACGAGGAGATGAGAGATACCAGGGTGGGAATTATCTCGTCGAGAATCAACTGAAAACAGCCATTCCTACTTGTTTGAAGTCCAGAGCGAACAAATAAACACGCCGAATTGTAAAGCATGGACCTTTCATATTGAATTGACCAATCCCTCACCTTACATGGGTTTGGTCTCTGGACACATCTCCCGATCTTCACAAAAAAATTTAGGGTATTCTAATTCGAGTACGCTGATTTCAAATCCGTTGTCAAAATCTGCCAAATAGGTCACTGAAGAAATCAATACTTTGTGTAAAAAGATCGCTATCTATTCGACTTTCATGTGCTTTGTTGACCGAACGACACGATTTTGTAATAATATATTCGAGAAAAAAAATTTGTTTTCATGCTTTGTCATTGATCACTGTCACAAGAACGAAAAGCAAAATTAATATGCAATTGATGGATGTCCAAACCCCCGATGTCTGGGCTATGCTCCCCCATCCACTCCACTCGGGGATAAGACATTTCGGAAAAACAAAATCAGAAACCACCAGTTCAGAAAGTTCAGAAAAACCCAACTGACAAGGATAGGCCGCCGAGTGTCCAAGCAGTTTCTGGAAACCTTTTATACCATAAGTGTCCCATCTATAGGGGTGCTCAAAACTGCAGTCAGTTTTTGCTGAGGAGGTCTTGTTTTCTTGAAACGGTCGATAATCTGTTTCAATGGCAAGTGATTGGAAACGAGCGCATCTCTTCTCTCTGAGCACTGTCCCAACCGAGGTTGTGGTGTAGTGGGGAAGGCGCAAGCCTATAATACATATGGATGTGGGTTCGGTCCCCGCTGCCCTCGTCACTTTTGCTACCTTTTAGAAGTTGGAATATTATATTTTAATGAGCAAAAAACAATAAAAGCATTGATAATCCTCGCCCGAGCCAAAATACCACCTTACCTAATCATCACGTCACTCCCGTACCATGTAAATGTTGGTGAATAAAGAATAAGAATAAGAATAAGAATAATATGAGGCCAGTTACACTGTGTGGAGGCACATCAAACACTGTGTGGAGGCACATCAAAATTTCGAAAACTTGGGGAAATGGGTTTCCGAGGGTGCTGATCATCGTGGTCTACTTCATTTTGCACCAAACCGACCGGTGCAGGGCTGCATCTTCTAAAAGTTAGGACATAAAATGTATGATGGACATGCTGGCTTCGGGCACTTGGGATCATCATAGGGAGAACGCCGAACATAAGCACTTCTCTGCCCCAGTGCAAGGAAGGCGGCGTGGGGGGGGGGGTAACCATAGGTGGGCGGGGGTTGAAGCTGGAAATCGAAAGCCGGGGGTGTTTAGGGTCAAAAAGGGGGGGTGATCGTAAACGATCGTTGCTGTGACAAAATTTTCCAAAAACCGGGGGTGTCCAATCCGAAAATCGGGGGTGTTTCACAGCTGGATTCGATGATGCCCACCTATGGGGGTAACTTTCTTCGATAATTCGCAAGGAAGCTCGCTCATGACCAAATACATTTTGACTGCCAAAGTGTCATCAGAACGAAGAGTCGGCAATACAGTATAAGCGTGAATAGAGGATGATTACGACTCCGTCGAGATCACCACCTGGGAAATCATAGACGTATAAACACAAAAGCATATTATCAATGCTTTTATTGTTTTTTGCTCATTAAAATATAATATTCCAACTTCCAAAAAGTAGCAAAAATGATGAGGGCAGCGGGGACCGAACCCACATCCATATAGACTTGCGCCTTCCCCACTACATCACAACCTCGGTTGGGACAATGCTCCGAGAGAAGAGTAAAGAGAGATGCGCTCGTTGCCAATCACTTGCCATTGAAACAGATTATCGATCGTTTCAAGAAAACAAGACCTCCTCAGCAAAAACTGACTGCAGTTTTGAGCACCCTATAGATGGGACACTTATGGTATAAAAGGTTTCCAGAAACTGCTTGGACACTCGGCGGCCTATCCTTATGAGTAATTTCATTTGAGAAATTGCCACTTCAGAAACGGGCGTTTCAGAAAAAAAAATTTCGAAAATTTTTAGCCGTGACGCGCCGCGTTGCGCGAGCGCGCACACGTCTTTGGAAGCCATTTTCACATGATTTGAGGATTATTGTTTAATTTCTGTTTATCAAATAGACTTCAGATGATGCTGAAAAATTAAAAAATGTTAATAGAAATACAATAAAATAAATATTAAGACACCAAATAATTAAAATTTCTGAAAGTCGCTTTCTGAATTGGCATTTCTGAACCGGTCATTTCTGAAATGAAATTTCTGAAACGTCTTTTTCTGAAAAATCATTTCTGAAGTGGTAATTTCTGATTTTGTTTTTCCGAAATGTCTTATCCCCCTCCACTCGACCACCCCTGATATGAGGAGAAGCGCCATCATAGCTGTCCAGCAGTGGCGGCGACATCGCGACTAGGGTGGCTGAAATGGATCAACGGGTCGCTATTTAGAGGGCCTCGGCAGGACAGAGACGGATGAGACGGTTAACCGTCCCCTCTGGCAGTCCTACCCTCTCTATTCACTATGGAGAGAGACACTCTCGTCTCTCTCTCCCTCCCCTCACGGATGACCCGTATGAGAGAGTAAACAAAACGGTTAACCGTGATCCATTTCAGCCACCCTAATCGCGACCATTAACCCGGGTTCATGGGTTATTTGGCAGGTGGTCGGGAAACTTCAGTCGTGGAAGATAGACCTAAGGTGCCATAACCTTCACAATCTACAGTAGCCCAACTTGTATTTGTCGGCTACCGAAACCCGTACTACCGTAATCTGAGTACTGTACGCACACCAAGAAGTGGAAACATAGTCGGAAGGTGGCGGTCAAGGATGCGAAAACATTCACTGTCCTACCGTATTCTGATTACAGTAACCCAAATACAGTACCCTCAATAGCTATCGTGAACTGACTTAATTTTGAAAATTGGATTTAATAATTAGTTCCTTGTACCTACAGCATCGGCTTCAACTAAGCTTAAAAAATTTCATTACCGTAACACAAGCCACCGTAATCGGGATACGGTAGCCACACCAAATTGTGCAAATTGAGACAAAAAATACCAAAATTTGGACAATTAGTCCGTGAATGGCGTGTAAGGGACAAAATAACTCGACTGTCGTACTGTAGCATGCTTACAGTACCCTCACTAGCTATCATTGCTATCATGGACTGATTTTTTAAAAAATTTTTTTTATAAGAAATCAGTTTTTTGTTTCTTTGAAATCGACAACTGGAAATACAAATTTTAATTTCCGTATCCCAAACTACAGTAACCAGGGTACGGTACCGCTTCAAATGTGTATTTTTTGTCTCAATTTGCACAATTTGGTGTGGCTACCGTATCCCGATTACGGTAGTTTGGGTTACGGCAATGAACTTTTATAAGCTTAGTAGAAGCCGATGCTGTAGGAACTAATTATTAAATCCAATTTTCAAAATTAAGTCAGTTCACGATAACTATTGAGGGTACTGTATTTGGGTTACTGTAATCAGAATACGGTAGGACAGTGAATGTTTTCGCATCCTTGCCCGCCATCTTCCGACTATTTTTCCACTTTTTGATGTGCGTACAGTACTCAGATTACGGTAGTACGGGTTTCGATAGCCGACAAATACAAGTTGGGCTACTGTAGATTTTAAAGGTTATGACACCTTAGATCTATCTTCCACGACTGAGGTTTCCCGACCACCTGCCGAAAAACCATGAACCCGGGTTAATGGTCGCGATGTCGCCGCCACTGCTGGACAGCTATAGTCGCGAGTGGCGTGGGCAGCTATGAGCGCCATACAATCTCCCAACGTACCAATGGAAAAATATCGATTTTTCCAACGACCTCTTGGCAGAATTTAATAACAGATTTGGAATCAGCGTACTCGAATTAGTATACCCTAAAATTTTCGTGAAGATCGGGATATGTGTCCAGAGACCAAAGGCAAGATAGTTCCTTCAATTCGAACACTCACCTCTTCATTCTCAGTGCTCTCTGCAGCTCCAGAGAAAGCTGCACAAACATCCTTCACGATATCGAAATCCGGAACCGCCAATTTTTCCGAGAGCAGAGATAAGAGGGGTAGAGTCTGAAGTGACGTCAAAAATCGAATCACAAGAAGAAGAAAATTGTTTTTTTTAACTAACGTAAGCTTCAGTGGGTGTGCCACGAATAAGAAGAGATGCCATCCATACAGTGTTCCGGAGAAGAACCATATCAGAATCATTGCTATAACCAACTACTAATAATTATTAAAGTAAGGAACGCTATAAAATGACAATTTCATTCAGCGCTTACACATTGGGAAGGAGATTCATGATAATCTCTACGAGATCAATCGCATCCTCTGAATTTCCTACAGACTTCTTATTCTCGAAGATAACACATGAAGCAAACAAGAGTTGATCCAGTGAATGAGCCCAATTCGAATTCCTGATCGATAAGCGTCTCTTCCTACTGTATAATACTCAAAGGACTTACTTGATTAGTGCAACGAGCGACGCAAAGACTGCAGAATGCTCACAATCTTCTATGAAATGGGGACCAGCTACGTTGAGATTGCGAAGAATGAGTAGAACTTCATCTTCGTTATTTGGATATGATTTCACAATCTTTGACGTAACTCCACTACTTGTTAGAGCCATTCCGAGGGGGACCAGACCTGGAATATATGAAAGCGTATGTCTAAAAGTCGAGCGCATTCGAGGAAGTTTGGCAGAAAGGTGATCGATATTATGGACTTATATACTGGAGTCACACGCTTTAAAGAGTTAAAGTGAATATAACACGAGAATACGCGAAAAAAAGCTGACTCGATCGCATCCTTTCCACTGTGATCATGAGGCCTTCAGTGATTTCCGCTGAAGACTGGCTCATGAGACGACTGATAACATCACTCCCAAATTCCTTTTCCACTTTCTAAAATGAGATAGTGAGTTTGTCGAAGTAGGGAGTGATTACACTTACGAGGCTTGAGGGATCAATATTTCTCGTCCTTCTCTCCAGCAACATATCATCTCGTTTCTTCTTCCGAATTTCAGTAGTCACTTCTCGACGGCGCACATTGAGATCTTCCCGTGCTAAACTCGGTGCTATTCTTCAGTAGCAAGGTTCGTCCTAACTCCTTCCACCACATCTCTAATCATCCTTCATCATAAGTTACCTACGAGGGTGCATAAGAAGCTAGACTACATTTTCAAATAAAAAAAGGAAATGTACCGCGGTAGGTATACGAGATACCGTCTCTGGCCGATCAGAGAAAGCGATAGAGGATGCGAGTACTGCTCATCATAGTGAGAGAGAGGGACGAGAAGATGGAAAGTGCGCGTTCTCTACCCTCTCCGGGTTAAGGAAAGGCGACGGAAGGGAGGAAGAGTGAAAGGGAGTAGCTCGTCCCCGTACAAGTCATTGTACATTTTAGAAAAGTTTAAAAATTCGATTTAAAAAATAATTAAAAATAAATTAGACAGCATGACCGCAATCACATTCTGACCCTAGAGACGTATCCACTTAATTTTAGGAATATCGGGCGCAGAGATAATGGCGATAATGCGATATCGACGTGTCGTCGTCTGGCCTCAGTGAAGGCTCCACGTTCAAAATGAATACACCCATCGTCATCAGCACCCTTGAGAACCCCCGTAACTGGCTTTACGGCACTACTGCAGAAGCCTGTTAGAATGCCTAGGCAAATCCTAAACCTATGTCTAAAAGCATTCTTACAACAACAGCCTTACACCTATCGGAACCTCATTCCAGGCTTCTGCAGTAGTGCCAGAGAGTGTGCTAAAGAAAGAGCGCGTAAGGCAACTTCAACATGATCCTCTCCGACCTTTCCCTGGGGTTATTGATTTTTCGCGTTTTTGAATATGCTTTTTCATCTAATTCAACAATCGGCTATTCGATGGAGGACAAAAATATGGGGTCAATTTCGTCCATGTTGGGTAACTTTAACAACTTGCGCGGAATTACAGTACGTGCGTAAGCGTACTGAACAGACGAGGAACATGCTACACTTAGGTTAATTAAAATCAGTATAGGTCGTCTAGGGACAGGTTTAGGGCAATAAATGGCATGCACCGAAAGGGCGGAGCTTGGTCCCCTCAACTGCACAAGTCCTGTGTTCCGTATTTTAATAAATACTTAAAATAACCATCTCATTGCTCAAACTCGTGTGAGTGCTCACCTGTCCGTCCTTTATACAAGCCTTGGTGTCGGCTGTGACTACGTGACTGGGATGAGGACGGATGCTCTGATCGCGGCAGCATCCTATAAGTATTAGATAGTATATACTTGATACGTGATATGAAGAGAAGCATTAAAACATATGGGCTAGTGTGAAATATGCAAAAAAAAATATTATTATTATTTACAACAAAGCGGAAGATCGAGAAAAATTGCAATGGTGCTCAACCGAGAAATGAAATCAACAGATTTTGATTCAAAACGTTCATTTTTATCAATAATTAACTTACATAAGAAACTAGTGGTACTGCAGTAATACGTACTGTTCTAAAAAAGAGTGCACAAAATCAATAAGCCTCCCGCACTTTGAGCTTGAAGTTTCAAGGAATTCCAGGGCGTATCTTGCTTAGGCCGCGGCGCTATTTACATCAACATCCGTCAAGTATTTTGTTAGTGTTACAAACAATAAAATTTCAATTCTAATGTGCAAATTTTAAAAAAAAACAAATATTAGTCCCTAGCGCGAAAGAGTATGGGAAACGAGGAGTGCGCATGGTTTCGCAAAAGTGGCGCGCATCCGTCGTTGAAAAACCGGAGTATTGCAAAAGTTACCGCTCGAAATTAAAGACTTGTTTTTGTTTTCTTGTACGCACTCCATTCATCCGTGTTTACATTTAATTACCTATCCATTGATTTTTGCAGGATCGTTCACCCGTGTCTCCCTTCAGGTTTATGGTGGGTAGTACCATGGACACTTTTTTTTCTCCAAAACCGTTTGCGCAGCCGGTACCAAATTTTGGTGGAGAAGTACGCTCGTGAAGCACTAGCGTTCCATCCCACTTGCACCTAATATTAGGCCTAACGCCAAAATCGCTATGACAAGGTTTTACGTTTCTGGGTTAGTCTAAATTACAGTTTGTTTCTCCGAAAAGAAATGGCCAGAATAGGCAAATCGGGACCCTTACTCTCACCTCAGACGTTCATGAGATGGAGCAAGAGTACTCTAAAGCTCTAGAGTACAAACGAAAGGGTCATTATTACGATCCGATTTGCTACTGCTACTTCAGATCTTGTCCAGGATGTACGTCGTTCAGTGAATTTCGAGATGTCTTTTATCGTTCATTTTCTTTAGGATCTGCGAAAGTACTTCGGAACGCCGTCTTCTTCGTCTAAAGCTCCTCAAAGTGCTCCAAAAAGTGCTCTCAGTGAGATGAAAGCCAAGGTTTTCTAGCAGCATGTTTCTGTTGTTGATACATCATTCTTTCAGACTGCTTCCAAGGAGAAGAAATCTCCGATAAAACGAAACCCTAAAACTGTTCCCATAGTTGATCTTGATGCTGAAGACTGTGAGCGACTTGATATTACAAGTATCCAATTGTAATTTCAGCGGATGAGTCCCCTCTCCCTTCTTCTCTTAAACTCAAGAAAAGACAACGCGTGATGATGCTTAGCGGTTAGTTGCTCTATCATAAATCTTATGTTAACTCATTTTTTTCAGATTCCGATGATGAGATTCCCGACGCGAAGAAGAAAGCGCAAACTAGAGATAAGGTAAATTAATTATGGTATTTTCTTTATGTGATTTTCTTAGATTGTTACCCCTCAAAAGCCTCTAACCAAGAAACGATCGAAAGTGATGACTTCGGAATCTCCGAGTCCAGTGAAACAGAAGAGTAGGAAAGGGAACTTCAGTGCAGCTTTGGAGGAGAACGATGATGAGGTAATGAATGAATGAAGAATCGAGCAGAAAGTACATTGGATATCCATGAGTTTAGGTGGAGGAAATAGATAGCGATGATGAATTTGTGGAGAAGAAAATATCGAAGAAGAAGGAACTACCGAAAGGGCAGAAGAAACTCACTTTCGCTAGTCACGGTTCGTATTTGAAAACCTTATTTTTTAAAAATTGTATTATTTTGATCTCCAACGTATTCGTTTTTTGAAATATTGTAGATTTTCATATGTTGTATGTGTATATTGTTAGATGATGTTCAATTCCCTCCTTTAGATAAGAAAATGGAGCCAGTCCCGTCGAAGATACGCGTTGAAAAAGCTGTTGATCCTTCTGACTTCTTCGGAGGACCCGCCAAGAGTACTGTAGTGAAGCAGAAGGAGAAGGTCAGAGAAGAGAAGAGTGTACTGTCCCTCAAGAATCGAGTATGTCCTTCTAGTTCAATATATTCTTGTTTTGTTTTTGAAATGTAGAAGTTGGAATATGACAACATAGTATTTTAGAGGGTGGAATCTCCGAAGAAAACTAAAGCGATAGCTCCCAAGAAAAAGGTTAGTCACCGATTGTAATAATAATAATAATAATAATATCAATAGTAATAATAATTTATCTACGCCCGAGGCGCGACGATACCATGGTCAAATATGTGCAAAATATGATGCAAAATAAAATAAATAAACGTATTACCTTCTTCTACCCGTCTTGCCTGAGGGTGGGGGGGGGGGGGTGAGGTTGTAGATGTTTTTATTCTCGTGAATGATCTTTTCTCTGCAGGAACGAGGAGAATTCAGTGAAGATTCATCTGATGCCTCTCCCAAGAAGAAGTCACCTGCCAAGACCAAGAACAAGGTTAGATTTAGCCCGTGAGATTCTATCTAATCTAGATTTGTCATTTTTTGTCGTTGCAGCGGGAGAAAGATGAGTTCAGTGAGGACAGTTTCGATGAATCTCCCGAGAAGCATGTCCAACGACCGAAGAAGGTATGGTTTACTATTTGCTTTGGTGGAATGGCTTCCTGCTACTATATTTTTTTATATTCCGTTTTTTCATGAGATTTTCGTCAAAAAATTTTGATTCTGATATTCTTGTTCCGTTGAATAATTGCCTTGTAAGGAGAAGAAGAGTGATGCTCCCTTCCCTTCACCCAAGAAGACCATGTCAGATCCACCCAAGAAGACCACTCCCAACGTCCCAGTATGTATTTATTATTTTTTTACATGATACCGTAAGATGAAGCAGAAAGTATATCTGGCATTGCGACATCTATTCATCAGTTTCATAAAACGTGTTTATATCTGACTCACAAGTGGTGGCCTAAGAAATCCGACATTTGTTTGTTTTTCTGAGGTGTGATATAGAGCGTGAGTGGATGCTTGATGGGGAGATGCCCATACCCATGCATGCGAAAATCTGATTACATTTATTTTATTTTATTTATTTATCGTACACCACAAGGGCGCTTCATCAAGTATAGAGTGTTCGAGAATATAATTAGGGGTTAGGGAAAAGAGGAATGGGAGGGGGGGGGGATATATCTTCCGAATCGCGTCGCACAAGAAAGAGAGAGTGGCGAGGGGAGGGAGCCTCGTGAGCGGAAAGAGTGGCCGCTTGTCCAATGTATATCGTACATTTAGGAAGGGTAAGCCTAGAAATGAGGGAGACTTTGATGGGTGGGCTAACTATCGAAGAGTGTACCCTATTCATTACTCTGGTATTTTTTCCCAATGGGGCCCCAGTACTTTTCCTAGTGGGCAGTGAGGTAGGAAACCAATGGGAGCTTTTCTGGGAAACCACTAGGAAGGGTGGAGACTAGGGCGGCGAAAACGATTCTCGAGCACTCGACTTTGTTTACTCCTCTTTTCGAGTGCTCGAGGGAAGGCGTGTTTACGACCCCTCTCTCGTCGAGTGCTCGTTTTGGCGGGAAGAGAGAGCGAGTGAGTCGAGTCATTTTCGAGTCGAAATCGATTTAAGGCGATTTTCTCAGCTCGCAGTAGTCCAAATTATTTAATTTTTGGACAGTTGGATTCTGCTTGACGTGACCAGTCGAAAAAGTGTAAACATGAGGGTAGAAATGAAGATCTATTTTTTCCGATTTTTCTTCAGGTTTATGCGGAGAATATCAATATATTCACCGTTTTAGCATAAATACCCTAAAATGTATATGTGTTCGATAGCTCTCATCGAGCTAATTCAAACTGCGCAAAGAATAGACAATTTGGACCAAGTAGAGCTGAGAAAATCGCCGACTCGATTTCGACTCGAACCGAATCGACTCAGTCGTCCTCTAGGGGGCAATAAAAGGGAGAGGGTCGAGTGTTCGAGAGACTCGATCTCGACTCGATCCAACTAGTAAACAAGTCGACTCGATGAGTCGTTTTCCCCGCCCTAGTGGAGACCCTGGGGGACCAGTGGGAGAATTTCAAGGAAACTACTGGGAAATGTGTCTGGATGTCTCTTACTGTAGCAATGAGAGAAGTGCGATTGCAAAATTATATTTTATCTGGACAGATACATCTGTAACTACAGTCCTGTTGTGTCCCACCGTGAACATGCGTCACCCCGGGTAACCCGGGGTGACTCATACTGACTCATGGTCGACTCCTGACTCGAAGAGTGAATTTTGTGAATCGAGAGTATGATATTCGTGTTCAGCACTTCCCTCCTCGCCGTTCGAACCATATATATTTCATAATTTATTTCTAAGAATAAAAACACTCGATTTAATTGGCAAAACAAGGCGATCAAAGGTTTGACCCACCGAAGCCGCACATTGGACCATCAGGTAATCTTTTCTCCGGTATTGCATTCAAATTTTACCCGGTTTTCAGCAGACATGCATTTCACGGTTTCCCATTCTTTGCTTGTTTTATTCTCTTCCATTAAAATATTTCAAGAATCGGCTTCGGTGGGTCAGACCTTTGATCGCCTTGTTTTGCCAATAAAATCGAGAGTTGTTATTCTTAGAAATAAATTATGAAATATACTAGCCCGGTTGTGGGGCTCCCGTCTAGCGGAGTAGGTTTCGCAAGAGTAGGTTTCGCAATCACTAGTTTCGAAACTTGTTGACGCGCGATCTCTCTCCCTCCATGTTTCGTAATCGTTTCGCAATCCAGACAGACGCGATCACACAGCGCTTTATATATGAGGCCGTTTGCCTAACATGGACATGCTCAGAACTCACATAGCCCGATCTGTACAATATTTCACGGTTGGCATTTAGTCCCTATGGGATTCTCAAAACCGTTTTCAAAAGTTCCAAAATGTTCCTAAGGAGTTGACTTATGAACGTTAATAACTTTTCGTGAAAAATCCTCACGCAATCTCTCCGGCACTCTTTATCAGCCTTTTACACCAACGCCTCAGCAGCAGCGATGGTACCGTGGTAGCGATGTGAGGCGGTGTGGCAAAGGATGTGGGTTCGTTCCCCCTCCGTGCAAAATTTTTTGCCCAAATATGTAAGGTCGTCATTGCAAGTCCAATGTTCCTACGTTTTGAAATTGGAATGTTTTGACAATTTACGGCTAGATTTGAATTGATCTGGAGTTGAATAGAAAAGGAAAATATTTCGACATTTCTGAATCGTGATCATTTGACACACTCTCTTGCTGTTGCCGTTTTACTCTTTTACTGTAAATGGGCTTCATTTACCGCTATTAAAGTTACCGGACGAGGACGAAACCTTGATCTGGTCGCGTGTACGAGAGAGTATGCAAAAGTGAGAGAGCGCAAGATTACGCTGATCATTTCCGGCTTTCCCTTGAGGCTATTATTGATTTTTTTAGCATTTTTGTATATTCATTCTCAACTAATTCAGCCATCGGCTATTCGATGGAGGACAAAAAATAGGGGGTCAATTTCGTCCTCGTCCGGTAACTTTAAAATTTGGAACGTTTTTCGCTATGATGATGATAACAAGATGGATCCTCTATATCTCCCTGCACATGAAGATGAAAAAAGGTTCGTTGGTTTCGAAACACTTTTCTCGAATCTCTCGAACATATCAATTCAAATGTAGCCGTAAATTGTCAAAACATTCCAATTTCAAAACGTAGGAACCTTGGACTTGCAATGACAACAATCCATGTTTGGGCAAAAAACTTTGCACGGATGGGGGAACGAACCCGCATCCTTTGCCACACCGCCTCACATCACTACCACTGTACGCTGCTGTTGATTCGTTAGCTAAAAGGCTGATGAAGAGTGCCGATGAGAATGAGTGAGGATTTTTCACGAAAAGTTATTAACGTTCATAAGTCAACTCCTAGGAATATTTTGGAACTTTTGAAAACGGTTTTGAGAATCCCCTAGGGACTGAATTCCAACCATGAAATATTGTTCAGATCGGGATATGTGAGTTCTGACCATGTCCATGTAAGAATCGAGGAAGGACCGGGACAACAAAAAATTCTCGATTTCCTGTAACAATGTGCTTTGGGGTAATTGAAGGTGCTGAAAACGATGGACACATTCATTTTGCTCCCAGAGTCACCGTTGGCTCCAGAGGTCGTTACGTCGAAAACAGGTTTTCGCGTATATCGCACCTGCGGAACGTGCTAAAATTACGTGAATAAGGTTTCCAGGGTAGAATTACATGCTGATTACGCATATTCGCTTTATTTTTCAATAATATTTAAAAATTCAACTTTTCGGAGACTCAATGTCGGGACGAATGAGTTACATGGTTGGAACCGCCGTGACGAGTAGATTAAGGTTCTCGAATTTCATCGATTTTCTCCCTGCGGTTTTCGAAATTGAAGTGAAATTGTGATCCGAGAACGGTGGAAAATGAGTCTCTCCACCCTCTTCCTCTTCCCTAGGGAGGAATGGGCTAGAGAGTGTGGTGGTGCGAGAGAGCGCAGACGGAACGAGAGATTAGCGCCGATTTCGCTCTATTCCATCTAACAATTTCACTTCAATTTCGAAAACAGCAGGGTGGAAATCGATGAAATTCGAGATTCTGAATCTATTCGTCACGGCTGTTCCAACCATGTAACTCATTCGTCCCGACATTGAGTCTCCGAAAAGATGAAAATTATTTTAATTATTCGCGATAAATAAAGTGGATAGGCGCAATCAGCAGGCGCAATCTACCCTGGAAACCTTATTCACATAATTTTAGCACGTTCCGCAGGTGCGATATACGCAAAAACCTGTTTTCGACGTTACGACGTCTGGAGCCAACGCTGGCTCTGGGAGCAAAATGAATGTGCTCACCGTTTTCAGCACCTTCAATTACCCCAAAGCACATTATACAGGAAATGGAGAATTTGTTGTTGCCCCGGAACCTGCCGGATCTGATCGATTCTTAGGCAAACGGTCTCATATAGGTATATATATGGTTCGAACGGCGAGGAAGTGCTTAACACGAATATCATACTCTCGATTCACAAAATTCACTCTCCGAATCAGGAGTCGACCATGAGTCAGTATGAGTCACCCGGAGTCACCCCGAGTCGGGTTACTCGGGGTGACGCATGTTCACAGTGGGACACAACAGGACTGTATAATGTGGCAAAAATAGAAACCAACAAGTCTAACATAAATGCAATAGATTGAATCAACGTACAAAAGGATCATCAACGATAAGACTACTAAAATGGAAGTAGACAATAAATCTTAATCTTACAAGTGAGATCTTCGGAACCATTGCAACAGTAAGCTGCAACCTCTCCACGTTGCACATTGGGCTCGTATCGCCTTCGGTTGGCAACGGATTCGTTCCTAAAAATTGGGAGTCAGGATTACTACATGATACGCTCTTCAGAATTATTGGAGAGCATCAACATCATCTGTTACAGGAGCTAAGCTGGTGCAAAAGGTTTTCTCCAATTCACGATCTAATACGATTCGTTTTCCTACTGCGCATTTCAGAGAGGAGTAGAACTTATATAGAAGCGCTACAACATAGATCGAAAAGCATGTAGATATCGGCATGACAAAAAAACGTACCCTCCATTAACAAATACATTGAATATTCTTCACCACATTATCGGCCCCGTGAAATGAATAAATACAAACGTGGCCCCGTTCTGGGAAAACGTGCCGCAGTCTTAAAATGCGATTTTCACTTTATGATTCGCGGGTACGTTTATTTTACCCGGCGATGAGCAAAAGATAAAAAGGCGATACACCGTTGGATAGAGGGCGTCAACAATAATCAGAATCTTCAGAATGCGGCACATTTTTCTCAAAAATAAAGTTCTTAATTTTTTTTAAATTATTTGCGCAGCATTACTATTCGATCTATGCGCTACAATCTACTACTATAGGGTTTATTCTAACTGGCACATTACTCTAACTTATACAAATGGCAGTAACGTAAGATGGGTGCACTTACCTCAAATCAGTGTATACTCCAGTAGAATTGAAGTGTGAAATAAACACGACGTTCGACGAGCAAAACGTATTCTTCCAATTCTAGAAAGAAAACGCCCCACGTAATCTAAAGAGAACTCGCCTTTCACATCGAGATTCCATTATTGCAGTTGATTGATTGGAAACTTCTCTATTGCACTGCAAAAATCAGAAACGTCACAGGATCCAGAAATACAACGCGATCAGATGTGTGTAAATCTAACGAAGGGAGCATTAGAACGTTTTTGGCGTCTATCTGAGGTCAAGAGGGCTCAAATGAAAGCCACGAGTGGAGAGCAAACGATGAGTGAACAGAAATAATAAATAAACATGGCGAATGTACTTGAAAATCGATGAATTAACAAAAATGAAATTGACCAAGCGTTAAAAATGCGCAGATTGCACGCGAAGTCGCACGCTTTTCCCTAGGAAACTAGTGGGAACTTTCATGGGAAACTAGTGGGTAGATATCTACCCTCTTTCTCCTCTCTCCGATCCTGGGAAACCACTGGGGGAGCATGACCACGCCCACTTCTACTGGGACCCCACTGGGAAAAAAATACCAGAGTAAGTCGTCTGACAAGAGAAACTGTATGAATGATGTATAGAAAATATATTTTTATATTTTAGCGACTTTATATGCTTAAAAATTATCGTGAAATTGACCATTTAACGCCGTGAATAATATTTGTTTGTTGTGTCTCTATTGTTTAAATTTTTATTTCAAGATTCCTCTCAAGAATGTTTCAAAATCACAGCCAATCGTTGAAGAAAAAGATGCGAAAATGGAGGAGAAGGTAAAGATTGTGGAGGATAAATGATGTGGAGTCGAGTGAGGAGAGTCTCTTTCCTTGCAGGAAGTGTTCGTTCCGTGGGTGGACAAGTACAAGCCGAAGTCCCTCCAGCAACTAGTGGGACAGCACGGAGACAAGAGTCCCATGAGGTAGTCTCTCTCTTCCACCAGAGGGAGGAGTAATGAGATGGTTGCATTAGGAAACTGATGGCATGGCTGAAGGGATGGAAGACATGGCACCTGGGAGAGGGAGCTAAGATCAAGAGAAGTGAGTACATTCATCGTTTAGCTTTCGAGCAATCGAATTAGTTTACTAATTCACTTGAGATAGAACAAATATGTATATTGTATTAATAAAACAAGAAAAGAAAAGAGTTCGATGAACCACGGTCTATCAAATTTATTAAAGTTACCGGACGAGGACAAAATTGAACCCCTATTTTTTGTCCTCCATCGAATAGCCGATGGCTGAATTAGTTGAGAATGAATATACAAAAATGCTAAAAATCAATAATAGCCTCAAGGGAAAGCCGGAAATGGTCAGCGTAATCCCGCGCTCTCTCACTTTTGCATACTCTCTCGTACACGCGACCAGATCAGGGTCAGATCAGCGTTTCGTCCTCGTCCGGTAACTTTAACGATATTTTTTCGCGAGTAGTACCCGACGATTAGTTTGTTGCATATAAGCTCACTAGGAGTTGAAGAAACAATCTCGCTCGTTTTGGGTCAAAAAAGTAGCCAAGACCGAAATATAGTTGTCGATCTTGATTCAACAAAAAAAATAATTATAAATACATTCGATTCTATGTAGAAAAAAGTCAGTGTTCTTCAAACTCGCATTGGTAAGTCCGACTTGTTTCAACGGAATCGGTTTACAACATTTTTGGAGTGAGTAACATTGAGATACAGTGGCTCGAATATCGAGGTGTGGAGTGGGAAAGAGATAGATAAAAAAGTGAGTGTTGTTCGAGGAAGAAGAGAAACAGAACGCGTTTTGTGAATCGAAATCGCCATAAGTTGGGTGTGAGTGAATGAGTGTGCAGGCAAGCCTCCCCCCGGAGTGCAGACGGACGGATCTCCCTTTAAAGCAATTTTACTCTCTGGACCACCCGGTGAGGAATGAGAGGAGGAAGGGAAGATGAAGGGGGCATTAACTCATTCAGGCATCGGGAAGACTTCCTGTGCACACTTGGCATGCGAGTTGGCTGGATTCAAAGTGATCTAATTTGAACTTTTCTCTCTCCCTCCTCTCTTTTCCTCTTTGTCTGTCTTTCGAATTTCAATGGTAATAATTTTAAAAGGTATCTTTTCTGAGGTGGTGGAGATGAATGCTTCTGATGTGCGAAACAAGAAAAGCCTAGAAGCTCACATTGCTCAGCTGACAGGAAGTCACCAATTGGAAGAGTATTTCGGAAGAAGTTCAGCTGGTGAGAATAGGAAGAGAGGATGATATTGCATGAGTATGAAGAAGGAGAGGAAGGAGGATGGTTGAAGAGGCAGTGATTACTTGCAGAGACTCACGACAATTCAGTAGTGCATCACGTGCTCATAATGGATGAAGTGGATGGGATGAGTGGGACGGACGACAGGGGAGGAGTGAGTCAATGCTTCCCTTCTCACGGGTAGTGGATGGGATGAGTGGGACGGACGACAGGGGAGGAGTGAGTCAATGCTTCCCTTCTCACGGGTAGTGGATGGGATGAGTGGGACGGACGACAGGGGAGGAGTGAGTCAATGCTTCCCTTCTCACGGGTAGTGGATGGGATGAGTGGGACGGACGACAGGGGAGGAGTGAGTCAATGCTTCCCTTCTCACGGGTAGTGGATGGGATGAGTGGGACGGACGACAGGGGAGGAGTGAGTCAATGCTTCCCTTCTCACGGGTAGTGGATGGGATGAGTGGGACGGACGACAGGGGAGGAGTGAGTCAATGCTTCCCTTCTCACGGGTAGTGGATGGGATGAGTGGGACGGACGACAGGGGAGGAGTGAGTCAATGCTTCCCTTCTCACGGGTAGTGGATGGGATGAGTGGGACGGACGACAGGGGAGGAGTGAGTCAATGCTTCCCTTCTCACGGGTAGTGGATGGGATGAGTGGGACGGACGACAGGGGAGGAGTGAGTCAATGCTTCCCTTCTCACGGGTAGTGGATGGGATGAGTGGGACGGACGACAGGGGAGGAGTGAGTCAATGCTTCCCTTCTCACGGGTAGTGGATGGGATGAGTGGGACGGACGACAGGGGAGGAGTGAGTCAATGCTTCCCTTCTCACGGGTAGTGGATGGGATGAGTGGGACGGACGACAGGGGAGGAGTGAGTCAATGCTTCTCTTCTCACGGGTAGTGGATGGGATGAGTGGGACGGACGACAGGGGAGGGGTGAGTCAATGCTTCCCTTCTCACGGGTAGTGGATGGGATGAGTGGGACGGACGACAGGGGAGGGGTGAGTCAATGCTTCCCTTCTCACGGGTAGTGGATGGGATGAGTGGGACGGACGACAGGGGAGGAGTGAGTCAATGCTTCCCTTCTCACGGGTAGTGGATGGGATGAGTGGGACGGACGACAGGGGAGGAGTGAGTCAATGCTTCCCTTCTCACGGGTAGTGGATGGGATGAGTGGGACGGACGACAGGGGAGGAGTGAGTCAATGCTTCCCTTCTCACGGGTAGTGGATGGGATGAGTGGGACGGACGACAGGGGAGGAGTGAGTCAATGCTTCCCTTCTCACGGGTAGTGGATGGGATGAGTGGGACGGACGACAGGGGAGGAGTGAGTCAATGCTTCCCTTCTCACGGGTAGTGGATGGGATGAGTGGGACGGACGACAGGGGAGGAGTGAGTCAATGCTTCCCTTCTCACGGGTAGTGGATGGGATGAGTGGGACGGACGACAGGGGAGGAGTGAGTCAATGCTTCCCTTCTCACGGGTAGTGGATGGGATGAGTGGGACGGACGACAGGGGAGGAGTGAGTCAATGCTTCCCTTCTCACGGGTAGTGGATGGGATGAGTGGGACGGACGACAGGGGAGGAGTGAGTCAATGCTTCCCTTCTCACGGGTAGTGGATGGGATGAGTGGGACGGACGACAGGGGAGGAGTGAGTCAATGCTTCCCTTCTCACGGGTAGTGGATGGGATGAGTGGGACGGACGACAGGGGAGGAGTGAGTCAATGCTTCCCTTCTCACGGGTAGTGGATGGGATGAGTGGGACGGACGACAGGGGAGGAGTGAGTCAATGCTTCCCTTCTCACGGGTAGTGGATGGGATGAGTGGGACGGACGACAGGGGAGGAGTGAGTCAATGCTTCCCTTCTCACGGGTAGTGGATGGGATGAGTGGGACGGACGACAGGGGAGGAGTGAGTCAATGCTTCCCTTCTCACGGGTAGTGGATGGGATGAGTGGGACGGACGACAGGGGAGGAGTGAGTCAATGCTTCTCTTCTCACGGGTAGTGGATGGGATGAGTGGGACGGACGACAGGGGAGGGGTGAGTCAATGCTTCCCTTCTCACGGGTAGTGGATGGGATGAGTGGGACGGACGACAGGGGAGGGGTGAGTCAATGCTTCCCTTCTCACGGGTCTCACTCTTCTCCATTCTCATGAATTCCATTGCAGCTGAAGGAACTGGTGGATATCATCAGCGACTCCAAGATTCCCATCATTTGCATCTGCAATGACAGAGGACTTCAGAAGGTGCACCTTTTACTTGCTTATTAACTCCCGATAGCACTTCGATGTCAATGAATGCGAGCATAGCTGTCCAGCAGTGGCGGCGACCTCGCAACCATGAACCCCGGGTAATGTATTTTTTGGCAGGTGGTGGGGAAACCTCAGTCATGCAAGACAAGTCTAAGATGCCATAACCTTCACAATCTACAGTAACCCAACTTGTATTTGTCGGCTACCGTAACCCGTAATACCGTAATCTGAGTACTGTACGCACACCAAAAAGTGGAAAACAGTCGGGAAACGGCGGGCAAAGATCGGAAAACATTCACTGTCCTACCGTATTCTGATTACAGTAACCCAAATACAGTACCCTCAATAGTTATCGTGAACTGACTTAATTTTGAAAATTGGATTTAATAATTAGTTCTTTGTTCCTACGTCATCGACTGCAACTGAGCTTTAAAATTTTCATTACCGTAACCCAAACTACCGTAATCGGGATACGGTAACCTGACCAAATTGTGCAAATCGAGACAAAAATACATATTTGAAGCGGTACCGTATCCTGGTTATTGTATTTTGTCATAGGGCAATTAAAATTAGTATTTCCAGTCGAAGTCGATTTCGGAGAAACAAACAAATATTTTTTTATAAAAAATATTTTAAAAAATCAGTCCATGATGGCAATGATAGCTAGCGATTGTACTGTAGTCAGGTTACTGTAAGCATGCTACGGTACGACAATCGAGCTTTTTCATCCCTTACCCGCCGTTCACGGACTATTTTTCCACATTTTGGTGTGAGTACAGTACTCAGATTACGGTAGTTTGGGTTACGGTAGCCAACAAATAGAAGTTGAGTCGATGTAGATGATGAAGGTTGTGGTACCTTGGGCTGATCTGTCTTCACCAAATTTTCCCCAGCACCTGCCAAAAAAACCGTGACCCGGGGTTCGTGGTCGAGCACTACCTGGAGCAACCATGAATTTTGATGGTCATGGTTTTTTTGGCAGGTGGTGGGGAAAACTTGGTGAAGACAGATCAACCCAAGGTACCACAACCTTCATCATCTACATCGACTCAACTTCTATTTGTCGGCTACCGTAACCCAAACTACCGTAATCTGAGTACTGTACTCTCACCAAAATGTGGAAAAATAGTCCGTGAACGGCGGGTACGGGATGAAAAAGCTCGATTGCCGTACCGTAGCATGCTTACAGTAATCTGACTACAGTACAATCGCTAGCTATCATTGCCATCATGGACTGATTTTTTAAAATATTTTTTTATAAAAAAATATTTGTTTGTTTCTCCGAAATCGACTTCGACTGGAAATACTAATTTTAATTGCCCTATGACAAAATACAATAACCAGGATACGGTACCGCTTCAAATATGTATTTTCTGTCTCGATTTGCACAATTTGGTGTGGCTACCGTATCCCGATTACGGTGGTTTGGGTTACGGTAATTAAAATTTTAAAGCTCAATTGAAGCCGATGATGTAGGAACAAAGAACTAATTGTTAAATACAATTTTCAAAATTAAGTCAGTTCACGATAGCTATTGAGGGTACTGTATTTGGGTTACTGTAACCAGAATACGGTAGGACAGTGAATGTTTTCCGATCCTTACCCGCCGTCTCCCGACTATGTTTCCACTTTTTGGTGTGTGTACAGTACTCAGATTACGGTAGTACGGGTTGCGGTAGCCGACAAATACAAGTTGGGTTACTGTAGAAGATAAAGGTTATGGCATCTTGGACTTGTCTTGCATGACTGAGGTTTCCCCACCACCTGCCAAAAAATCCATGACCCTGGGTTCATGGTTGCGAGGTCGCCGGCGGCGTGGGCAACTATGAATGCGATATCTAATAATGATTTACAGATGCAAACCTTAGCGAATCACACTTACGACGTTCGCTTCCCTAAGCCGAGAGCTGAGATGCTTCTTGTGCGTTTCTCCTTTGTATCACATTGCTCTTCTTGTAGTGTGGGAGGTGGAAGAGGATTGATTGCAGTCGCGAGTGATGACAATCTGCCATCAAGAGAAGCTCAAGATGAGCAAGGAGGAGGCGATGGAGTTGATTGAGTTGTCTGGCCACGATGTGAGACAGACCATCTACAACCTCCAACTCAAGGCCGTCGGAGGGACGGGAAAGACGCAACAGAAGGACTGTGCCATCGTGAGCCCCCCCCTCCCCTCCCTCTCCATTCTACGAGAAGCATTCAGAACACATTCGAGGCAGCTCGTCGACTGCTTGGCCAGAGTGCGACGCTCTCTGATAGACAGCAGGTGGTCTCTCCTCCCCCCCCCCTTCCGCACCCTCCATCTTTCAGATGTTTTTCGTTGACTACTCAATCATGCCTCTCTTCGTGCAAGATAACTACCCTAGGATGAAAGGGAACGAACGGAGCAAGTGAGAAAGCCCCCCCCCCCTCCCGTTGGATATCTCATCCCCTGCAGGGATGGTCGTTGTGAATTGGGTTGTCTCCGGAAGGCAGCTGATCTCCTCGCTTGGGGAGACACCGTCGAGAAGACCATTCGATCGAGTGGGGCATGGAAGATGCTGCCTGTACAGGTGAGGGAGAGGGAGGGGGGGGGGGGTGATGAGATTGGATGCAGAGTATGCTGAGTGCTGCTCTACCCACTCTGGCCATGGATGGCCAGATCCACTCGATGATCAACTTCCCTCTGTGGTTGGGGAAGAACTCGAATGCAGGGAAGAGGCAGAGGATGCTCAGACAGATCGAATACCATGCCAATCTCAAGTGAGCACTCCCTTCTCCCATTCAGAGGGTTAACTAGCATATAAATGAATTGAAGGATCTCGGCGACTCCGGCCTCTCTCGTCACTGACTATCTGCCTGTGATGAGAGAGAAACTGACGAGGCCTCTCATTGATAAGAAGAATGAGGGCGTCCCGTGAGTTGTTGCCTTTCAAACCAATTCATCGAATGGAAAGGTAGTCACAACGTACGTGTGCAGACTGCATAAGTAATGTCCATTGTAGGAAGGAAGCTGCATCCTAATACTCAGCATAAATGGGTATCCTTTGCAGGGAGGTGGTGGAAACGATGAATGCGTACAGTCTCTTGAAGGATGACATGGACGCAATAGCTGAATTGGCTCAATGGCCAGGAGACAAGAAAGACCCCTTCACGCTCATCCCCTCCACGGTTAGTTACGTGCACCCCCCCCCCCCCTCAACGACCGACGATTGCAAGATCGTGATGGGGGTTTGTAGGTGAAAGCTGCACTAACTCGTACTCTGAACAAGACAGCGAGATCACTACCTTACCAAGTGGAAGATGTTGCCAAGGGAAGGAGGAAGAATGCAAATGTGGGAGATGGTGAGGAGAGAGGGCGGGGACAGATTACTCAATTTGTCGCCTTCAAGATGTTCAAATGGATGAATTCGGAAACTTCGTTGAGAAAAAGAATGAAGATGAGGGGCTGTTGGAGGACGATGAGGAGGAGGAGGAGGAGAAGAAGGAGAAGAGTGCTTCGCAGAAAGGCACCGGAACCATTCTATTTTTTAATTTAAATAAAGCGACACTCAATTCTAACATAGTGCATGTTATATATTCAGCATCGACAAGAGTCGAGCAAACGCCGACACAAGCAACAAATGCCGATTCTCTATAACTCTGTGTGTTGGGGTAATCGAATGTGCTGAAAACGATGTGAATACTCATTTCGCACCCCGAGTCTCCATTGGTTCCCGACGTCGTCACGTCGAAAACATGTTTTCGCGTACATCTCCTACCTAGAGGGTGCGAACATACGCGATTATGATTCCCGAGGTAGAATTTGATGCTGAATACATGGTTTGAACGTACTTGAAGAGAGTATTCAGAATCTATAGTTTCATCGAATGTCATACAACCGTTTCTAAGATTGAAAGCAATTAGTGAGCCGAAGAGAGGGAAAGGATGCATCCTCGCCGCTCGCCCTCCCTTCCCTCCCCGAGGGAAAGCTGCCAGGGGGTCGAAAACAGATGCGAGGAGAGGGGAAAGGAGTGCCTTTCTACCGTTCTCGGCTCACTAATTGCTTTCAATCTTAGAAACGGCTGTATAAAATTGGATGAAACTATAGATTCTGAATTCCCTTTTCAAGCCGGTTCGAACCATCTAATTCTCCCCTACTTTTAGCCTTGAGAAAAGTCGAGTTTTTAAAAATTGTTTAAATAATCCTATATAATCCATGAAAAAAAGTTTATTACCATAATCAGCATCGAATTTTACCTCGGGACCCATAATCGCGTATTTTTGCGCCCTCCGGAGAGGCGATTTACGTCGAAAACCTTTTTTCGACGTGACGACATCTGATCCCAACGGACTCTCTGGGTGCCAAATGAGTGTTCTCTTCGTTTTCAGCACATTCGATTACCCTACAACACAGAGTTATAGAGGATCGAAATTTTTGGCTGTGCCGAATCCATTCGGATCTGCTCGATTCTATACAAACGGGCTCATATATTGATTGCAGCCTCGTCTTCTTCAGCAAGAGGGGGAGGTGCAAAGAGAGGAGGACGGGGGAGAGGACGTGCTAAATGATCTACTCTATCATTTTGTAATCGGATGGAAAGACACAATCAATATTTTTACAAATTTTATCTCTCATTTGCAAATTCCTTTAATCATGCAATTACGTGTTTCGATGCGATTATCCATGTAATTTTTAAAGCTTTTCTACTCTATTTTAATTTTACGGCTAATGAACTTATTTAAATAATATGTTGTTTCATGCACTTTACTGGGTTTTGGTCCACTTAACTTATCTTCTACAATTCAATTCTCCACTAATTTCGGGATTCGATAGAATACATAGAATGGACAGTGAAGAACATACTTCAACGGAAGAGGGATTGAGATATCTGAGATCTGGTATTGTTAATCATAACTTCGTGTTGATGTACGGATAGACCACTGCAGTGTTCCTCAATAAACATCCGGAGAAGAATAATGAGCCAGAAAGCCATTCTGAAGGGAATACGGTAGAGGAAGAATCCGAGCTCTTTGAAGCAGAAAATGAGGAGCAAAAAGATGCGGAGTCAGTCTGTTTAGTACATATTTAAAAATATTTCACTCATCTTCATACATCGTTAAAATTGCTGAGAAAAAATAGTTTGCATTTTTATATCCTTTTTTGAGGAATTCTGATGGAAACGGCTCGGTTGGTTGGTATATCACGCATGTCGCGCAATGATTGAATAGAATTGTTGAGACCCTGGTACATTTTTTTACCCCTGCATCTATAAGCATTTTCGGATAGCCCATATGGCCCCTCAATAGAATATGCAAGGGTTTGTCCATATCTCCATCCTTGACGATGTTAGACGCCGTCAAAGTCGACGGCTTCCAAAAATTGCAATTTTTGGAGCCTCATTGCTCGGTCCACAGAGGATCTGGAGACTCGAGTTAAAAACCATTCTGCGCCAAATTTCATGGAGAATAAGCTGGTACCAACCAGAAATTGATAAAGCTATTTACAATTTCGTCAATCGATAAAAATTATTGATTTTCACCACAATTCGATATCATACTTTTTTATTGGCTCAATTGATAGAGCTCGAAAAGACGAATCGAATGGTATGCTGAATGCATATGTAAATCGTGCACCAAAGAAC
>BTRK01000006.1:28169554-28348805 GCA_036245805.1 Pristionchus mayeri
GTAATGCACGATAGATAATTATTTCAGGATTCAGGGCGAGCTTACATTGCACGAATTACTATCGAAGACCCTTGATATAAAGGCTGAAGTCGTCAAAGAAGATGTGCTTATTCCAGAGAAAAAGAAAGAAACAAGTCGAAAGACTAAGACTACAGTACCCATTTCTTCTCTGGGGGCTCTCGTCAATGATATGGTTGATAAATGGGAGGAGGTACGAATCTGCAGTAGTCCATCCAATCAGTGTTGTCTAGATGTTACTTCCATTCAAGCCCACTTCTTTGTGTATTCTCAAAGATGCTTTCATCGCAACAGAAAAGGGGAAGAAACCGAGATGGCTTCCCATCAACCCTCCTCTCACATTCCAAGTCAACCTGGAGTAGTGGGAAATGGAAAGCGGATGAAGTGATAACGAATGGTGAGGAGGATCCGGGAAATTGCCTCATTCCTATTTCGGTTTGGATTCACTATTGGTGCGATTGGATAAGTGGATGGCCTTTCTTCTCACTACTGACATCTCGCCATCCAATTCACAATGGATGAAGATGAGTACGAAGTATGTCCACTCCCGTCACAACTCGTCCCCATTCCCTATTCCTTCCTCGCTTCCCTGGCTCACAAGGAGAGAGTGCTTGCGAATTCTCTCTATCTTCCAGTTGTATTACTACTCTTTCCATTTGCTATCGCAGGACATTGGGAGGGTTGTCTCTGTCATCTCGAGATGCGTGGATGATAGTGGAGGAGGAGTGGATCTACTCATGGGACTTCCCCATCATTGCATCCATCATCAGTCGGTTTTCTCAATGTCCTCATGGGCTAATTCTTGGCTTTGTTCAGTTTGGATTGTGATTGGAAATTGTCGAGTATCGCAGTGAAGGATGATGCAGTTTGGGCCATTTCGGATGAAGGGAAGTATGAGGAGATCCACTTACTATCGCCTCAAACTACAATTCCAGGCTTGTTGTACGAGTTGGGTACACGAAGAATAGGCGATTTGGCGAGGATTGGGTTGAATTAAGGTTGATGTTGTTGACTGTATGTGATTATTGAGACATTTGAGACCGATGGACCCTCCTCTCTTTTGTCCATCTCTCTCTTCAATGAATCAGCTTTCGTTCTAGATAATTCTTATTCATTGTGGAGAGCCGATTGTGTGAATGAGCACAATCCATTCGGGAAGAATTTCTACAGAGTAAGCATTTGTATTGCATTAATGGAGCAGTGAGATGTGTGTAGATTGGATCTCCTCTCGATGGAATCTCCTGTGAATCCCTAACATCAAATCCCCTTCTCGCAGTATCGAAGAAGGGAATCTTCATATCAGTAGACAAAACGATTGATCTATTCTTCATCTCCACTCTCCGGACATCGCTTTATTTCGCAGGTACTTATGAAATACATTTCATTGCTAGTTGTGATGGCATATGGAAATAAATAAATGATGAATAATAACACAAAACTGTGCAGCTTTCGTCGTCCCTTTCTTCTATCGATGATTTCTCTCTTCTAGCTGCCGGATCTCATTCAATGGATCAGGGTGAGACATTCGAAAATAGAGATAATACAATCAATTCGTCCCGAATCTATCTTCCATCTAGATATAATTGAGCTCTCATTTAAAAAAACCATCTTCCGATAGTATTATAAGATAGTGGACTATTATTAATATTTTGTTCTCTCTAGAGATATTAAATTAAGTTTTTGGTAAGGCAGATGTTTTTGAAAGTTTCCGATTCATAGCATTACTCGGTTAAGTACACGAGATCAAAATGACATTCATAGCGGTGCACGAACCGCTCGGGGGGGGGGGGGGTGCCTTCCCGGAAGGCAACCCCACGAGCGGCTCGTTGCACAGCTATGATGACATTATTTAATCATATTTAAGTTTAAAGATCATATATAATTGTTGTAATGATGGTCTCTTGAAGATTGGATTGGAGTGATTGTTCAACTTCGTTCTACGGATGAGATCTTCTCCTTCCGTCCTCAGATCTCCTCTTCTCTTCATCCATTCCCCTTCGCTAGTCATCTACAGTTCTTAGGAAAGGTAATCTCATTAATGTAAACGGGAATCTCTTCCTCATTGCAGATCACTCTAATCTCGTCTTGTCAAATCGATGCATTCTAGTTGATTCAATGGGGAAATTCGTTGTGATCACTGAAGGAGTGGCTACCTCTTCTACTTTTCCATGTCAGTTGCACTTCTTCCAAATGATCCTTGAGGAAGAGTTGTAATTGAGATGAGGTGCAGTCTGTAGCAGTGAGCGAGGGATCGACGTGATCGTCTCCAGAGAGGGCAACGTTTTCATCTCTGAAGGACCGTCTACTGACCGATGGAAGGAAGTTCCCTTTGATGGAAATGCGCAGAGGGTCAGCACTACTTCCTCACTATGCAATTACACGTTTGCTCTTCAGGTTTTTGTGAGTTCTAATGAAGCTATGTATGGATTCTTAGTGAGGGACACGCTTGGGCTAGAGAAGGAATACGAAAGACAAATCAGATTGGAAGCAGATGGATAAAGGTTTAATCAATTCATCTTTGATGTCTGTGGTATTTGAGTAATCGATGAATTCAGAATGAATTCAGTCCTCCGTTGATCTCCCTGACTGTAGGGAATTCGGTTGTTTTTGGTCTCTCTCAAGAGGGACAATTGATGAGACTGAGGCGCTCTCAGCTCTCAATGTGAAAGGTAGTGCGACCGTTGCCATCAAAAGATCAAATATCATCGACAGGCGGTGAATGGGCGTTGATATCTCCTTCTCAATCCTTCAGCTCCATCTCACTCAATGTTCATTCTTGTCTGTGGTTGATTACTCGACAAGGTCGATTGGTTCAGCACGATGTAAGTAGACCTTTCCCTCGTATCAACTATCTTACAATTCACTTTTACGTATCGATTATTCTAATTTTTCTTCGTTACTGAACGTTCCATTCCCATTTATCAGGTCTCTCATGAGAGAATCGGGACAACGAGTTGACATTGAAAATATAAATATTTAATTTTTAAGGCTTTTTGTACGTGTATGGGTCTAGAAGATTTCCTTGTTCGATTTGAACCTATTACATTTTGAAGCTGCATCAGGCTGCTGCAACCTTCAGACATAGGTCATTCTGAAGTTTTCATCAATTAAAGTGAGTTCACCTAAGAGCTTAAAGTTACCCAACAAGGACGAAATTGACCCCCTATTTTTGTCCTCCATCGAATAGCCGATGGCTGAATTAGTTGAGAAAGAATATACAAAAATGCGAAAAATCAATAATAGCCCCAGGGGAAGGCCGGAAAGGATCATGTTGAAATTGCCTGAGCCCGCGCTCTCACTTTTGCATACCCTCTCATACACGCGACGTGTGCACAATGAAAAATCTTGGGATCAGGGTTTCGTAAAAAAAATCTTGGGATCAGGGTTTCGTCCTTGTTGGGTAACTTTAAAAACTGGTCTACCATGCTCCTGCTGCAACGGCCGCAAAAGTGAACAATGAACAACGTGCGCATAAATAGTCCAGTTGATCATAGGTAGAGACCGCAAGCTCCGCCCACTTTGAGGGAGAAAGAGTGCCCCAAAATCTGGCACTCCAAACGACAAAGCGAATTCGTAACCAAATTCTTAGTGCAAGCCATTTTTCTGTAGGTCTCATCAGTCTTTACAATCTGCAAAATGGCGATCATGATCTGTTTTGTTTTAATATACAAAAAATCGATTGGAAGGTCATGCATTCTCCAATTTTTGTACTTCCGATGAATATTCGTCTTTCGCCTAAGTCCAGCAAGGTTCCCCTGATTTTTATCACCACTTCAGTACAAATAAAATATAAAATATATTTAAGTTCGAATAGTCGTTTGCAAATAACTATCGGACAGTACGCGTATTTATTGGAATACGACTTCCGCTGTTTATCTCTGCAATCTGCAAAAGTCTTGCACGAAAGGGGGAACGAACACACGGTCCCGAGACACAAGGCCAATGAGCTTCACCACTACACCATGCGGACAGGTGCTAGAGTCGTTCCTCTGACTATACTTGATTACTAGGCATCGGAATAGGCTCCGCCCACATGCACCTTTAGACGGTCACCCGTTGAACTACTCGAGAACACTGTTCGAGCCATAGCATGAGTTAGAGTTGAGATATCGACAAACGGTCAAAAGTATCATCTTAATAGGTTCCTCACGGACATTTTGTGCAATGTTGCCGTTAACTGCGTCAATTGGGCAATCCACGTTGTGGTCCCTAATCATAGGGACACTTTTATGAGCAAATACTGCCACTTTTATAGCGAAATACCTCAATATCCATTGGCATGCATCTAACCTTTGAGGCAGTCTGCCAACTGAAAATGCCGAATTGTCCCGAATCTCTCGTGAGAGGCCTATTATACCATTTGTATCTTATTGAATGATGGCTTGCAGATTTCTATCTACCATCCCAACTGATGAACTACGAAATCCTGTTTTTTACAATGATCTTATTTTAGTGATTATTCCTTGCCATATGTTAATATGTGTCATGCTGCTACCAATGCATTATGAATTGTACACTTAGATTTGTGTATACCAGACCATACTCTCTGTACTCTAATTATTAGTTTTCATTATCAGTATTGTTTTACAATTTGGCTTCGTGCTAACATATCCAATAAAAGTGATAATATCTGAAAGGATTGATGAGAAATGAAGAAAGAGAGAAAGGAGATCACGGATAATCTCAGTCTGATCTTGACTAAGAAGGGAGATGGCAGTGACTATCGGGGATTCGGATTGTCCCCCGTGTTTGTTCGCGCTTTTCGTGATTCGATGAGATAAGGACGTTGTGTTTTCATAGATGGGAGATGGGATAGGGGGAGGAGTGGGAGGTGAGAAGAGGAGGGGATGGAAGGAGAGAGGGCAGAGATGCAAAGGAACATACTACTGTCCCATTCATTTAAGAATATGAGTCTCAACTCTGGTCAGGTTCGTCCATCTCCTCTAAATATATCAACTATCTTATATTCAAGTATCAGTATCACTGATCACGATATTGCTGCATCTCTGTATCCTCTTTGACCTCTTTTCAGAATGCATCTGAATTCATCGCAGATGCATTGAAAGGAGCTTTTCTGTCAGCGCAGTTCAACAATTACAGCAAGATAATAGATGAACCTCTTCAACCCACCACTCTGGAAAGTATGATCTGCACCTTTTGCCTTTATTTTACGCTGTCAGAAAATAAAATATTGTGAATATAGACTGGGAGAGTGGGAGATTATGGAGTGAAGGAGTGATTAGTGATGCCTCCTTTCAGCCTGGGGCGTTGGTCTTCTTGTTCTATGTGGATGTTCGTTCTCTGCCCCTCTCGGGATGCTACTCCTTCCTTGTCTGAGGTATCCCCCTTCTTCCCCTCTCTCTTCCTCTTCCTTCAGTGCTCATCTCTACGATCGAGTGATGACCTTCCTCATCGCTGTCGGCATCGGAGCACTCCCTGGCAGTTGCTTCTTCGTCATGATCCCTCAAGTGAGACGAAGGCCCCCCCCCTCTGACCTCCTCTCCCCCCCCCCCCTCTGACCTCCTCTTCCCCCCCCCTGACTACTCTCCCCCCCCCCTCTGACCTCCTCTTCCCCCCCCCCTCTGACCTCCTCTTCCCCCCCCCTGACCTACTCTCCCCCCCCCCCCCTCTGACCTCCTCTTCCCCCCCCCTCTGACCTCCTCTTCCCCCCCCCTGACCTACTCTCCCCCCCCCTCTGACCTCCTCTTCCCCCCCCCCCTCTGACCTCCTCTTCCCCCCTCTGACCTCCTCTTCCCCCCCCCCTCTGACCTCCTCTTCCCCCCCTCTGACCTCCTCTCCCCCCCCCTCTGACCTCCTCTTCCCCCCCCCCCTCTGACCTCCTCTCCCCCCCCCCCTCTGACCTCCTCTTCCTCGCCCCTCTGACCTCCTCTTCCCCCCCCCCCTCTGACCTCCTCTTCCACCCCCCTCTGACCTCCTCTCCCCCCCCCCCTCTGACCTCCTCTTCCCCCCCCCCCTCTGACCTCCTCTTCCACCCCCCTCTGACCTCCTCTTCCTCCCCCCTCTGACCTCCTCTTCCCCCCCCCCCTCTGACCTCCTCTTCCCCCCCCCCCTCTGACCTCCTCTCCCCCCCCCCCCTCTGACCTCCTCTTCCTCCCCCCTCTGACCTCCTCTTCCCCCCCCCCTCTGACCTCCTCTCCCCCCCCCCCCTCTGACCTCCTCTCCTCCCCTCGAGGTGTGGTAGTGCAGCTAATCCTTCTCTCGGCTCACTCATCTTCTCCATCACATCACTCCACCCGTCGTGATCACTCACTCCTTTTAGATCCTTGCCCATTCGGTTGAACCGAACCCATTCATGGGATTAGGGAGAGATCATTGTTGTGCTCACAATGAACGACAATAGTGTCGATGGAGAGACTACGGTAGGAGAATGGTTCATTGATTG
Organism: Pristionchus mayeri; assembly: GCA_036245805.1. Lineage (NCBI taxonomy): Eukaryota > Metazoa > Nematoda > Chromadorea > Rhabditida > Neodiplogasteridae > Pristionchus > Pristionchus mayeri. The sequence continues at coordinate 28,175,976 of BTRK01000006.1, forward strand.
AGGCATTCCAACTCACTTCGTACGATGACATTGACTACGAATCGAAGTCGTGGCTCATCATCTCCGCCCTCTACACCTTCCTGTGCGTTGATCGAGCATTACAGTATATTCTGGAGATGAGAAGAGTGAGTGAGAGAGGAAGAGAATGGAGAGATAAAGAGAATGACAGAGAAGACAAGCAAGAAGGAAGATCCACACTTCCACGCTCGAGAAAATGATGGAAGGAGGGAAAAGTAGATGGAGTGATCAGAGGTGAGGAAGGAGAGAGAGGGAAGATGGAGGAGAGAATATTAAAGACAAGTGACTGAACAGACTGATGTGGATGAGATTGAGAAGAAGGAGAAGGAAGATATCGAGGTGAGAAGAGAGGGAGGGAGGGAGGGAGAGAGAGAGGAGGAGGAGGAGGAGAAGTACAGTGTAGAGGAATCATCAATTGCAGAGAGATCTGGAGATGTCTATGCTGAGTAATGCATTCTCACGAACAGTAAGTGAACAGATGTGGATCTCATTGATCTTCTTTGATTGACTCATTCTTCTCCTTCTCTTATCCTTGTTTGACAATCTGAAAGGGCTGACCACGATTTCTCTTCTATCGTTCCCATCACAAAAGAACCATTGACTCGAGGCCAATCCTATTTTTGATGTTGTATCGATACTGGAGAGTAGTCGAAATAAGAGATGGTTATCGCCATCGAGAGAAGGCCAACTATTACTTCGCACTTCCAGAACGTACAATCTATAGAGAATTGTGTGGAACATCGGGAAAGAATTGTTCCAAATCTTTATGACGTTAATCTCAGTTGTTCTAGTAGTAATATTTTATTCCCATCAGCATCTCATGTGCCTTCTATGAGGATCCAGAAGGTGCATGGAAGAACGAGTTTTGAACTTATTTTCAAAACTACCTCGACTCTCTAATGGTTCTCTTCGATCGTTCGAGATACTTGAAAGATTAAGATGAGAGTGGAAGAAAGAGTCACAAAACATTTTTCTTTCAGGAATGAGAGATCGAATTTTATGGTGAAAATCAAAGATTCATACAAAGTATAATTCCTCACAGTTTTCGACCCGTCGGAGAGTCGCGATGGTAACTGGAGTGGACGATATTGAATACGTTGGCAAAGATTCCTCTCGATCGAAGGAACCCCCAATTAATCCTGTCAGTCCATTATGATATTACTTCCAGAATTGGTCACACACTCATGAAATTAGTTCCCATGAACATGTCGGTTACTATTCTACCACTTTGACTCTCAAAGGGAAACATCATCCGCGAAAGGTCCGAAGTGGTAGATACAGAGCCGCTCAATTGTGAATCCTCATTGATAATGCATTGATAATGCCTTTGGTACGATAAGGTTCTCGTCATTAATGAGTTCAAAAAATGCCCCTCTTCTTTCCGTTGTAGATTTGTATAGCCTATTCCCCCTAGTCTCATGCAAAACGAGCCATACCATCATCCATTTCTGATAGGAAAGGAGATCTATGAACTTAAAACTGCCTGGAGATTTATCGCAGTGAGACCCACCATTCCTTCTTCATGGGAACCTTTTAATGCATTTAATCAACGTTATATAATCAAATATATAAGGCGTGCTTGTAACTCATTTCCACAATTAACAACAAGTTTGCCCGTTTTGCAAAAATCTCCGCTTTTTTCAATTTTTACACAAATCTTTAAAAATTCATAACAATTCAATAAAATATTTAAATCAGCTTTTACGACTGTCATGGGCTACTATTGGCGTTCATTGACCAATATAAGTCGCAATAGCTGCTGTCATATTTTTTATTGAATTGTTATGAATTTTTAAAAATTTGTGTAAAAATTGAACGAAGCGAAAATTTTTGCAAAACGAGGAAACTAGTTGTTAATTGTGGAAATGAGATACAAGCACTCCTTATATGTTATATGAGTAAGCTGAAAAATACGAAGTGAAGAACTATTTCAGCATGAGTCAAACGGTGAAGCGGAAGACTCAAAATGTGTGAATTCCCATCTCACGAGGTGATCTTTGATCTATCCATTCTTCTTATTTCCGTAATCTGCAGAGTATCTATCTCTAGCCACAATCCTTCCCCCTGTCAATCTCCACTTGGAACAAGAAAAGCCCATGAGGTGATTCGAATTCACTCAGGGTAATCTTCTAACGTCATCATCGTTTAGATAAATCATAATGCATTTCTCGATCAAGTAAATGAGAGAGTGAAGTATCATCACCAAGTTTGTCATTCTTACAATTGGACAGATATTGTACTCACTTAATCATGTAAACCCGATTTAGCCACTTCCATTCCATTCGATTCCTTCCCAAGATCACTCGTCTTCTCCATTTGAAATAAGAATTGAGAATGGATCGAAGGTTCAATGAAAGAGATCGAGTATCGACTTTCTCTTATTTAAGAAGAAAGACGAGGAAATCTCCGTGGACGTCCAAGTGGTTGAGAAGCGAATAGTTCGTACTGCGGATGTAGAAGTAAAGAAATGAATGATCCCCCCCTCCCCCATCTCCCTCTTCCCTTCTCAGATGCTCCCCCCTCCCCCATCTCCCTCTTCCCTTCTCAGATCGCATCTGTCGCCTACATGATCATATTCGGATCTTCTGCTAACAACTTCGTCGATGGAATGAGTATGGGTAGGTCACTCTCTCCTCTTCCCTCTACATCTCTCTTCTAGGCGCAGCATTCGCTGATTCGATGCTCAGAGGATTATCGATCGGAATAGCCGTAGTATCTCAACAATTCCCTCAAGAATTGGGTAGGCCATCCTGACCTTCCTTTTCTCGCATGCAGACGGTTTGACATCTCACGCGAATTTGAGGAACTCTTGCAATTCTCGTGAACTCTGGTCTTGGACTTAGGAAGACTCTGCTAATCAATCTCATCCCTACTACTCTCTCCTTCGTTGGATTCTCTTTCGGAGTCTTCATGGATAACATCGATGAGAGGTAGAGTGGATAGCAGAAGGGAGTCTCTTTTCCTCTCTTCCTCTCTTCCTCTCTTCCAGTTTCGACACGTACATCTTCGCAGTCTCTTCTGGAATGTATCTCTACATCTTCCTGGGTACTCTCATTCCTGAGATCAGAGAATCAGCAAATGAACTCATTTGCACTAATCTAGTCGAATCTCTCATTCTTTCCGGTCTGCAATGTACTGGTAAGACCATCGATAGATCCAAGTCTCCTACCGTAGTCATGAATTTCAGGAATCGCGACAGGAATATTCTTCATGCACTACATGGGTAAATTCAGCGATATCTCCCTCGAATAGATTATCTTCCTCATCCATGAGTAGACAGCTTTATCCATCGACTATCACGGGTCCTATTCCTCATTCTTTTCATCTCTTCGTGTCTATACCATATCGATGAATGTATTTGATTCTGAGAATCGGTTGGAACTAATTAATCTTTATAAGAAGCGTATTCAAGTCGATATAAAAATGAAGAATAGGAATAGGTAGCAAAGGAGTGAGATTATCTTTTAGCAGCAAGGCATGAGATGATTAAACGAAGTCGGAATCGATAGAGTAGATGAATGAATGGTGAAGGATCTATGGAGGGGATGACTCTTTACACGGTGTGTGCATTGGTTCAACAGTCTAGCTTCATCTACTGGGGAGAGAAACTGGAGTATTCTCCATAGGAAAGCGGAATAAATGAAGTAGGAAGAGGAGGCATTCCCTCACAGAATACAGCACTTCTTCTTAGGCTGGCCATTTCCGCTCCCTGTTCCAGATTTGGTCTTGGCAGGTGACTGAAAGTGGGGGAGATCATCCAAGGGGGAGGGTGGGGGAGGGAGAGGGGAGGGAGAGGAAGAGGGGGAGAGGTCGACGTACCGATTGTCTTCCATCGGAAGTAGAAGGCTGATTTACGTCGATCTGCAATTCCTTCTTCTCTGACCAAGGGAGGGGAGGGGGAGGGGGGGGGGGGAGGGGGGAGGGGGGGGAGGGGGGAGGGCAACTCACGGAGGTAACATTATCAGCCAGAGTATTGATCTTATCCCTCGTAGTATCAATTGCTCTTTCCATCTTATCGCCAGTCTTCTCAACTCCTCTCTCAATCTCTCCGAAGTCTTTCTTGATTCCCTCCTTGATCTGCTCTGCTCTCCTCTTTGCTTCTTCTCCCATTCGTTCTGTCTCCGACTGAACAAGCATCGATCATCCATTCGAAGTGAAAGGGATACCGAGATGGCGCTTCCAGCACTCTTCACTCCTTCTACTCCAGCTTCTCCCTGCTTGGAGGTCCAATCGGAGACTCGCTCAGCCTGCGCACCATCCATCACTCATCCCAATCACTACTTATTACTACCGTATCCTGCGCCGATTTTCCAATGTCATGAGCTCCTTTGTTTACGTTGGAGGCTGCACGAGAGGCCTGGGAAGGGAAAAAGAAGGATAGGGAGGAGCAGATGATAGCGGAGGGTGGAGGAGGGGAGAGAAAGGGGGAGGGGAGTGAGAGGGGGAAGGGAGAAGTGGAGGAGGGGGGGATAACGAACTGCCTCTCCCGTCCTCTGAGCCGCTTGCTCCATTCCGTGTGACATTCTGTCACCAGCGTCTCTGATTGCCCCACCAGCAGAGGATACCTGTCAAGGGCAAACAGTATACATTTTTTGCGATTGTGTTACCGTATCAGACACAGCCTGTCCAGCTCTGTTGGTTGCGTCCTTCGTAGCGTTGTAGGCTCCAGAAGCCTGAGATGTATAGAATACCATATTGATTTGCAGAGATTGTGTTACCGTATCAGACATAGCCTCTCCAGCTCTGTTCACTCCGTCCTTCGTAGCGTTGTAGGCTCCAGAAGCCTGAGATGTACAGAATACAATATTGATTTGCAGCGATTGTGTTACCGTATCAGACACAGCCTGTCCGGCTCTGTTGGTTGCGTCCTTCGTAGCGTTGTAGGCTCCAGAAGCCTGAGATGTATAGAATACCCTATTGATTTGCAGCGATTGTGTTACCGTATCAGACACAGCCTGTCCGGCTCTGTTCACTCCGTCCTTCGTAGCGTTGTAGGCTCCAGAAGCCTGAGATGTACAGAATACAATATTGATTTGCAGCGATTGTGTTACCGTATCAGACACAGCCTGTCCGGCTCTGTTGGTTGCGTCCTTCGTAGCGTTGTAGGCTCCAGAAGCCTGAGATGTACAGAATACAATATTGATTTGCAGCGATTGTGTTACCGTATCAGACACAGCCTGTCCGGCTCTGTTGGTTGCGTCCTTCGTAGCGTTGTAGGCTCCAGAAGCCTGAGATGTATAGAATACCCTATTGATTTGCAGCGATTGTGTTACCGTATCAGACACAGCCTCTCCAGCTCTGTTCACTCCGTCCTTCGTAGCGTTGTAGGCTCCAGAAGCCTGAGATGTATAGAATACCCTATTGATTTGCAGCGATTGTGTTACCGTATCAGACACAGCCTGTCCGGCTCTGTTCACTCCGTCCTTCGTAGCGTTGTAGGCTCCAGAAGCCTGAGATGTACAGAATACAATATTGATTTGCAGCGATTGTGTTACCGTATCAGACACAGCCTGTCCGGCTCTGTTGGTTGCGTCCTTCGTAGCGTTGTAGGCTCCAGAAGCCTGAGATGTATAGAATACCCTATTGATTTGCAGCGATTGTGTTACCGTATCAGACACAGCCTGTCCGGCTCTGTTCACTCCGTCCTTCGTAGCGTTGTAGGCTCCAGAAGCCTGAGATGTACAGAATACAATATTGATTTGCAGCGATTGTGTTACCGTATCAGACACAGCCTGTCCGGCTCTGTTGGTTGCGTCCTTCGTAGCGTTGTAGGCTCCAGAAGCCTGAGATGTACAGAATACAATATTGATTTGCAGCGATTGTGTTACCGTATCAGACACAGCCTGTCCGGCTCTGTTGGTTGCGTCCTTCGTAGCGTTGTAGGCTCCAGAAGCCTGAGATGTATAGAATACCCTATTGATTTACAGCGATTGTGTTACCGTATCAGACACAGCCTGTCCGGCTCTGTTGGTTGCGTCCTTCGTAGCGTTGTAGGCTCCAGAAGCCTGAGATGTACAGAATACAATATTGATTTGCAGCGATTGTGTTACCGTATCAGACACAGCCTGTCCGGCTCTGTTGGTTGCGTCCTTCGTAGCGTTGTAGGCTCCAGAAGCCTGAGATGTACAGAATACAATATTGATTTGCAGCGATTGTGTTACCGTATCAGACACAGCCTGTCCGGCTCTGTTGGTTGCGTCCTTCGTAGCGTTGTAGGCTCCAGAAGCCTGAGATGTACAGAATACAATATTGATTTGCAGCGATTGTGTTACCGTATCAGACACAGCCTGTCCGGCTCTGTTGGTTGCGTCCTTCGTAGCGTTGTAGGCTCCAGAAGCCTGAGATGTATAGAATACCCTATTGATTTGCAGCGATTGTGTTACCGTATCAGACACAGCCTGCCCGGCTCTGTTGGCTGCGTCCTTCGTGTCGTTGGAGGCTCCAGAAGCCTGAGATGTACGGAATACCATATTGATTTGCAGCGATTGTGTTACCGTATCAGACACAGCCCGCCCGGCTCTGTTGACTCCTTCTCTAGCTGTATTCGCCTGATAAATGGACTTTGGAGGTCGATTAGAATAGGTATCCCACTGTGTCTCCAACGACTTCTCCTGCCTTGTTCACTGCTCCCTTAGCTCCTTCAGCAATATCAGATGCCTGCATAGAACAATTAATGATTCCGAGTACTCTGACGGAATTGGATCCGACCTCTTCCACATTTTTCTTTTCTTATCCTGCTTCACAAGTTATGATTAGAGAGTGCCAATTATATTGAATGGAACGCACCATGTACGGATGGATCGCACGGGGCTCTAATTAGACTCACAGTGTCAGATACCGCTTCCCCTGCTTTCTCTACTCCACCCTTCCCTGCTTTGAAAGCCTTCGAGGCCTAAACTATTTATTTTCCAGTTCGTGCCAATGAATGGACTGAGGGTATCTTCCCCTGTTAATTCTTCCCCAGGCAGGATCTCCTTGAATCGGACCATGCTTTTGAATTAGTTTGACATCTCATCTTCAAGTCAAAATCTAGACTAGGAAAACGCAATTTCTGCAGGCTTTTGATTACAGTTCTGAAGCTGAATTATTGGATATGAAAATGCGGCAGAAGATGCGAGAATATAATTAATGATTGAATTGCGCAAGAGTGGAAGAATGGCTGTTTTAGACTGATTTCTTCATCACTTCTCCCCTTTCATCCCACTCTTTCCCCCGTAGACAGAAAAGGCCTTGATGGGAGCAAGAGAGAAGGATAAATCTACTTCCCACTTCTGCATCATCGTGAGCCAATCGTTCACTGAACTCCCTTCCTAATCACAGTATCTAGTTACCATGCGTCGTCTCCCTCTCCTGTTCTTATCAGAATTCGCTCATTTTTGTATTTCACTCATCAACTATGAGAATGTAAATATGCCCTCCCTACATGCTCGCGTGAGAATGAAATACCACATCCTTCACTCCCGACACAGAGGATGAATAAAGAATTAAGAATGGGAGAGGTATGGATTATATGATCTCACAGTCTCTGCCACGGCTGCTCCTGCTCCTTCCACCCTTTCCGCTGCTGCTCTCGCCTCCAAGATTCTTTCATTCATTGAGATGGGACTTCCTACTTACAGTATCAGATACGGCCTGGCCTGCCTTGTCGACTGCTCCCTTCGCTCCAGAGACGACTTCCCCTGTCTGCAAGTCCCATGTCTTCCCTCTTCCCCATCCTATCTCTCCCTTAGATGCAGGATTCAATCAGCTAAAGGTTCTCCTCTCTTTTCGTGTAACAATGAGTAGAGTAGGCAAGGGACTAACAGTATCCGAGAGGGCTTCTAAAGTGGGCAAGGGACTAACAGTGTCCGAGAGGGCTTCTCCCGCTCTTCCGATTTTTTCGCCAGCACTTTCTACTGCATCCTTCGTTCCCTCGTAGGCTGAATTCGCCTGGAATACAATAGATTTGTGGTATGTTCTGATATGCGGGCGAAGAGTCGAAAGGATTTCATTCACTTATTCCCATCAATTCCATAGCTACTGACGTACTGTTGTAAGTGGCAATCGACCCATGGAGGAACAAGGAGAGGAGATGGATGGAGTATGATTATCTAGTTGACTGAGAGCGTCACTCACTGCTTCTCCTGCTCTCTTCACTCCCTCCTTCGTGGAAGTGTACACTCCAGAGGCCTGCACGATACCCTCTCTTCCCTCCATGCATCCATGAGTACCGTATCAGAAAGAGTCTGGCCGGCCTTTCCAACAGTCTCCTTCGTCCCCTGATAGGCGGAATTGGCAGTGTCGGAGACTGTCTGTCCTGTCTTCTCAACTGTATTCTTAGCAGCATTTGCCTGAAAGGACTCCTTCCCCTCTCCTCTCCTTCTCCTCAGATGACTGGAGTGCACTCCAAGGGAGGGATCCATTGCACTCACAGCCTCTCCCAGTGCTTCTCCAGTCTTATCCACGGCACTCTTTGCTCCTTGGACGATGTGGTGTGTCTGAATGGGAATGAGTCACTTTGCCCTCCTTCATCTATCGAGGGGAAGGAGTGTTTTGAGTGTCTGAGTGATCTTCCTATCAATCTCCCGTTTCCCCTCTCGTGAGACAAGGAATGCCGTCCATTCACAGCCGACCTCATCAACAAAACATCTCTATCCGATTGTAATACATATTTTGGGAATGGTCCTTCGATGGGAGATGCCCTATTGATGCCCTCTATGGTTGACACATCTCCATCCTGCCTTGTTGACTGCACCCTTGGTTCCCTCCCCCCCCTCCCCCCTACTCTCTCTCTCTCTCTCTCTCCCTCAACAGCAGACGAGGTCTCGATTGTTTTCTCCTTCGTTACTCGCTTTTTCTTCCTCTTGCGCCTTTCGTTCAATCGTCCAAAACATGCGAGAACGAGGGAATGAAAGAAGTGAACTGAGGGAGAGATGGAAGAGATGAGGGAATGCATTCAAGAGAACATCCCTCCATTCACTTCCTTTCCCTCCCCTCATCTTCTCTCCTCTTACCGTATCGGACACTGCCTCGCCAGTCTTGCTCAGTGCCTCCTTCGTTCCATCAACTACATCGTGTGTCTGCATACACTCCTTCTCTTTCCACTCATCCACTGCATCCCACCGTATCTACGACTGCTTCTCCAGCATCTTTAGCTGTCTCCTTCACTGCATCTGCTGCATCCCCTGTCTTCTCCCCCATGTAGTGGACTGCACCCACCACTGAATCGACTGCTCCTTCTGAAGAGAGAGAGAGAGAGAGGGGGGGGGGGTGGGGGGAAAAGAGAGAGAGGAAATATAATGTAAATGATGGGAGCATCTAGAGAGAAGGTTCAGAGGAAGAGTGCAACTCCGAATGGTGATGAGAGAGTGGGAGACTTCCTCTACTGTTCCTCCCTCTCTGACCTGCAGCCAACTCGACTTTCTCCTTCGTATCGTGCATTGCCTCTCCGATGTCGTGTGTGAGTCCCTCCTGAATGGAAAGAGGATTACTGTATTTGTAATGAGGGGATGATCACTGACTGCGCCTTCCTTCACTTTGGATGCTGCATTGCCTATGGCTGAGAAGAGTCCCTCAAGAAGATGGAATGGATGAAGGAGAAGAGGGAAGAACTCACCTTCGAAGACATCCTGATTCCTTCGTCAGACGAGTCCTGCAGGAGGAAAGAGTTAGTGTAGAAACACACTATCCATTCGTAATGATAGTGGTGGATTAGAAATGCACAGCTAGAGAGGAAGAGCAGCTAAGTGGAAGAAACAGAGAAGGAAACTGAACAACTTTTCAAGTTCTTCCACTTCTTGAGAAGGTAGTTGAACTACTAGGATACAGTTTGCAAAGAAGCCGTAGTTAATTGAATGTCGGAATGAGTATAATAGGAAAGGATGATTTAGGTGAAACGGAGCAGAAATGACGATGCTAGAGAAAGAATGCAATGGAGGTGGGAGATTGAGTTGAAACCGAAAAAAAGGAAACTGAAAGGGCAAAGAACGGAAGTTTCGATTGATAGGAGAGGAAAAGAGGAGTCAGAATGATCCCCATTCGACCATAGAGAAGAGGAGAAAAAGTTGTGAAAAACAAGAGGGAAGAAGAAGAGGGAGGGGATGGTAGGAGACGGAGGGAGGGGAAGGGGGGATGGTAGGAGGAGGGAGGGCGTAAGGGGCAGGGAGATGTTGTTGATGGAAAGAAGGACGGACGGATGGATAGAAAATAGTAACACACGGTAACAAAGAGGAGATCGAATTGAGGAGAGATGGAGGGATGATAGGATGCTTATTGCTTTTATAGCATGGGAAAATGGAGAAGCTTGGAGTTAATATTAATATCTTGGAGTTAATGGAGTTAATATGGAGTTAAAGCTTGGAGTTACATGATGACTGATATTGCCATGGGAGGAGAGGGAGGAGTAAAGGGACGAATCGATTCAGACTCTTATTAATTCCTCCCGTTCACTCATTCTTGATTGCGATGATGGTTGTGACTCACGGAGGGAATAATCGATTCCACGATATCCTTCGAGAGAGTCTCCAGAGTTTGGTCAATCTCCATTGTTGAGGAGTCTAGCTGCAGGAAATTATTTATTCTCTTTATATCTAATCAGCTAATGAAGATGCAAACAAATATAATACTAATAATTTTTAAACATTAAAAGGAAGTGTGATAGGGAAATGAATCAGAATAAAGTTGTGAATGGAAACAAGTTGAGAGAGAGAGAGAAGGATCAATCGGTCAATGAAAGAGACCAGAAAAAATAAGAAAGTAATGGAAGGAGAAGGGATTGATGCAATGACTGAAACCATTCTCCAATGTTCTCATATGCATCTTAATATCGTCGAAGAGTTGGAAATAAGTGGACAAACCTCAAGTCGTGGAGTGGAGGACATGTTGTGATGGGGGAAAGCCCTGAGTGGGTCAGTGGCTTCTCCTCACGAGAGATCTATCCACTCTCCCTCCTTCCTCTCTTATCCGCCATACAACGGAGAACATCTGACACTTCACACAACCCCCCCCCCCAACCCTACTCAATTTAAAACCTTTTTGAATGAATATTAAATTTTTTTTCTTTCAAAAAAGTATCTCTTCAATATTGTTTAATTCATTACATTGATGATCAATGGATTAATGCTTTCAAATTTACATCCCATGACACAATTGATTCCCTATTATTTACTTTTTCATCGGAGACGATTGCTGAAAAAGCTGAGAAAGAATATAGTCAAATTAGTTTGGTTTCTTCCAGCCACTGGTTGATCAGTCAGAGGAGACTGTTCCATCCACTGGTTGCCTAGTTCCATGATCAGTCGATAACCACTACTTTAGTGAGCAGTGGGCTGGTTGGCCACTGGATTGAAGGAGGTCCCCTCATCCGTTTAATGCAGAGAGCATTTCGACTACCAGTAACCTCCACATCCTCTAAGATTGCACTAAAGCACGACTGAACTCCTCTTCTGTCCAAATGAGTAATTTTTTCACTCGCCAAACCTGCATTATGTATAATAATAGAAGACCTCTCAATGAGTTGCTAATCAGTGGTGAATTAGTATCCTAACCAGTACATGGGCAAGTTCGCCTTTTAGACTCGTGACCTCGGATCAGACTCGAATACGTCGGATCGGAGCGATTTTGGGATCCTCCGTAGAGAGCGGATGAGTAGTGTTTTTAGATACTTCTGATCTGAAAGCTAACCGAGAGGTTTTTTCAGCTCCCCGTGTACCAAATGAACTCAATTCGGGAACATTGGAAGCAGTCCGATCAGAGTTTAAAAATAATGTTTAAATTCAAACCTAAAGTGAAAATTTCAAATTCCCTCTCAGAAATTTGTTGTACCTTCAAGTTTACCTTCAAATTGACATCAATTAGGTATATATATAGCAATCCATTAGCTAAGTTCAACAGTATGAAAATCAGCCAAATTGTTCACATATAAGTTGAGAATATCTTCGGATTGTTCCCGCTGGAGGAGAGAGCGACAAGTGCCAGTGGAACTAGATACGTCTCTCGCTTCTTTACCACTCTCTCTCTCTACAGGCAACGTTCCCTTGCAATTTTGAAATTATTATATATTTTTATCAGCTAGAGAGAGAAGGGGGTACAAAAAGAAGAGATTGAAAACGATCTAATTCCATTGACCCCGAATATGGCGAACATTAAAGTGATCCACGGAAATCTGACATCTTTGAAATTTGTGAGAAAAGCACTCGGATAGATTAGGGATCAGATAAAAAGCGACTGATCCGATAGTGAGAGGAAGGGAGTCATGACGATGCATCCGACGATCGCGTGGGTCGTTAACTCTCTCAATCGACTCATCCGCGCGAAGGGGTAGATAAAAAACCTCTGTTATCCGAGAGTCGTTTTCGTGGCCCTATCCTCCCCGTCCCCACTGATCACGGGACTTGTTGACCACTGCTTGGCTACAACCAGTGGTCAACAAGTCCCCTGATTGAGAAGCCTCCTATAGTAAAAAGAGTGCCCTTGTGTTAGTCAACTCTCACATGTAACTTCTGTATTTCGAGAGTAGCCACTTTCAAACACGATCATCCCTATCTTTCTATTCGGTCTCCAAGTCTGTTTCGGAGGTTTGTCATCGGCAGCGTGCTCTCTGCTTGCCACGGGATAGAGTACGCCTCTCTTAACCAGTGCAGAGCTTTGGTTATCCACTAGTCACCACACTACTGGGTGTTGGGTAACTTTAACCACTCACATTCACATAACTGGCCCTCCTGTGGCCCTAACCCCGGGGCCCCGCCCCTTTTAACTGGTCAACCACTGGTTACAAGAAACAAACCAGGGCAGCACTCTTTCGCTTTTGCATACTATCTATCTCATGCATGCGACGCACACTCAACGCGTTCCACCCTTAGTTCAATATTTTCTAATCAGCTGGAAACTAATGCATTGTCACCCAACACCCTTGAAATTATTTGAATTTGTGCGCGTGCCTGATCACGCCCGCTCTCTTGTTTTTGCATACGCTCACATCTTTTGTCGTGATCAGGAACATGCAGAAATTCGAATCATTTCAATGTCAATCTATTTTGTGCTGACTGCACTCTAAATCCAATTTTTTTTTATGTTATTTTCTGATGTATGATGGTCTGCAGAGAGGCATAGATATATCCCCCCATTTTCACGATGTGGAGGGAGCAAAGTTGTTTAGAGTCGTGCTAAGATTGCGTAAGGCGTGTTTAGGTTTTTCTTATTTAGGATTGGTGTCAGGTCGAGCGAAGCGCTGCCCTCGCGCGATTTAGGTTCATGAAATTCTTTATTCACGTATTTTTTATCATGTTGGTAAGAAAGTGATGCTCGAAATTTTCGATTCTGAGTTACCACGCCTCTTGTTGTCGTCTGATTATCATATTGTTTTATATGATCGTTGAGTGCTTGTGTACTCTTTCCATCGCACATTGGTTCAAGCCTATCCAATTGGTATTGAGGCCAGAGGATGAAGTGCATCAACCTGACAACGAAATTTGAACATCGAAATTCGAATATTCCGAAACTCCCTGTTTCCAGTACAGTCCGGTCAGATCCCTACATGAAAACGGGACACCCCGGGTGTCCCCGGGTGTCCCCCCGTGTCCCCCCGCCATTTTTCGGCTCGGGCAGAGAAAGAACTAATTCGAATTTTCGGTTTTCAGACGCAGGGGGTCCTTCCCGATCGATTGGCATACAATTCATAAATTCATAAATTTGCTATTTATCGTAATTTAATTTTGAAACTAAAGATAATTAATTTGACACACCCGGAACTACAGTAGTTAATTTGATATTCACCGGTCCGGCTCTGAGACTCGATTTCTGCGAGCTTACAGTTTGCTGCCACGTTTTCGTTCGTTTTTGCTTTCAAATTAGCTAATTTTGTATTTCAAAACCTTCGCCTGATTGAATACGTTGATTCTAGAGCGGTTACAGCCTCTCGTCGATTATCGGTAGCCCTGTTTTGGAAATGCTTGATTTTCTGCTCATTTTCTATGGATTCTAGTCACTTTTCCTTCGATTTTAGAGCTTCTTTTGTTATAAATTTAGGCTTATTATTGTTTCTGCAGGTCGCCCTTACTGCGACACGCCCCTGGAGTCTGGGGCGTCATGAGCGACTCTTCTCTGCTAGTCAGGTCCGACTTTTTTCCATTTTCATTTCTATTTTCTATGCGGTGTCGGCTTGTGGTTTCCTTTTTTAAGGACCTCTGCTTGCATCACAAGGGAAGGAACAAGAATTTATATACAACGATGCATCAACGGAAACTTCTTAACGGTCAGGTATTTTTGTATTTACAAAGTGATGGGGTAAACTTCTGAATTAGGCTAGTATCAACAACAAATTAATAGCTACTGGAGGTTATGATCTTTCGATTTATCTACAATGGGGCCTCCACCGCACCCATAAACTAACTGAACATTCTCTTTTACGTGATTAATATATTTGATGCATTTCTCCTTAGTCAGTTGGAACTCCCAGTAGTGAAGGATGGCTTCCTTTAGCTCCTCTAGAGTAGTTGGCTTGCGGTTGATTCGAATCCACTCCTTCATGTCCCTCCATACAAACTCGATTGGGTTTATGTCGGGGGAGGAAGGAGGCCACGGGGACACGGTGACTCCCCACTCATCCATTTTCTTCATGGTCGATCGGGCGGTGTGCGCCGAAGCGCCATCCTGCTGGAAGATGGCTGCACCACGACCGATCCATCCATCGAGGAAGGGAAGAAGGTATTCCTCGAGAATTCCTTGATACGCCTCTGCTCCGAGAGTCTTTCCTTGATTTAGGAAACAAAGCGGTCCATGACCATCGAACGTAATTGCGGCCCAAACTTGGACCTGAACGACAACCTTGCTTTTGTCATGAGAACTAAAATACTTTAACTGGGAATTTTTTGGTCATCTGAAATCGGTCCTTATCGTAGTCACTTTCAACAGTGACCCATCCTGCGTTACCGCCTAGCTGAACGATAGACTCATCCGACCAAACCTGAAGTCACCGAGTCAATTCTCAACCATTGCTAATTATTTATTACCCAATGTTGAAACGTTTCTTCATTATGCACCAGATCAAAAACGAAATTAAATCTCTCCATCCTTTGAAACGCACATGATAGGAACAGTTTTAAGATGCATCATTTTTTTCAGTTCTCGGACGATTCCTCTCTTCACGGCGACGCCGAATCGAGAAGATAGAAGGGAGACAATCTATTTGAGTCATTTATTTGTGTTGCGAGCCACTATTTTCTGTTGAAATAGTCCGATATCTTGAATAATTTACTCTTTTTTCACTTGTTCAAGATACTTCTTTCGAGAAAATAGTGGCTTAATCTTTGCGAATTGTAAAATATTTCCACCATTTGTTCGGAGCGCCTCTTGTCCTCCATGTACAATGTTTTGACCATTACTCCAACATCTTGTGTTGTGTCTCCGAGAACGTAGGAACTGTTTAGCAAAAGTTTTAGGTAATAGTGATCGTGTAGGAACTAAATTGTGTACCTATACTTTTTCTTCGCAATTGTCTTCTCGAGCTCCTTGTAGTATCTTAGCACGGATGGATAAGACACATTAATTTTCTTCACATTTCTCAAATGGATAAAGGCTTGATGTGCGGATTGGCCTAGATTTTTCTGCAGTCGAAGCTCTACCTGAGCATGCTCAGAGAGTCGAGTCATCTGAAAGTGAATAAAGCAAGTGAAAATAGGGAAAACGGATTACCGTCACGGTGCGATGGCTGCGAAGAAAATCAATGAAAATATAAATAGAACAAAAGCATGGGATGCTACGCACTTATTCCGCAGATATTTCACAATTCAGACCACACACGGTGCAGTTTTTTATTTTGTTCAAATTATTTTGCACAATTCGATCATGGTTGTTGTGAATCTGTTGCTCTTATTCCCGTTGATGTATTCCTTTATTCATCAGATGGCATTCGTGTTGGGTAAATGTCTCACTGTCGAGAGATTCGACATCTTTCCATCGAGAATGGTCACAAAGGGAAAGAAGAAGATGGAAGAGATCGTCACATACAGAATGGATGGGGGAGTGGAAGTGGAGAGAGTCATCTACCACATGGGAACAAAAGGGCAATGTAGAGCAGCCATGAAGAGAATCACCAATCGTTAGTTTGATCCAACCTCGATTAATCTTCCGGAATTTAGTTGCTGGAAATGAAGACGAAGAGGAGGATGAGGGTGGCATTGACATGGAGATGGAGCAGATCGAGGAATACATGAAGATGGGAAGGGGGATGAGAGAGAAAAGTAAAGTCCACAGGAACATACCAACGGTGTTGCTTGTTCATAGGAGCACCATTCGAGCTGAGAGTGAAGGAAGAGCCATTGGACGAACAATCTTCGAGCAAGGCCACCGCTCGCATTCCTACTCGTCCCAGTATTTTACATTTCTACTCATAAATATCCGCTTACAGAGGGAATTCTAGATAAAAAGACTATCGCATCCAATAGGAGGAATAGTGTGCCCCCTATGAAATTATCGGCACCAGCCCTTCCTACTCCAATAACACAACAGAGGTGAATCGGAAACAGTTAAGATAATTAATAAAAATAGCGTTTTATCCGCACCATAGTACAACACAATCGATTGTAGAAAGGGATTCCTCCCTCACTTCTCCTCTCCTCTCTCTGTGGTCTCTCCGATCGTGCAGCCAACTGCAATTCCTTCCGCTTTGCATATTGAGGTTTATAAACCAATGAATAAGTTCAGGATATAAATTTAGCTACGGGATTTGCTCAATAAAGTGATCAAGAAACAGGAGGACCAGGATCAATTGATGAAGACTATCTATGATAATATGGCAGTGAAGACACCGTCTTCATGTAAGTAATCGTTTTAGAATCCAGATTCATATGAATTGTAAAAGCTATCAAAACTATAGACAACGGACCTGAGTTCATGGCAGCAGAGGAAGTCAATCAATTGGCTGAGTCCAATCCCTCTGATTCCTCCTTCATTCGTGTCCTACTTGATACCGTTTGCCTTCCGAGTGAGACTGGAAAGAAGGTGCAGGAAAGGGATCGCATGAGGACTCGATTCGCTCAAGAAGTCGGCAGATTTGTCTTACATTTTTAGTTTACATTTTTAGCAATACCGTAAACTTCGCCATCCTACTAACCCGAGACAGTGCACTACCGACTGGAATAGATTCGTGTCCAGGTTCGTTATGCTGACTCAAAAGGTTATTACAAAAGAGGATGCTAAGGTACAACTACAATAATCTGACAAGAAGAGTTCAATCTTCAACATACACTTTCCCTCAAAACGAAGACTCTTCTAACAATTCAATGGTTAACGATGAATAACACGTTAACTCCATTTCTGAAGTTATTCCCCGTTAAATTATACAAATTTACAATAATAGAAGTTCTTTGAAACTAGCCTAAATCAGAAGTTTACCCCATCACTTTGTAAATACAAAAATACCTGACCGTTAAGAAGTTTCCGTTGATGCATCGTTGTATATAAATTCTTGTTCCTTCCCTTGTGATGCAAGCAGAGGTCCTCAAAAAAAGGAAACCACAAGCCGACACCGCATAGAAAATAGAAAAGAAAATGGAAAAAAGTCGGACCTGACTAGCAGAGAAGAGTCGCTCATGACGCCCCAGACTCCAGGGGCGTGTCGCAGTAAGGGCGACCTGCAGAAACAATAATAAGCCTAAATTTATAACAAAAGAAGCTCTAAAATCGAAGGAAAAGTGACTAGAATCCATAGAAAATGAGCAGAAAATCAAGCATTTCCAAAACAGGGCTACCGATAATGGACGAGAGGCTGTAACCGCTCTAGAATCAACGTATTCAATCAGGCGAAGGGTTTGAAATACAAAATTAGCTAATTTGAAAGCAAAAACGAACGAAAACGTGGCAGCAAACTGCAAGCTCGCAGAAATCGAGTCTCAGAGCCGGACCGGTGAATATCAAATTAACTACTGTAGTTCCGGGTGTGTCAAATTAATTATCTTTAGTTTCAAAATTAAATTACGATAAATAGCAAATTTATGAATTTATGAATTGTATGCCAATCGATCGGGAAGGACCCCCTGCGTCTGAAAACCGAAAATTCGAATTAGTTCTTTCTCTGCCCGAGCCGAAAAATGGCGGGGGGACACGGGGGGACACCCGGGGACACCCGGGGTGTCCCGTTTTCATGTAGGGATCTGACCGGACTGTATTAATGAAAAGTACTAACTTTAGTGGTTATATGTTGAAACTACTCTTTATCTATTACTACTCGGCTGGACTAAGTCAGGGGTTAGCTCCCTTTTGAGGAAATTTGTTCATTCACCGGACACCAAAAATACAAATTTTGGCTATGCTGACCCTTATTCGATAATACTGAAAATGTTTGTTTTCTAAAAGTAGAAAGGGCGTGCGTTCTAATGTTTCTATGTGATATGTAACACCATAGAGTATCATGGCAGCGCCCTTATTTAGAAGCGAGTCTGAACGATCCTCGAAGCAGGAAACAGCATCGCTAGAGAAGGCTTACCTCGGAAAGGTTTGAATTAAATGGTGTGTAAATCGTGCTACAATGATCCAGATATGATGTCAGACCACGGCGGCCGCCGCGGCGGGTTTCGATGAAGAAGCTTCTTTGATATGCAGGGAATTATGGTGCAGTTGAGGAAGAAAAGATTACGGTGTAGCGAATGTGTAGATCTAGTTAAAACTACAGTAGGCGCTACAACAAATCGCCGGCTTTGACATGTTTTCATCATCTTTCTCGTTGAACATAGTTTGTGCGTTGATGAATGTGCTCCAAAGGTCGGGAAATAGCATCAATGAATCTATAGGTAATACAGAAATAAATAATGAAGACCATTAATTAAGTAATTAACTCGTAAAACTGTTCAAACTTTTCAAGGCTCATTTTGGCATGTTTATCGATTTTTTTCGGGATAATTAATGATATTTCGGGAAATCCAGCGTGCTGAACAACACTAAAACAGCTATAAAATTATATTTATACGTCTTTCAACGTATCGATCCATTCCAAGCTGTGTGGCTACGCTCGTTAGCAGGCTTCCCACACAGACCTTTTTACGCGCTATTTTTGAACACCTCATATCGGAACCCGCCGTGAGACTTATTTTTAGAAAGCAATCCCAATGGGCTTCTCATTCCACTATTTGCGCAGTTACGCCATTTCCCCCCGCACAGCAGAATCACTGCACTGTTCACTCTCACAATTTTCATGCGTTGCGCTACAGTATCTCATGCGTCGCGGAAGCCGTTGTTTTTGCATCAAATTTCAAACTAAATTTTAAAATATTTTCTTAGTGTTTTCAGATTCTTAGGCGTGCCCAGAAATCAATACAAAATTGACCAAACAGTGCTCAATTTATCAATAACAAGAGTGAGTGTAAACATTAAGGGGGGTCGATCTTCCGAAGGAATGGTATCGTTTTGACACTATTTATTTATTGTATACAATTAGTTACGGTCTAAACCGCAAGAATGATCCTTGTTACTAATGAAAACGCCACAAATAAAAATACAGCAGCTCATTTTATAAAACACGCCGATGAAAAATTACGGCAGTCTTGAAATAGTCAGTTCCAGTTTTTTTGAATTTACTAGGCTCCTGGCACGGCATGATTGGGACTTTTTTACGGAAATCATCTCGTGATAGCATTTTCCGGAAGTGCATTATTACGGTCTTGATGTTGCTGTGCCCCGCAAAAAACGAGAACCATAATTAATTTTTAGAAAAGTGAAAATCTTAAAATTGATAAATCTTGAATTTTCCTGATACCCAAAACGCATGATGCGATTCGAACACATGCGCATATGGGACAAGTGAACCCCTACTATCTGCCATGGTGCTAGCTCGAGATCCTTAGCGAAAAGAATTTTAGGCGGTCTTAAACATCATGTTTCAAATCGAGCATTACTTTCTTACCAGCCTAATATTTGTTTTTATATTACCTAAATATTTTTTATCTTCAGCTACTTACTTATAGATAATATATATGTATATCATCATTCATTAATTTCAAGTGAGAGCGCGAGCAGATCGTAGTCGTGTGTTGGAAACGACAGACTCTGCAAGATGAGTGTCCTCACTTTCGCTCTCCAACTCTCCTCTTTTCCATTCCTTCCTCTACTCTTTTAACGCCTTCCCTTCATAGTGACCTCCCTCTGCTCTTCTATTCGATATTGTAAAGCACACCCCCATTGTTAAGTCGAATCGCTCATTCTCTTTCTTCATCCTATTCACTCTTTTGATCATTCGATTATATTTGATTGAGCGAGACTCGTTTGCACTGCTCTCCCTTCCATTGATTACTTCCCTTCTCGTTTCTGACTATTTTTTCATTCAGTTATCTTCCCTTTCTTTCTTTTCTCGTTGCAAATCTTTATTTTATAGTTCATCCGAGTGACTACTTTGTCGATTTTTCATGTTTACTTATGCATCACTATGGATTTAACGTTCCTCCTTAATCACGTTTTATACGTTACCATCTCATTTTATTAATTTTCTTGCGTTTCTCATACACATGAATAATCCCATTTATCTCCACTCCCTAAAACGGGCAAACGAGCCCGTCTCTAGATGCAATTCTTTTCTTGCAGGACTAGTCGATTCAAACTGGAGTCGTTACTCATTAAGAAAGATGAGGATCTCGCCATCCCCAAGGAACTCCAGGTTCGCCCTTCCCTTCTCATCACTCCCATTTTTACTGTTTTTCATATGAGAATTGAATTTACTCAAGTTTTAAATATGTCTCTCGTTGCAACAATTGATTAACTGATGTTCTTACAGGGAGCGATGGAGTGTGGAGTATGTCTAAATCTGTGCGAGAGACCCGTTCAACTCTCGTGTGGCCACACCTTCTGCGAATCATGTGTACATCAGTTGGTGAGTTTCCATCCATTATCACGCCATTTCGTGTTTCCGTTGTGAATCCTCTTGTAATCTAAGTTGTCTCTAATGAATCGACTCTGTCCTCTCACTAATTGCTCTTCTTCCAATTGTGGATCCACTGCTATCACTACGTCATGCTCGATAGCAATACCTTTGTGATGCTAATGAGAGCTAGAAAGAGATGAATTGGATAGTGAGACAAGTGATTGCTCGTTCTCTTCTTTCGCCACTAACCGCTGCTTTTCCCTTCTCTTGGTCTTGTTCACTGCATTCATCTATTTCACTTCCTCCTTCCCCTTCACTTGTCCATTCTGTAGCTCGTCGCACCTCATACTCATTTAAGTCCACTCTTGTTATGCTACCAAGAAAATTTAGATTATTTTCACATTGAGAGTGTCACATGTGAGCTGGGTATCGTAACCATGACATCCCTATAATAGCTACAGTAACCCTTGATTCCATGATGGGGATCGATAACAGGTGGCGATGCGACCTGACCAAGGAGGAGCCAATCAGCAAGTTGACTGGATTCCGAGATTCGTGCTGCAAGATGAAGATGAGCAAGAGGTGATGGATGCCCCTCTCGGAATTAAGGGATTGGGAGAAGAGGACGAAGTGCTTCTATGAATGGAGGAGAGGAAGGGTTGCCAGCTGTAGAATGGATTGGCTTGGTTTGTGTGAATGCGAAGAGAGCACTGCATGAAGAAGCACGACGAGGAAATGAGTGGTGAATGAACACTTCGAACTCCTCCCCCCCTCCTCCCCCCTCCCCTCATTCACGCCTTCTCCAGCAGCTGACCCTCTTGTACGCTTCGAATTCCTACATATCGGTTCGTTGAGGGGGGGGGGGGCTATCTTTACCGTTTTGGACAACGAAGTGTTTATTCACCAACAAAGTGTTTATTTCGTTGAATTTGATGCAAATTAGATTAATTAAGTTGTAGGTTCGACTGGGGAACAATGACCGAGGAGGGGGGATGCCTCAGCTTCATCTGATGGATCCTCGAATGCAAGGTAAATATATCCGGTATACTGCATATCAATTCGTTTCACAGTGAATCAAGCAGATGAAGAGGGTTCTGCCACTAGGGATCCCTACTTTTCAAAATCTTCCAAATTATGTTGCATCTCGAATGGGTTATCGGCGCGATATAGAATCATGTGTCGTTGATATAATCTAATTAAATTTATATTGAGCAAGTATGAGGTGACCACTCGAAGACCGCCATCGTGGTGTGGCACAAGCGATCCATCATTCGCTGGGTCACTGAAGTTCAGCTAGTCAATTCTGTGATAATGAGCCACTGTTTGAGGACGAATTCGAGAATCAACCTGCCATGCAAATGAACTTTTTAAATTTGAATTAGGGAATAATTGTATTGTGTTTAGGTGGCGGTAACGGCGGAGGGATGAATGTGATTGGTGCACCTCCACAGCATGCAGCACAACAGCAGATGGAGCACCATCGAGTGATGATGGGGATGATGGGCATGGCAGGCCAGCCAGCAGTGCCCGCCCCCAGGATGGTGAGTGGAGTGGATAGAGGAGAGGAGAGGAGAGGGAGTGGTACTTGCAGGGAATGGGAGGGTACATGATGCATCCCATGGCGCCCATCGGAATGGGGCACATGAATGTGAACATGAACGTAAGATTTAACCCGTATCAATAATTATGAATCAAAATTACACTTTTTGATGTAAATATGAATTTGTTATTTTTTGTCGGTTTTTAAAACTATTATTTTTATATCAGGTTGAATCATAAGTTTTTTCCAATTTTTACTTTTAAATGTTTTGCATATTCTGGTCTTTGGTTCTAATTGATTATCATTTTGATATTTACATATTATTAGTGCATGGATGCTCTCTTTAGCGCACTTTATTCCAGGCTTCTTGAGAAGGGCTAGTGGTCATCGTTTGAAGTCAAAGTATCCGCAGCTACGAATGTAGCTGCGACTTTCTCAGATTAGATCTTTCCAGTGAGTCGTGATTGGGCAAAATAATAAACATTATCGTGAAGTGTGATGAACGTACATCACAATAATACATGTGCTTCGGATTTGGCACAGAAGACCTGTTCAAATAAGGTGCAAATTTCAGAGTCGTGTTCAGTTCGCCATGACCAAAATGTGTTTCGTTTACTGCGCATCCGCACACACTGGCCTATCGAAATCAAACCTATCTCATCGTAAAGCTTCCTAAATGAGGGGCTTATATTTGCTTTATGGTGGGCTTTCATCATTACAATCACAAGCTGCAGTCATCAACACTTATATGATGGAATTTACACATCGAAATCAGTGTATTTCAAAGCTTCATTATTAGATGATAGATGGAAGTCCCACATTTGTGTGTTTATCAGCATCAGCTACCCTTGTACTATCCCTCATTAGCTTCGCATAGTCATGGGATTCCTGCGAATTCAGAAATGGTACTCCAAAAATAACAACTAAAAGTCAAAATTTTGATCGGTGAGGCGAATATCAGGATTTTTCAATAAATCTCATTTTTGAAAAGGGGATGACGCGAGGTCCCAAATTTCACGAATAGTAAAGTTACTCCATAAAGTAAGATTAAAGCGCTCCTATACAAAAGCCAGTCTCTATAACACAAAAGGCAGGAAAAGTGTCAACTCAAGTGTGATTTATTTTCTACGTGGCTCATTTGCTATTCTCTAATCCTGGGATTGAGTAAGCTAGCACCGCTTTCAACCACTTTTTTGAAAGAGCATTCAAGGGGCTTCTCAATAATGTATGTGAAGATATCCAGCCTATTTTCCCTGCAAAGAAACAGCGAGCCCAACTCTTTCAAAATTTTCGTAAAAAATTCGATCGTGGTTAACGATCGATTACTTCAATGATTTAAAAGCACGGCACAATTCGAACATATGATTATAAGTGTGAACTATACCCCTACATTATCCTACGGATCTGTACTGATAGGATTTTGAGAGCGCTTTTTAGGTGACTTTGAATTGCACCTCCAAAATTGGAAAAAACTTATGATTCAACCTAATAGTTTGAATTAAATTTTTATAGCCACCCGCCGGAGCTATTCAGGGGAGACAGCAGATACAAAGGGCACCCATGAGAATGGATGCAAATGTGGGTTGCGAGAGGAGAAGGGGAGGGGGAATGGGTGGGGCGAGGAGAGGCATTGCAGCAGCCGGCCTACTTGCAAGGCATTCGAATGGGGCCAGTCCAGCAGCCGATGGGGAATCAACCTCGATACGGGGGATACGGAGGACGTACGGAGACTGTGAACTGCCCCGAGTGTAGATCACCCACGACGATCCCTCCCAATGGACTGCCAGTGAACTACAAGGTGCAAGGTGGGTCAATTACTCTCAGACAATACCATGCTAATCATTGATGGTGTTGAGATCTGATCGAGCGAGTGAAGGCTCGTTCGAAGGTGATCGAACCCGTAGGATGCATCTGCCAGTCTTGTCGCACTCCCATCAATTGCCCCTTCTACTTCTCGTGCACCAATGAGGAGTGCAAGGAATCTGCTGTGAGTGACCAGAGGGGAGAAGGGGGAAGGGGGAATACCATTGCTATTCAGGCTGTGATCTGTTCCATGTGCGGCCTCCGGAATCACAATGGTCACAATGTGAGTTGTATGGAATGGAGTCTTGTTCATTCTCTCAATCTTTTCTTGGTGCAGGTGAGGGAGAATCACGTGCTATCGAGTGAGAAAGTGAATGCGGAGAAGGAGAAGATCAGAGCGATGCAGATGGATGCAGTAGCACTCAAAGTGAGTCCCTTCCTTCCTCACCCCAGAGAGGAGTATCAAGCGTGTCTTCAGAGTCAGTTCTTCGAGCATCGAGATCGAATCCTCGAGCAGACAGATCACGTGCAGGATGTGAGACCATCTAAGGCCATTCTTCTTTCTCAGCTTAATTCTACGATCCTCTGCAGGTGCTCTCTGAAGCGTTGAAGGAGTTCGAAATGCTTTCGCTAGAGTTGGATCGTTCTGAGCCCTTTACTCAGGTGATAAGACATTTCGAACAAATGAAGTCGAAAATTGTGCGAAACGTCTCTTTGAGATTGATTATGCCAATATTAATGTTCGAAAAAACTGTCCGAAATTCCCTTGTTCGAAATCGATTGTTCCAAGTTGATCATTTCGAATGAATTGTTCGAAACGTCGTTGACTTAGCTTTTTGCGAAGAGTCGTGTCAACATTTACTCAGAGAGACGTCGATCTCAGAGTGGCCAAGGCTCGCAAACTCACACACGCTTTCGAAAAGGTACATACATATTTTTTTCAATAAAGAATAAAAAAGTGTGTTGGTAGCTTGGAATTGTGGTAGGAATCCGTGATTGCAGTTGGTGCTTCGAATGAAATTGACGAAGAATACAGTGATCGAGACAGTAGCGAATGAAATGGATGGACTAATGGGGAGAGTGGAAGAGATATGCAAGATGGATAGAGTGAGTGGAGGGATGGGAGGAGAGGGGAAGTTGAGTCCCTTCAGTTAGACGAAGAGGAGGAATCTCCCCGTGAGAGAGAAGGAGCAGAGGGGGAAGAGGCTCAGGAAGGAACTGAATTGTATCGCATCAATGAAATATCGTGCGTTTTCAAAAGTTTTATATTGCATTATATTATTATGGGTGCTAACAAGTTGTTTGTTTCAGGGCCCAAATGACAGCAAAGCTAAATGCTTTCAAAATTCGCAAAAGTACAAGCCTTCAAAAGAAAAGGGATGAGAATAAGAAGTTGAAGAGCATGAGGGAGGAGAAGAAGGATGAGATGGAAGAGAGGAGATCGTCAGGAGGGAGAAGGGCAACGGGCGTGTCGAGGTATCCACTGCATATCCCTCCCCTCGCACCCCTCACTTTTGCTCCTTACTTCTTTTGCTCCAAACTGAACCGAGAGTGCACTCGAATCTTAACCAGCAGTCCCAAATGTAACAAAGTGCTCAGAACTTGCTTGATTTTGCCACATCAATTCACAAATTTTCGCAGTATTTGCTTACATTCTTGAAATTTTGCAATCTAAAGCATGTTGAAGCAACTTAATGGTATGCCCAATCTAGATCCTAATCATCCTTTGCCTGCGAGTTATCCGTAACTTCCCGATTCCGACTGAAACTTGAGGAACACATTGAGTGATTGTGGCCAATAAGGGATGAAATTGCAGGCGAGACATGCGAGAGATCAAGCAGGAGCCAGTCGATCAATATGAGATGTTCACCAATATGAATGACATCAATCTCAGAGATGAGAATGGAGAGACGAGAGGAGCTCCCTCTGGATTTAGTGTGAGTTTGGGGAGATGGAGGGGGAGGGGGGAGGTGCAGTGATGGTCACCTGATGATTGTTGTTGCAGCACACTCTTCTGAAGCGTCGTCGTCTGTCTCCCTCCCCCGCAGGTTGCTCCTCCAGAAGAGAGAGAAGAAGAGGGGAAGAGGAAGCGTGCTCCTCTCGTTCCCTCAATCATGCTGCTCTTCCCTTCCCTCCAGTGCCTCAGTTGGGAGAGACAGACGAGAGAGAGATGGGAGCCATTGCCATCGAGGGAGCAGTCGACGGATTACTCAACAATGAAGTGAGAGAGAGGGGAGGGAGAATAGGGAGAGGGCATTGTAGGATGTGCTGGACATTCTGGATGATGGGAGGATCATCAGACAGGAGGACATCGAGGGAATAGCTGACGATGGCAGGTTTATGGTGAGTGTGATGGAGAGATGAGAAGACTAGAAGATACGAACTCCCTTTATCTGCCCCCTCTCAAGGTTCGTCCTGGTGGAGTGATTCACGTGATGCCCGATGGAGAGGAGGACGAAGTGGAGTATTGATCCCCCCCTCACTCCACTTATCTCCTTCTATCGACAGCATCTCCTGAATTGACTACTCATCATTATCGTTATATGATATTCTCGTCTTAATGTATATTTATCGCTTCTCAATGAGGCATTCCTTTATTCTGATCGCTTTTGCAACCAATATTTGTCTCGCTAATTGATCATCTGATCCAAATCTGGAATTGAGATTCCAACATACGGATTGTTCCCGCTTCTCCTTTCTATATAATGACGACTTCCCCATCTCAGATTGTTTACTCTGGTACTGACCCCTCATATGTTCCCTCTCCTTCTTTTCCATTATTCCCTTCTCCGTATGGTTTCCCACCACCACATCCTCAAAATTTCCAATGCCTTTTTGTATGATATATTAGAAATGTTCCAGATGGAGTTCAACTCATCTTTACTTTTCGAGTCGTTTGATCCCTAATCCCTTTCCACTTGTTGCTTCGTTGTGCTCAGTTCGGTGAATCAGTAACAATAAATGCTACAAGTATATTACTCGTTTATTTACATTGCGTGCGTTACAATATGTACAAATAGATGGCGAGGGAATTGCTACTATGTCTTCTTCTCTGCGTGGAAAGGCATTCGAATATTGTACGGATACAGACCACGACTACCGTAGCCTTGTTGGCCGTACAATGAATTACCGTACAGCTGGCTACCTCCATAGCCAAGAACACTTGGATTGATCTGTGTTCCCATTAGTTGGTTGTTATAGCCAAGTTGGTTGCCGTATCCTAATTGGTTACTATATCCTTGTTGATTACCGTAACCTAGCTGTAAGATGCCAAACTGTGAGAGGGAGGGGTTCATTTGAGGTGCAAATCGAGGGAAAGACTGTATTCCGAAGTTGTTGAGTCCATAGGGGTTGATTCCCAGCTGACTGCCGTAGGCGAGTGGATTGATTCCTGGAAGAAGGACTGGAGTAGGAGTGGATGGAGAGTGCCTACCCATCTGCTGTCCCTGCATCCACTGTTGCACGAGGGGATCGTTAAGAGGATCCAATTGAGCCTCCATTGGCGTCCCTCCCGAAGAGAGCACTTGCTGAAGAACCGAGAGTCGAGCTTTAGGACAAATCTGAGTGAAGACATCTAAAGGAACAGAAGGAAGACTTACTGATTGGATTGAGACGATGAGAGTGGAAAGGAGGAAAAGGAATGGAAGCATTACTCAGAGAATCTGACTGGGAACTACCCTTCTCCCCCCTTATAACAGCCGGCTAAATAATCCCCAGTGAGTACCCCCTAAAGGCCAGCAGCTATTGAATGGATGTGAAGGATTATCGACAGTTTACGATTAGTTGATCCTCTAGAGGAAAAGAGACTGGACAAGACTGGTCACATCACCCTCGCACGTTATCCGCTAGAGGGAATGATGGCAGACAAGATAGTTATACTGCATACACAAACAAAAATATATCTGGTAGACCATTTATAGACGAACGTTTGCACAGTACAGAACGGATTCATTTCAATCTTATTCGAAAGCTTTAAGAATTTCAGCGAGTGATTGGACATCTCTGACTATCGGAGTCGCTTTGCTCTTTGCAGGCGAAAATTCGATTGTCCAGATGAGATCTGAGATTAGTGATGGCAATGTAGATGGGAATAGTACTCAAGGGTCCCTCTTATCACTCCTCACCCAATCTGCTGAGAATGTCTTCTGTAGCTGCGAGTCTACTCGCCCCTTCCCGCTTCCGAACGACATCCGAAGAAGTTCGTATCGTCTAAAATGGAATAGAAGGAGCTGGATAAGGTGCTTCTTCCTCACCAGTGCTTCTTCCACTGTCAATCCAATCAACTTCTCGAGTACCGAAGAGTGAATGATGCATTCCACTCCCTCCATACTTTCATCCCTCAAACAATCAAGGGCCATTCACAATGGAAACTGAAAGATGATTACCTTAGTTGTATCTTCATCGTCCACAGATTCTCCACAATTCGAAGTGCTTCGACGAAGGAATGGACGAACGCCTGTGAGAAGTGAGTATCAATACGAGGGAAATCTTGTCGTTGCCTCAATCTTCCTCTTGCTGCCTCCAGTTTGGAACTTGCTTTGCTTCATAGCCTCTTCTAGAGTAATCAGTCGCAGTGATCGATACCCCATGACGAATGGATCTGTCTCGTCGATACTATCGTCCATCTCTTCCCTCTTCTGTAATATATTATATTCCATCAATGACACATTTATCAATCAATTGAACTATGGCACATGCGCATGAATTGAATATCTCTTAAACTCACATCTTCATTGAGTGCACTGGATGTGGGTGGGATGAAATCATCGTCGATATCGATCACTTCCACCTTTTCCTCCTTCATCTTTCCTTCCATTAACGGTGTTGATCTAAATCCATAATGAACATTGTTCATCATTCAAAGAAAAATATAACTAGATAAGAGTTAAAATATTGCGTCTCCACTCTGAGCATGGCGACTTACATGTGTAGAGTGCTCATTGTGGAAGTCGTCGTTTGGGTGTCATTCATAGGAGAAGTTGGTACTAGAGAGATCGAACCAATCGACCGTTGAGGAGGGCGAGGTGTCGGAGCGGTACGAGAGATCAGAGGAGATACGCGTGTGGACGGTAACATCTCGAAGTCAGTACTAAGTCATCTACGTTATCAAGATTCAACAGTACATACGTACTGGTCAAATTGCTCCTCCATTTCTTCGAATTCTCTAATCAATTGCTCTTCCTCTATCATTTCATCCTCTTTCGTATAAATATGAGAAAAATCTCTGTAAATGTATTTACAAAAGGTAAATATTTCTAAAAACAAACTTCTTCTTCGGAATCTCCTTATCCAAAATAATGGACATAACATTAAGTGGTCTTCCAGTCTCCATCAGATCTGGATCGTCTCCTCCTAATACTTGGGTATTGTTAGGCGTGAGGAGGAAAACTCCCTTCCGGCAAACGAGAGGAGGATGGAGAAGGATCTGTTATTGATAATGGAAATAATTGAAAGGGAGCAATAACCTTGCAACCGGGGGCAGTAAGGAGGGAGAGGGAGGAGATATGCTGTCTCTCCATCGCTTTCAACTCAATTTCTCCATCGGAGAGAGTCAGCATCATACAGCGAGAAGGTTTCTGAGAAGAAAATAATCGATATGACAACTAGAGATACCGAAACTCACTGCTTGGTACAGATTATCCTCCTTCTGATCATTTGGGTCAATGTCGAAGCCACTGTTATCAACAAATTCATAGGTCAGTTTATTGAACTGAGAGAGTAGCGAAGAGCCGATATCTACGAGCCTCGTAATCTGAACTCATCCTATTCACTCTATGCGACAATATGACTCGTAATCTGACAATATTGATTTCACGAAAAATAAACCAGTAAAATATGAAGTAAGAAAAGGAGTAACCTGTAGGACCAGCGGTTGATGGACGTCAAACTTCCTCGCTTTTGCATCGACTGATTCGAGAATGGAGTAGCAAGAGTCCTTGAGATTGGAGTGAATCCACTGCTCGAAGACAAGATTATAAAGACGACGACCAGTCTGGAAGGCAAATATTACGGGACGCCTTTATTGTGTGTAAGAAGAGCAAGACTTTCTTCAATCGACACCCTATCAATAAATATATTCCTTAGCCGTATTTAAAACATCTAGATAAAAAGAGGAACACTTACGTACGTGGGAAATTTCTCAAGAACAAAATTGAAAGCATGTTTTAACCAGTCGTCCCGCAGCAAGATGTGATTCTAAACGTCATCAGGGTTAATAATCGGTAATATTTAAATGTGCCGGGTACAAATAAGTAAAAAAATCTATTTCACAAAACTTACCTCTAGAAAATGATTGTTGCACAGGTCACGTTGCTCATCAGTGGCCATTGCTGGAGAGTAAACAATATATTCTATTTAAATTTAAATACTAAAACACGACAAATTTACGGCCCGCTACTGTACAGAAAATCAATAGACTACGATAATTCCAATTAATGAGTTTTAAATTAAATGCGGCATATTACGGAAATCGGCACCTTGGTTGTGTAGCTACAGTACACCTCACAACTAGATACAGTATCCGATTTCGGATACTCGGATTTTTTCGGATTTCGGAAATGGAAAATATTTCCCATTTCGAGATCATATGGTTTCTGTGCATATTTGGTTGTATACTCCGCTTACTCATATGACCAATTGAGTCAATTTGCGTATGTTCTCATGGAAGGGGGAATCGGAAGTGTATCTCTCAAGGGAGAGGAGGAGGGGGGATGCGTGTATCTCTTCCATTCAGTCCTCATCTCTCAGTCATCGAAAGAGACTCCATCAAGAGGAGAAGAATGACCCTCAATCCTCGGTCTATCTCATCACCATGAACAACCTCCTCCGCACCTTCCACTTCATCTTCCTACTCTTTCCTCTTTCAACAACTGCTATTCGTTGCATAAATTGCGAATTCAATGGAACAACAAATCAGTATATTTTACTTTAACTTTATATGTATCCTCTATTCATTTTCGTGAATAAATATGGCATTACAGTTGTAATGAAGACTGTGAAGGAGATATGTGTGGAGTGTGGAAATGGACCGATAGAGGACATCAATTAATCAGACAGGTAAACCATTTATCACTTATTCATCTATCGTAGATAGTTTTGTTGGAATGATCAATAATTTCCCGATCTATCTATTTTTGGTGCAAGAATCATGTAATTCTGGAGAAGTTCCATTCTGTTTTGTGTGTTTGGCATCAGAGTCAGCAAACGAGGAATGGCCCAAAATGAAGAGAGAGTCAGATGTGCGTCTCTCTCGTTCTCTCCAGAATAAAGAAGTGGATCCAATCTTCTTCCAGGGATGTATCTCTGGAATTTCCTCTCCCAAGATTGGATGCAGAACTAATCAAGTGGGCGCCTCTCTCTGCATCTGCGAGTCAGTATCCAATTTGGAAATTGCGCACTCAATTGCTAATTCTCACCCCCTCCTCAGTGATTTCCCTCTGTGCAACACTCAGCACCGTTCCGTATCTACAGTACCCACCCTGCCAATAGTTCGACTACCATCAGTCGATTGTTTCTCTCTCTTACATCTCCATCACACAATCAAGGAAGTTGGTGATCTACCGTACTCGAGGATTCATCTATATCTTACATTTGTTAGGACGACGATTCGCCCCTTCAAATCGATTCATCGCGTGATAGATGCCACTCTGATTACTGTCATTTCACACGAACGGAGAGTTCTGATCACTCGAGTGAGGGCGTCTCACTCTCCCTTCCATTCCCTTCTTCAGCATCTACTAATCTCTCCATCTCCCTTTGCTCTCCTCATCCTCAATATGAATTCGATATCCGAATTCATTCTCCTTATTCCCTTCGTGGTCTCCACTCCAACTTCTGCTATTCCATAACGACTTCCCCTCATTCCAGGGAGATTCAATGTATCTGCAGTACAGTAGGTCATGCCAGAGAGTCTCTTTCCCTCTTTTCATCCCTTTCAGAAGCTATGTAATCGCAATGCCATCAATGTGATGGCAGAGGGACCGATTCAGTGCTACACCATGGAGAGATCGAGGGATCCAAGCAAGGTATTCCGAGTTCCTCTCTTATCCCTTGTCACTGCACATATGAGTGCACGGTGAAATGTATTTGGTGTGAGGTGGATCTCCACTCTCTGTGCCGTGGTCATCTCTGCTTCATCCGTCAATCGGAAGAGGGAATCTATTCAAAGGGATGTCTATCCATTTCCCCTCTCTCCTCTCTCTCTTCTCCGTTCGTTGTGAGTCCTTTCACTTCCTTTCCCTACATATTCTTTTATCCAGTCGGGAAATCGATCAATATTTGGAGAGAAACAGTGGATGTGCACTCATCAACTATGCAATCTTCACTTGGACAGACTAGTTCGATCTCAGACGAAGAAAGTGTTCGTTCCTCTCCTCCCCTTCAATAGGGTCGGACAAACTTCTCCTCTTCTCTCTCTATCCATTATCATAGTCGTTCTTCTTTATTCTTTTGCACCATTCTTATCTTTATGAGTGCAAAAGTCTCTGTGAATCCTTCTTTTTCTGGTGGAAATTTCATTGCTACTACATAGATAGCCTCCGAATCACTCTTACATTTCCCTTCTTCCAGCACATTTTTATTCGTCTCATAAATAGTTTGTAGCAATCAATTCATCGTTATATCTTTTACTTTATCACGGGTATCATGAGTCAGTGGAGGTAGCCGGAAACATTTCTGAAAATGTTGTTCCCGATTTAGTTCCTATTATGATGTGAGAATACCATAGTGACAAGATTTCGAAAAATATAAGTCATTGGTCCTAGAACCGGGTTTTAGGAATTTTCCGGTTTCACTGCCGGCTATTCCGTATTCCAGCTCTCCTTTGTGCTAGAAAGGTGGAACAGGTCTCAAAATGTTCGGAAAATTATTTCAAACAACTTTTACGTTGAAAATTTTGTTCAGTGAAGAAAAATGAAAAAGTTATGATCGAACAACTGATTTTCAAACCATTCAAAAAATGTTTTCGATATCACGCAGGAAACTTTCAGCGCATTTTCTTTGCATAATTCAAAAGAAGAAGTCAATATGTATCTTAGAAAAAAATTGCAAAAGATTTGAAGGGTATATATGTTTCGAAATTGTGGGTCAAAATGGGGCATGTCGTGAAATCACAGACATGTGTGTCAATATTAAATCTTACAATAGTTTCAGAAATGAACAATTGACATTTTGAGTCATTTTAGGAATGGTGAAGAACGATAGAGCTGAAAATACACAGATTTTGAGTTACTCTGAAAAATCACTTTTTTCGGAAGTGAAACTTACTAAGTTTGACCGTCCGAAACTTAGCAATCTCAATCCTGCGATGGCAATTTGAATGGGCGATTTGAAGTAGGCACCGATATGAGTAATAATATGGAATATAGTCCCGATATGAATACTACAAAGTGTTGGATATACTGCTGGAATATGCGATTTCGCGATGCTCGAAAAATACAAAATTCCAGATAACCAAGTATTTCGGAGATATTCAATCAGGTTTACACATCAAAAATATTTTTGTATGAGGAACAATCAGAAAACACTGATAAAAGCAGCATATTTCTCAAATGAGAAAAATCAATTTTCCTCTCCGGTGCTCTCCCATCTGCTATTTTAAATAGTGCCCAGGAGTTATTGTAGGAGTTATTGTTCTTTCCTGATTGTTAATCATACAAACATATTTTTGATGCGTAAATCTGATTGAATATCTCCGAAAAACTTGGTTATTTGGAATTTTGTATTTTTCGAGCATCGCGAAATCGCATATTCCAGCAGTATATCCAACATTTTGTAGTTTTCATATCGGGACTATATTCCATATTATTACTCATATCGGTGCCTACTTCAAATCACCCATTCAAATTGCCATCGCAGGATTGAGATTGCTAAGTTTCGGACGGTCAAACTTAGCAAGTTTCACTTCCGAAAAAAGTGATTTTTCAGAGTAACTCAAAATCTGTGTTTTTCAGCTCTATCGTTCTTCACCATTCCTAAAATGACTCATAATGTCAATTGTTCATTTCTGAAACTATTGTAAGATTTAATATTGACACACATGTCTGTGATTTCACGAAATGCCCCATTTTGACCCACAATTTCGAAACATATATACCCTTCAAATCTTTTGCAATTTTTTTCTAAGATACATATTGACTTCTTCTTTCGAATTATGCAAAGAAAATCCGCTGAAAGTTTCCTGCGTGATATCGAAAACATTTTTTGAATGGTTTGAAAATCAGTTGTTCGATCATAACTTTTTCATTTTTCTTCACTGAACAAAATTATCAACGTAAAAGTTGTTTGAAATAATTTTCCGAACATTTTGAGACCTGTGCCACCTTTCTAGCACAAAGGAGAGCTGAAATACGGCGTAGCCGGCAGTGAAAGCGGAAAATTCCTAAAACCCGGTTCTATGACCAATGACGTCACTATGGTATTCTCGAAATCTCGTCACTATGGTATTCTCACAGCATAATAGGAACCAAATCGGGCACAACATTTTCAGAAATGTTCCCAAGGGGTTTATTTTTCATCCGCTGACTCGTGATATCCGTGTTATATAAAGATCTGTGTTCGTTTGTACGTTTGTTCGGATTGCGAAATGTGCCCGCTAGGACGGTGCACCCGCCGAAGGCGAAGGCAGTTGGACTAGTTCTAAAATATTTCTAGTGATCTACAGCTGACTATCACCAATGCATAAGGTTTCCCACATTCAAGTGAGAATTTACCTTTTACTTTTGTAATCTTGTGTGGGAAGGATTATTAACTTCCAATGATTCTGCTCGGCTCCTCCTCTGTCATCCTCCCTCCTCCTCCCATTCGTTATTGCCTCAATGTGCCAATGAGTAGGGGAGAACACCCTCCTCTCCTCTCCTCTCCTCTCCTCTCCTCTCCTCTCCTCTCATGACCTGTGTACCACTCAGTTCCAAGGGACGAGGGGGGCGGGAAGGAAGATAAAGAGCCATATGCATATTCGCCCTTCCTCCTTACCTATTCGTATATATAGTGAATCAGTTCATTCATGTTTTCTCTTCAGACTAATCATTCTCGGAATCTCTTTATCTCAATTTATTTTTTTCCAATGCTAGGCATTCATCTCATTATGTGAAATTGATTCTAGTGATCGTGAAAGTATTCGAATTTGAAAGATTGGAGGTATTAAAGCAGGATTGACAGCAAAACCGTTCGAGTCTACGCAGGCAATGACGAATGAGAGGGCGTTCTCTCACTTCATTGTTCTTTCTCTCTCGTTGCCTGTGCGACAGGGTCAACTTTGAATGCATAAAAACTACCATAACTCGGTTCCTTTCAAAGATATAATAACCGGAATTTCCAAAATGAGTTACTGTTTAAAGATTGTCTTCAAACTATGTTGTCAGTTTGGGATGACTAGATTTGCTGTTACTCCTCCTTTAAGGGCGATTTCATATGACTGTGCACATCAAATGCAACTCCTCTGGGTACTCTCCCCCCTAATCTCGTCCTTTACTTCCTTTCTCCCCTTCTTCTCTCCTTCACATGCACTTCTCTCTATCTACTGGAAAGAACTACCATGGGGAACAACTGACTGTTGACTGTTTATCCCAGACTGTTCCTCTATTCTCTCAACTTTCGCTTCAGGTCATAAAGTATCATTGTTCTCATCTCGAACGAAATTTTCGATTAGTGAATGAACGGAAGTGAAGAAATATGTTGAAAGGTAGTGAAGCTTCTTCCCCATCATATTCCATCTCTAAATAGTAATCTTCTCCCTCTCCACTTCCTCTTCCTCTTTCAACCCTAGTCTCTCGTCCCTTCCTGAGTGTTCCCATCCCTGCCATTCCCCCCTTTCCTATGTTGACATCCGAGACTCTTCAAGTACAGTCCTCTACGGGGACGAAAGAAGGGCGTTTGTACCCCCATGTCCCCCCTCTCCTCTCCTCTCTCCCCCCCCCCCCCCCCAGAGGATCTCGATGGCACCCTTCTCAACAAAGGAGAAGTCTCCATTCTTCGTTTCTTCGCTCTTCTAGGAAGGGATTCTCTCTCTCTCAGTCCTTGCTTCTTCTTCCTCGAATTCAGCCAACTCGTGGTAAACAGGCGTATTCTGTGTAGGCATTCAGTCTCCTTCTCTCTCTTTCTCTCTTTCTAGACAGTCATTCGCAGTCTGCCTCTACTTCCTTCATCTGTTGTTCTGTTCATTGGTCGTTTCTCCTCGAGGGAAGCTGGTTCGATCCTTCCTTGTCTCTTTCATTCCTTCTTCATATCTCACAATCCACCTCCTTCTTCTCTTTCCTCCCATCAATGGCTCGAGACGGGTCAAAAGTGTGTGCGAGTCAATGAGACATC
Source organism: Pristionchus mayeri (assembly GCA_036245805.1). NCBI lineage: Eukaryota > Metazoa > Nematoda > Chromadorea > Rhabditida > Neodiplogasteridae > Pristionchus > Pristionchus mayeri. Next base: position 28,212,467 of record BTRK01000006.1, read on the forward strand.
GTTTACATCTCTGTGGTACAGATGGCTAATGAAGGAGTAACACAAACAATTAGTTGAATAAGCCACCATTGTTTGAGAAAAGTGAGCGTGCGCTTCTCATCCTTTATTATTCTTTTCACATCATATTTTACTTTATCATTACCCTAGATGCACAACTGTTTCGGAACGCAAACAACATAAAGTGAGTGTTCCCAGTGACAGGGAGGGTTTTAATTATTGGCTTCGCGCAATTCATCAATGTAGTGTCACAGCGATCCTAACAACAATCATTTTATCCGAAGTATCCCCCTAGCATTCATTCATCTTCTTATTTTTACTCTCATTCCCTTTTGAGTCCTATTCGTCTGTGACAGCTCCTATATATTATCTTCCTCCCTATCAATATTTCCTTCCCTCTTAATCTCTTAAAATCTACATATCATTAACAAGACCAGGTTAGGGGGGGGGGGGGGTACGATTTCCTTTTCTTCTCACTTCCACTCCTGAAGTAGATATTTCCCAGTCCTCTAATTCGAAGTTCTTCTCTTCCATTTCCTCTTCTTCTTTTTGTACTCCAACAAACTTCTCTTCTCGTTTCGTATCCATTTCCCCTTCTATCCGTTCTTTCTTCCCAGTCTACTCTTTCCTTTTCCTTCATCCTCATCTTCTCTTCCTTCTATCATTCTCTTCTTTCCAGATATGTTCATCGTCGATTCTCTTGGTTCTTCCCCCTTCTACTGTGGTGCTTCGAGATTCGCCTCCCTGTCCTCCCATACATCAGTCGAGGTACGAGTCCTTCCATTTATATCTATTCAGTCGATGACGCTATGACCATCTCATTCTTTTATTTCCCTCTTATCCTACATTCCTATGTCTTAGGGTGCCTTTCCGATAGTTGATTGCGACGTCCGTCAGGAGAGGGAGAGACCTCTCTCAACGGTAGAAAACTATTATGCATTCAATGTGACAGTTTGTAATTATGTTTCAACAGGAAATCAGCAAGGGAATTTCTTGTCAACCATTTCCCCTCCATTCCCTAGAATGACGATTCTGGCTCCATTTTGTGAAGAGATGTGATGGACGAGAGAGAGCAGTGAAGAAGTGAGAAAGAGGAGAGAGATTTCCTTTGCAGTCAGACAACATCTCCGAGTGTTCTACATCTTCGACTGGTCTCACTCGAAGTGGTAAACTCCGTCGATCGAGTTTCTCTCTCTCAAAGGAAGCATCTCTCGACTGTGGGGCCGAAGCACGTCAGGTAGGCCACTCTGCCCACTCCCAATCAGTGATATCATCTAGGGCAACCCTCAATATTAATCCCCCTTCTTCTTCTTCTTCTTCTTCTTCTCTCTCTCTCTCTCTCTCTCTCTCTCTCTCTCTCTCTCTCTCTCTCTCTCTCTCTCTCTCTCTCTCTCTCTCTCTTATTCACTCTTTCCCGTTTCCCTTCCCTCTGGAATTCATCTACCATTCATTATTTTCTTCTTTCGCTCTCTCTCTTGATTCTCGCACTTTCCGAGTGGGAGGAACAACTCCCTCTCCCCCCCTCTCTCTCTTTATTCTGGAACTTCTTCTTTCCTCGTCTCTACTCTCTCTGCATTGCTCTGTTCCCTTCTCCTCTGCTCTCCCTTTCGTATCTCCGCCCTCCTTTTGCCCTTCCACCTCATTCTTTCGCATGGCAAACTCCCCTCTCTTCCACCGTCCTCGCTATCAAAGGTCCATTGCAGTTTGAATTCCCCCCTCACCCTGAACAGCCTCTCCGAATGTGAATTCTCTGTGACATTCCAAATTCTCCCTCTTTTCCTTGCTTCTTTTATATCTTTCTCTCTCAACGAAAGCAGATTTACTCTCTCGTTCAATTCTCAAACGAGAAAGTTCTTTCTCCTTCCCTCTCTCTTCTCTTTTCTGATTCTCGGAAGTGCAAGTGGCTGATTGGTCGACTGACGTTGCCCTTCTCGACTCCGCCCCCTCCTGGCACGCAGCCAAAGGGAGGGTGAGTATATTGGCAGCCAGCCAATTCTTGTGTAAAAACTGATCGATTGGTTCTCAGTGCTTGCATCACTGTCTTTCCTCTTTCTCCCTTTCTAATTTCCTCGTCATCTAATTATATCCTTTCCACTTTGTACTTCGTATCCTCACGCCATTCTCACTATTTTCCCTCTATTTCGTCAGATGCTGACTCAGACGGACCTACCCATTTACTCTGTCGTGGGCTGTGTTCCTATCCCCTCATCCTTTTCAGATCGAGTTAGTCTTCACATCATGGAGCGCCTCCAACTGCTCCATTCGTGTTAGTGTCCCATCAGGGGAAGAGAGTTTGCCTCTTCGTCTCACCCTGAATCAGTCCATCAGGTATACTGTACACCTCCCTACCGTAATCTATGGAGCAACTTTGAGATTCTCACCTTCCCTGCCAGGATGTGGTCATGGGAAATGGACGATCACGGTAGAGGATGAGGACGGATCAATGAATAGGTAATGAATGATTCAGAGTGGATAAAGATAAAGAGTGTATTGAGTGAGTCGATGAGTCTCTCTCTGGAGGGAGTGGGCACTCTCTTCTTCTCCATCGACAATCACTTCCATCCACGACTCCTCTCTCAACAATTCCTCACTCTTCCCCACACTGCTCTCTGCTCATCTAGACGACCCTTTTAAACCATTCTCTTCTTGCACCCCTTCACCCTCCCCCTCCCCTTCCCCTTCCCCTCCCCTTCCCTTAGCCCCCTTCGCTAGTTTGACCCTCCATGTCTTCATCCCATCCCTTCATGGAGATCTCACATCTCGGTACATCACTGACCTCTTAACCTGCCTCTCTTATTCTTTCGTCCTTCCGTCAATTATGTCCCGTTCTCCTCAACGTCTCACCATCTACCCTCAATTGGTCTTCTGTCAACGAAACGATTATTGATTGATCTATTGATCCTTTACTTCTCGTGATCGTTGCCAAACAATCTTTCTTCCCTCAATACCTCATTTCTTCTGATTCTATTCTACTATTCATTTAAATGTGCAGTCTTCCGTACTTAATGGCTACAGCACTCTTATTGTGTGGCGTGTGCTCTCCTGAGGATGCAACGGGTATATGGTGAGAGTCGGTGCTTGAGTAGAGAGAAGTCGAGTGATTCCCCTATCGATTGAGTGTAGCATTGATCTCTGTTTCCGAGTACGGGGACTAGGTCTTGCTCTTCTTTCTTTCTCTCTTCTTTTTCGGGTGTCCTTTTTAGTCTTACTCGGACTACAGGTATACCTCCCTCCTACTCTCCAAACTACTCTTAATCGATATGCCACTCACTTCTGTTAATTGACCTACTCATTCAATCACTCTCTCACATATAAGCATGGCTCTGAGAGAGCTCCACCACTTTGAGTCTATCCATTTCAAGCAATTTTGAAACATAGTGCTATCTCCTTGTTAATTTCCGTCAACATACTTGTAATGGCCATTATATTGGTGAATGAATCAGTTGAACTTTCGTTATTCAAATCTATAATATGTTACCATTTTGTTGATTTATACTGAAATAAAATGTTTGGAGCAAACGGAAGCATATGCATGTTTCGAGATAACTGTGCAAAATAAGTTACATTAATAAAAAATATAATGCTTATTTTTTAATTTGAAAAAAACCAGAAAGTGATCAAAGATGTGTGTATGTTACGATAACTGAAACATTCGTAAAATGAGGAAAAGTGAGTGCTTCTACAGTACTTTAGATATACACCACAACTTCTAAAAGTTTTGATTTGTTTGGTGACCATTTATTACATATATATATTATTTTTTATTATGGTTATTGATAGACACACGGCGTCTCGTTATTACTATATCAGCTTCACATTCTGTTTTCTGATATTTTGCATTTGAGTTCTCTTAATAATTTCATTAAGAGTATATACAATGAGCTCCTTCCGAGTGGATGACGTCACATTCCCACAAGTCAGCAATTTCGTTCACGAGCCGATTCATCCACATGAATCAATAGTGCACGACGAGGAGCTTTCTGAGCACTATAGTTAGTTCAAGAATATGAGTTATTTTCATTATTTATGTTCAGATAATTTGTTGCTATCTTCCGAGCTCTCTGACATCACCCTCGTCGTTGAGGGAACAAATTTACCAGCACATAAGATTATTCTTGCCGCGCGTAGCAAATACTTTCGGTAGGCTATTTTGGTAGAGAGGGTTAATGCACGGCTAATTGAAGATGCCTTTTCTTCGGTGGAATGCGAGAAGAAAAAGAGGACGTCATAGAGCTGAAAGAAACACCACTCGAAGCTTTCACAGACTTACTCAAGTCTGTTTTCTTTTATATTGGGGGGTGGGGGTGCGCTACTGGAACCTGCGATGACGAAGGTTTTTTTCGATTTGTAACAGTTGAATGAAACTCAGCTGTCACAAGCACTTATGAGAAAGAAAAAAAAGAAAAGAAAGTAGCATTCGGCTCTCACGACAGGGCGTGCTTTGCCGCCCCCGCGCCAATTCAGCGTTCAGTCTGTCCTGAGGTTATCAGCGACCTATGCGTAAGGCTAACCGCCCGTGTTGTGTGCACGTGGTGGGGGATCTTACTTTCGTGATTTTGGATCACTACCAGCATTTCTTAGCCCCCTTGGTGTGGGTGGATCTGGGGACGCGGGCGGGTATCGGGCTCGTGACCCTTCGATCGCAACTCTGGCACACGACCACTGCGCCACCCCGGCCTTGCGCCAGGTGAGGTGTCTATTTGAAGAAAACTTTGTGGATTTTCATCTCTCGTATGAAATCTGAGGTTCTTTCGACTGTTCCTAATAGGAAAAAGCCTTCGTGATCGTATGATTGGACCAGCCTTAGACTTTTCTAAAGATAGGACCCACATCTCGTTAAGGCAGACCTTGAGCGCACGCAACCCGCGACTGCGCGATTGCGACCCTCCCTCCAACCCAGCAATGTTAGTGCGCGCTCTTTGTCCAGCATATTTATGCGAGCGCGCGCTCCTGTTGCGAGACGAAGAATGCACTCTCTCCTTATCGACGCCATACCGACGTTAAGTGCAACCCTCTCACTGAAAAAAATAAAATAAAGCCGGCGATTTGAACAAATCAAGAGCTCGGGAAACATCTACGAGTCGCGTTTCTTTCAAGTAGTCTTATATTGTTTTGAAGTCTTCGAAATATTACTAAATATGCAGTTGGAAATATATCCGTGTAATATTTGTAGATACATATACACTGGTCGATTGTGCCTGCACGGGATGAAGGATGAACGTGTTCTGGATATTCTTATGTTGGCCAATAGATGCGACTTTCAGGGTTTGCAGGATGATATTGCACTCTACTTAAGGGTTATGTTGTTAATTGTAATCGATTATGAAATAAGAATTGATAATTTTGTTGCAGAAAACACTAAACACTTTGAATGTGTGCACAGTCCTTCATGCATCCCAATTGTATTCCTTACCCCATCTCACTGAGGAATGCTTTCTCTTCGCCGATAGAAACGCCTCTGATATTCTATTGTCACCGGTTAAATTAGGAATTTGTCCAGAAGTTGTAATTCTACTGTTCAGGCCTTTCTATCCCTCTCAGCATCAGCCATAGAAGAGCTGATTGTCCGAGATTCCTTCTGCGCTCGTGAAATTGAGATCTTCAGAGCAATCTGTAAATGGAAAGAGGCTAGACCAGAGGTATTACATATCCTTTTTAGTTCATATGTACGGAAATACTCCATTTACGAATATATAGTTCTTAGAAGGAGCAGTTTAAAAAAACAGTGTTAATTCTTCTTTATTTTTTTTCTATATGTTGGAACATAGTTGATTCAAAAGAAATCGAGTGAAACAGACAGAATGCGTGAGGTACAATGGGTATATAATACGGGTTTCCAATTTGGCATCAGGAGTGTGTGCCTCTTGGATACACATAATTCTGATTGAGGGGGCAGAGCAATAGAGTAGTCCGTGATCTGCGCTCACTGATGTTCGATACTTTAGTAAGGCAATCTTTTTTAATCAAATCTGGTGTTTTTATTTTATATTTTATATTATGCCATGATAAGAGTCGTCCCATCGTGCGGTGATTGACAGGAGGGAATGGATGTTCTCTCTTCTCTGGTCTCTCGCATTCGTCTCCCTCTCGTCTCTCTCCATCAACTTCTCAACGTTGTCAGACCATCCGGACTTATTGCATCCGATGTAATTCTCGATGCTATAAAGGTAATTTAAAATCTTTATGCACATACTCTTTTTCGCTTACTGAACACAACAGCTTAAATGTATTACTTTAATTTATTTTACAGGAGCAATGCGAGACAAGCTCATCGAATCTCACACATCGGGGATTTCTCAGTTAGTCCTCTCCGACATACGAAACCGTTAATCTGAGAATTGAGCAGAGCCATCTACAGCAAAAATCGATTTTCTGAATTTATACGATTTGGGGTTTTCAATGTTGCTGGTTACGATAGGCAAACTCATTTTTTTGCTGTGCCAAATATCTTCTGCTCGATTCTTACACACACGGCCTCTCATAAACTTTATGAAAGTTACCCCAAAAGGACGAAATTGACCTCCTATTTTTTGTCTTCAATTGAATAGCCGATGACTGAATTGTTTTCGTGGTTAAAGTCAATTTTTCAATATTGCTTTTATGCTGTGGCCGTTTACCTGGCCATATCTTGGTAAAAACTTTAAATACTACTTTCCTGACTCAAAAACATGTTGAGCACCTAATGTGAACGTGGCGACTTCTCGCAATGCTCAAGTGATTACGGGAGATTCTCCTTCAGCGCTTTTCCTTTCCCCAGAATCCAGTCTATCCGTAATGGTATCTCTTATTTCCTCGTACATTTTCGTAATGCTGTTTCAGGATGGTGACCGAGTATTCACTAGACACTCTATCGTCGATGAAGAAAACGTCGAAGGAATCATCGTTGAGGTTATTCATCGACTAAACCTTTTCTAGATAGCAGCTGGAAATTATGCGCACATAAAAAATACCATCAACGAAAAATACCATCAATTCTCGTAATTACAGTCCAGTTAGTTTCTCATGGAAAACTCTGCGCCCCGCGTGACCCACAGTAACTCCCCGTATGATCCCACGCCTCTAGCGCATTTGACGTTGAGCGACTTTGAGAATTGGGCCTAAATGTAAGGAGGAAACACAGGCTTCATTCTGAACGAAAATTGCGGCTCAAAAAATCGATATCTCTTTCCATTCTCTATGTACTGACCCTATGAAACCCTATGGAAATTATAAGTACAGTAATTAGCGTATTCAGATCAGGCAAAACAGCCCTGGTGAACACCGGTGTGCATAAATTTTGTTTAGGCTGCTTTCTCCGTGGTCTTTTATATCACGTATCGAATTATTAAATTGCTATCTATAATCTCGAATATATTTTGCAGCTCTTCAATCCATTCATAATCAACAAGATTGTGCTCGGTCTCTGGGCTGACAGAGAAACTAGATTTTATTCGTATTATATCGAAGTTAGTTTCCAGTCCCCCTTCTAGATAATCTGAAGAGAGGAAGCATATGATTGCATCAGGTGAGTGTGGATCGGAAGGACTGGGCGAGAATCATCGACCACACCAAATATCTCTGTAGATCAAGACAAATATTGCTATTTCCTAAAAGAGCAGTGAAGTTCGTGTTTTTTTTTCTGAAAATTATGTATATGAGACCGTTTGCCTAAGAATCAACCAGATCCGAATGAATTCGGCACAGCGAAAAAAATGCCGATTCTCAACAAGTTTGGTTTTGGGGTAATCGAATGTGCTGAAAACGATGGGCACACTCGTTTTGCACCCAGAGCCTCCGTTGGCTCCAGACGCCGTCGTCGAACACAGGTTTTCGCGTATTTCGCCTCTCCTGAAGGTGTTAAAATTACGCGAGTAAGGTTCCAGAGGTAGAATTCGATGCTGATTACGGCTATCTATTTCATTTTTCATGAACTATTTAAAAAAAATTTAATAATTCAACTTAAATTTGAGTCCAAATCGTGCTTAGCGAGTTACATGGCTAGATCCGCAGTGACGAGAGGATTCAGAATCTGCATGTTCGTGCATTTTGGTCTAAGGAAACCGAAAATTGAAATCATTTAGTGGGCAGAAATCTGGAAAAAAAACTACGCTTCCTCTCCCCTTTCCACTCCCTTCCTCCCCTCTTCTTTCCTCTCGGAAACCTTTGTGGCGTAACTTTAGCACATTCCGGAGGGGGAAAATACGCGAAAACCTATTTTCGACGTGGCGGCGCCTGGAAGCAACGGAGGCTCTGGTACAAAACGAGTGTGCCCATCGTTTTCAGCACATTCGATTACTCCAAAACACAGAGTTACATAGAAATGAGGTTTTTGGCCTGTGCCGGCTCTTGCTCGATTCTTACGCAAACGGGCTCATATTCTGTGAAATCCAGTAATAATGGATAGCTTTCGGATGGCCAAACGAGGCTTTCGTTACGCCCTCTCCCTCTCCTGATTTTCCGAAATTCGAGGCAGAGGCACGTAGCGATTCGCTATGCGCCATTGTTAGTCCAACCATATAAACCATGAATCCTACTAGAATCACTACTTGCAACTCGTTTTGGCACACTTTCTTTTGAAAGCGCTGTGTGTGGTCTATTTGGTTATCATCCCAGTCAGTTAGGGAACCATACTGACACACACAAAATAGATATTTTGCGCTATTTCTGCATTCTTTTCATATATTAAGCCGACTCTTGTCACAATGTTCAGAATGTAAGGCTAGCGAATTTTTTCTAACTGAGAAAAGAGGTCCCCATGTTTTTGCAGCCGCTAAAAGCAGAAAGTTTTGAATCTTTCTGATTTTAGCAGTTGAGAATCGAGAAAACTCGGCCCTGCCGGAAGTTGAAAGTGCAAACTATTTCATCATTCGCAAGAAAATTACTTTATCATTTACAATGAACACAGAAAAAAGCGTGCAGAACAAGAGAGATCAGTATCTCTCTAAATCCTCCGCATATAGAATACAATATTTATCCTTACTACTATCAAAACATATTTACAAATGTGCGTAAACGACAAATTTTCTCTAAATCTATGGGGAACACAAAATCAAAAAATAGGGGGAATGGAGAGGAGAAGAAAGTAGATCTTCGGAAGCTTATTAGAGCTTCAGCTTGGTGCGTCTCCAGTGACGACGCTTGGCGTTGTACTTGATCTGCAAACATATTTATAAGTTAACAATAAATGTAACAATTAAGTAGTTGTCTAAGCGATTACACCTATTTCAAGTATTGACGAAATTGTGTGATATACGAGACGAGGCGGCGGAGCGTGGTTGGCAAGTGACTCTAGTCTTCGAGACAGCGAAGCACTAAACAGCAAAAGCAAACAGCCCCGACTCTGCGCTCGCAAAGAAACCACAAATGTTAAAACATAGCTTACAGTGTTGCCAGTCTTCATGCGGATCCACTGGGGAAGGGGGCGGTTCTGCTTCTGGGCCCTGGTCAGCTTCCGCTTGACGACAGAGATAATTGGAATGGATTAAACCATTTTCGACGAAATAGGGTACGAGATACTTGCAGCATTTATCAGTGAGTGTACAAAAGACGACTCGTTAGGACATAGCAAAGCGACGTAACTATTTACAAAGAAGATCTCTATCTAAACTAAAAAATAAATGCACAATCGCAACCTCTTAGCTCGGTTTGCCTGCATAGGACTTTCTATTAAACGTGTCGACAGCGTACGACTGCGTAGGAAGCCGCTTCATTTGGCGATAAGGGGCCGTTCCGAGACCGGGTTGAGGAAAGAGCTCCATCAGCTTGTTGAATCGGGCGGTGGCCATTGCCTGACCGTCGCCGAGCGTTCCCTGTAATGAGGCCACGAGGGCTCACAGGCGCGGCCTCAGTGCAACGCAATTGCACAGGGGACGGACCACGCGCTCTCTCTCCCCCCCCCCCCCCCCCCCGCGTTTCTCTAACCCGCGGCGACTAGAGCGCGCCCTCTCCCCTACGGTCGAGCTTCCTCTCTTCGATGTGCAGGCAGACAGTGTACTCTCTCACTTTCTCTGACCGACGAGAGATCATGCGATCTAGAGAGACGATAGACTACGGTAACCCGCGTCCTACCGTGTCCCATTTTTCATTTGATAAATGAGGTCCGACTTTTTGTTCACCACCTGAACCCCCGTGGAGGCATGATGACATTACAAAGTAGGGGAACAAATTTACAGCTTAATACGCTCCTAACCACGGCCATTGACTCATTTCCTTTAGCGATCACTTTCACAACCACGCCTTCGATACGACAGCAGATACAAACTACAACCGCGACGCGTAACTGCGCATTGCGTGCATATTTGGCAAAGCTCACTTGACTATTATTTCGGCTAAATATATTAAAGTTGACTTTTAATATTGTCATAAAACCCGTAAAGGTCGTTTTCGTGTCACGGTGCGGAAGAGAAAAAAATGCTGCTCATTGAATGGCTGTGCATACCAACGATTACTACTAACAATATAACACTAAATCAAGAACAAACCGTTTTAGCGGCCTCCTTGTGTTCCGACACTTCCTTTGCAGCAGTCTAAGCCGCATGTTGCTTGCCGCACGGCTTGTCATCAAATTCCCACTTCTTCAAACATCCGAACAGAGCTTGAAGCTCCTGGATGCATGATAAAGCTGACAAATAGACGTTTCTAACTAGGAAAATTAACAGGAATCGACCCTGTTTATTCAATGCGGGATGCGCGCTACTTTTTGGAGGCGGCGCGGCCATGCACTCCTCGTTTGCACATTCTTTCTTCCGAAGTATCCACGACGGGAGAGAAATGAGGAGTGCGTGGCCTGCATCTTCGCAAAGTGGTGCGCATTCTATGTTGACAAATATGGGCGTACTGGTTCCGACGTTATAAATAATTGGAAATACGAAAACACAAGAGCAAAAATAGAAAAAAATATTAATACTGACCTGTAGCCTGGGCTCCATTAAATCCATTCTTCTATTAGAAGTAACTTTTCAAGAAAAAAAACAGCAACGAACCTGCAAGAGTTCACCTTTAATGAGAAGTTTTAATTAGACGTGCAACACAAAGCCAAACAAATAAAAAAAACACACCTAAACACGCCATAAACTATCGAAAAAAACCAGAAAAAAGAAAATTCACCCAAACTCAGGGGCTCCACAACATCGTGTTACGGTGGCATTTTCCACTCAAAATTGTGTTGTCAGAAATTTTTAAATATTCAGTGCCCAATTCTACAGTAATTAATCTCATTCCGTGAAATAGGAACATTTTATTACTGTATCTAAAACTCGTTTCGTATTGCGCGCTTTGCATTTTGACAGCCCGGGCGGTTCAAATTTAATTTCTCGTTAGCCTTCGATTTTGCACAGTGTCAGAACATTGTGTTGTCAGAGCAGCGCAGTTTCACGCAATTTGAAAATAAGCTTGAACTTACAAAATGTTAGTTTAACATATTATGTTCGATAAGTTAATTATGATTCTATTTGTTAATACTATTTTCACAAATTTGGTATGTACAGCTTTCGTACAGCTCTAGTCTACAATGTGACTGTGCAGGTACATTCGAGTGGTGGGCACTCACAATTCCCTCAACCGTTATTTTCATCTCGTTCATCTCGAGGCTCTCTATACAACTGAGACATTTCAAGTCGATCCCATTACTAAACTCACTGGTCTGTCCTATGTATTCACAATGCCTCTCAAAATAAATAGATATTTCAGTTCCCACTATGAACGTAGCTTCCATCGATCGAAATGCATTGGTGATCGAAGGTGTTTCTCGAGACAGGAATGCACTTATTAGTGGAATCTCCCATTACGATTGGGATGAAGGGTACGTTATATGCAGCCCTTCAGTGTATACATGTTTACTTGAGGTACACTTGTCATCAACTTGGTTCCGGTTCTATCACAGTACAACTTCCCCAGCCCTATCTTGTGTCGTCCGTAAAATTACTTCTATGGGATTGTGACGAGAGGAGCTACTCTTTCTATATCGAGGCACGCTCACACAAAACGACTAATTTGATTCGTTAACCTATCTCAATGATATCACTATCATATTAGGAAACATGAAAAAAGAAAAGGAATAAGTTGAGTCACGGCCCCCGGAACATCAACACCGACCTTTTTGGATGTGTCGCGCTATAAAAACGCCGCACTAAACGTAGAAATTATTTTTGTACATTCAACGATCATCCATGAAAAACGCTCCCAAACGCTTCCTTACTATCATAATAATGCGTACGTTGAATTATATTAGATTATTTTTAAAAATGCGAAATGCAATTGAATCAAGAACTGGAATTATGTCTGAACGTAAGTAGAAGCTCCTTGTCAATCAGGCACCTACTTGACGAATCAGGCAAATCTAACTTTAAACTATTTGAACGTGCTCGCGTTTTGCCTGATTCCAGATGGGGTGACACATTTTAAAAGGTCTATAGATAGACTCCCCAAGCTCCGCCCACTTTCCTATGACACATTTCCCCTCGAAAGCGAGATTTAGGAATCACAAGCTTCATTCTCAACCAAATCACTCGCTCAAAAAAGGATTCGGGAGCTCTTTCCATTACCTTTCGATATAGCCCTGGCCCGCTGGTAAAAGTGTTCTCTGAATAGGTCAGCATACGATAATTAAGTTGCGAAAACGCTGGAAAGCGCTGGTTTGGCACGCTCAGCGAACATAGACATACGGGACAAGGCTTGCCTGATAGCCTATCGGCATTCTAGTACCTCTATCAAGAAAACTCGATAAAATATTGTTTCGTTGATTTGTGATTCAAAAGAAACCAGTCCGCGATAAACTGATTAGGCGGAGAGAGCGGAGTGCATTCTCTCTCTCCCCTCCTCCCTCTATAGCACCAGTTTCTGCCCCGGCGCGTGTAGAGCGCCTGGGCCTGCAAAAGAGCGCGCTTGCATCCCTTCCTCGTTTTACCTATTGGGGGTGAGGCGCATCCGGGAAAGGGCGAAGCCCTGCCCAAAGTTTCAGGGATTTGACTGGAGAGGCAGCGGAATTGGCTCCGCCCCTTTCTTCCTCGTCTCGCTTTTCTGCCGCTTTCCGTTGACACCTTTTTACGTACTTTATGACCTCTAGCGCGATTCGGAGATGAGATATCGACAAACGGCCAAAAGTATGATCTTATTTGGATCCCAGCGGGCATTTTGAGCATAGTTAGGGTGGCATAGGTTCATTTCGGCTATACCCCTTGTGGTCCCTATCTATAGATGCCGATGTTCTTGGGGCCGATAAGGAAAGCGAAAACGTCCGGGCACGGTCCCTTGCCCTTCGACATTCGGAAAATCGGACGGTGCGGACACCTTACAATGTCATCTAGAAATGTGAAAGTGGCATAGTCTGCTCTCCCTATGTAAATAATAATCAGTGAGCGCTACAAACCAAGCAAATAAAAAAGGTTCTTTTCTATTAGGCTGGAAAGAAAGTAACGCTCGATTTGAAACATGATGTTTGAGCGCTTCTAAAATCCTTTTCGTTAAAGATCTAAAGCTAGCTCGGTACTGTGAGAATAGAAAGCGTAGTCCGTGGTGTGGTGGGCGAGATTTAGTACATTTGTTTCTAAATATACGCGGAACGCGGAGGAAAAATGTTCCGCGTATACTTAGAAACAAATGTACTAAATCTCGCCCACCACACCACGGACTACGCTTTCTATTCTCACAGTAGCATGTAATAGATGTTTACTTAGGCAATATATGCATATGTTCGAATGGCATCATGTCTTTTGCGTTTCCGGAATATCCAAGTTTTATCAAATGTTATATTTTCAAACTTTTCCAAAAATTATTTCTGCTTCTCGTATTTTGCGGGAAAAAAAAGTCGTACATTCGAATATACTGGAGTGAAAAGCCCATTGTGAATACTTTCGAATAATGCGCCTGAGATCATGCCTGCATCAATACAACACGATTCACCAACAATTGAATTCACACCTAGACAAGGTAACGCTTCTAAAGCGATGACGTGTCCTGCTTCGAGGATCATTCAGGCTGGTTTCTAAATAAGTGCGCTTCCATCACTTACTATGGTGCTACATATCTTAAATAAACATTTGACCTCAAGTCTTTTCTACTTTTTGAAAACATTGATTTTAAGTACATTTGAGTAAACGTCAAAAATGCCAAAATTTCTACTTTTGGTGTACGGCGAAAGAATACATTTTCTCAAAACTGTGCTATCCCCCCCTTTGCCAAGAAGAATGTTTATAGATAAAGAGTTGCTTTAACAGTTAACCACAAAAGTGAGGGCTTTTCACCAATGCTGGGAACAGGAACTTGTCGAATATTCGAATTTCGATGTTCAAATTTCAAGGTCAAGATGATGAATTCTGCAAATTTTGGTAGATGCATCGTATGCTCGCATAAATACAAATTTAAGTTAAGTATGAAAAGTGCTTTTCGTCTTACTGTATTTGAGATCGATACATCTATACTTACGGATACACGGTAAAGACAAGTATTTTGGCTGATTTTCAGTTTGGGTCAAGTTCATAAATGAGTGTTTTTTTTTCTGGCGAGCTTTCGTAGAGAACCAGATCTACATAATGTATTGTGACATCCGTATGTCGTACTTTTAGGATGTGGCGTAATGATTGCCCTATCACAGCTCTCAATGGATTTCTGTGTCAAAATGTAATCAGTTCAACTCTTGGTCGATGTACCTTTGCCTTCATCCTGTGGTCTCAATTCTAGTTGGATAGGCTTGAACCAATGTGCGATAGATTGAGTATCCAAGCACTCAACAAACGTATATAACAATATGATAATCAGGACGACATAAAACTAGGGACATCTCAGAATCGAAAATTTGAAAAGCGAGCGTTACTTTCTTTCCAACCTGATATATTGCCGAATGAACTAAAAAATAGTTTTGCCGAAATTTTATTTTTTCTCAAATAGTTTCAAGCCAATTCATCTAAACTTTTATAGATACGATCTGTTTAATATTGCGCATTTTATTGAGATATCAGACGTTCCAATCGCTCGCGAAATGGCAAAATTCGAAAATTGAAATTTTCGGACTAAAGTACATTCCATTCCTCAGAGAAGGATCTAGAACACAAAATAGGCCATGCCTGCGCTACACTCACCGAGTACTAAATGTATGCACAATTAGGCCTAGTGCCAAGCATATGTTCACTGACACAAAAAGTCTCTCATCAATGAATCACGAGCTGAAATTATTTTTTAAACGACAAACATCACCCTTGACAATCAGGTAATCTTCCTTGACAATCAGACTATCCTCCTTGCAAATCAGGCACTTACTTATTTGAACGTTCGCGCGATTTGCCTGACTTCACCTTGTGGGGTGACACGTTTTCAACTGGTCTCTGTCGATCTTCCGGGGGCCGTGGGATGTATTGCATTGATCTGTTCTGTATCACATTCTTGCAGATTTTTTAAATATTGAAAGTGTTCAGGTTTCCGCGAATCAGAAGCAATGGAAGAGAGTGGTCGATCGAGTGAGTGAAGTCTGCCGGTAAGTTGTATGGGGGTATACAAGCACACAGAAGTTTTCCTACCATTTTCGATTGGTGGGCATGGGTTTTCGTGGTGATACTAAAATTGGTTCAAAATTTCAACTTTGCCGATAGTCCTCGTTTAACCTCGAATATCCAACTTTAGTATGCATTGTCGTAGAAAAAGGAAAATAATTCGAATTCCTAGTTTCCCATAAATGTACATCGCATCACTGTGTAGTATGATACGATAAACGTATGGAGAAGAAGATAGTTGATATCTCGGTACCGATCGGTTAGTCTTCGTGTAAGCCAAGAAAGAAATACCCCATAAAAACGAATTTTCCATGCGCGGAGGATCTACTTTGTCATAAGATATTATATTTAAAAAATGGAGTGATCTGTGGATCTCTGTGATTCTTCCTCTCTCCAGCTCATGGCAGTATGCAGAATTCCCTCCCGAGCCAGTAGTCTTCATTCGCATCGTGGGAACCTCTAATTCAGCCAACGAGGTCAGTCATCCCCTCCCTCTCTCATTCTTTAGTGACTCTCAGGTCTTCCATTGTGTACATCTCGAGTGTCCTGCTACTCCCCCCTCCCCACAAGAGCTTCCCTCGTTATAGTATTGCCGAGTTCGTCACACTTGTTGTACTAGTATGCAGGTTCATATGTACATAATAAATTTTTGTTACTTTCGTCGATACATGAGTGATCCAAGCACATGCTCTTTAAAGTTACCAGCCAAGCCGATCTGGCCATCCCCTGATCAGGCCTGATGAGCTTATTCGGCGTATTCAGACATGGTCTATCCAATGGTAAATTGTTGGGAGTCTATTTCATCCTCGGCCGGAAGCTTTAAGGTCCTATATATTGTGCTCTTATTTGTCTTTTTTTCCTATCGAGTGTACATATTGATATATAAAGATAATTTATTTCGATTGTTGTCAGCATAAACACTCGTGTTTTGTGTTTCATCGAGTTCGATTGTAGATCTCTGAAAGCATAACTTGAATATTTTACAATTGCCTGAATCTTCAGCTGAAGAAGTCACCATTCTTTCGCTACAGGTGATTTGACACTCTTGATTTGAGTCAATTGTGTGACCGGTTGTGCGACTGACCGCAACTGCGTCATTTGAGATTTGAGTGCCTGAAGCAGTAGAAGAGTGATTGGGTGGGAGTGGTCAAGGAACCTCAGATGAGGACTTCTGTGTAGACTGGGTGACGGGCGAATTAGCACTCGCTCCCATCTTGACATCCTTGAGAATCTCCGCACTCCCTATCGTCTCCCCACTCCCGAATTTCATGTTCATCGCAGTGACGCGCTTCTCCGGTTTGGGTATATCTGCCAAGAGATGTGGTATGGGGGGGTCTCCTTCGGGGGAAGGAAAGACCTACCCTTGAAATGGCGTGCGACGTGCTGACTCTTTGCTGTATTCGAATTGTGTTGAGTGTTGCTACACGAGGATGGTGTGAACTCTGTTTTCTTCGTAGACGATTGAGTCGATTGCAGAAGTCGGAGATCAGTCTGCAATCGATTCTTACTGCGTGTGGTCCACTACAGTACCTCTGGGTCCTTCTCCTTGCTTCCACTCTCCTTCTCCTTGCTCTTCTCCTTGCTTCCACTGGCCTTCTCATTGCTCAGCTTCTCCACACTAGCCGATCCTCCCTTCTCTACACTTCCTGGAGTGCCAGCAGGAATAGCTTCCTTGCTCCCTCCACCACTGCCCAGCTCTGTGGGGGGCTGCGATATTCAAAAAGTGCTATTTGGATCAAGAGTGCATTACCTTTTCCTGACTAGCTCCGACCTTCTCATAGGCATCATTGATCTTTTCGCCGGTTGGCATCAATTCTTCCCTCGGATCGTCGATTACTTCTCGAGAAGGTCGCATCAAATCTTTATTCTTCTTCGTTTTCTTTTTGCTCTGAATCATCTCATTTAGAGTAGCTTTTCCCCCTGAAAGCAGTGAATGGACAGTTTACCTCATCACCCTCTGCTGTTTTGCTGATACTGTTATCATCGTGATCATTCGCAATCGAATTCCGCAACCGATTCAAGAAATCATCTCTTTTCTTCGGCTTTTTTGTCACTTTCAACTGAGAATTACATGTCGATTAATAAGGATAGTTTATTATATCTGAACCTGTTTGGCGACTTTAACTTGCTTCTTCTTCCAGTAGCAAAGTGGTATCAACGGGACAATAGTGAGTATCGAGAGGGAAAGAAGAAGAAGTGGGAGCATTCGACCACTCAAGAAGACGACCACGACACGAATGGAAGGACTCACTCACTCATCAATTATCTCCATTTGCATATATTACTGATTTTGGATGAATTAGAAGGGCTGCCATAGTACATATTCAGATAATGGACAAATGAGGCTGCTTAAAACCCGTTCTCCGTACGACTGCAGGTAGGATGGGACAACTCTGTCAAAATGATCACCCAGGGCTTTGGGAACAGGATCCCTGGGGGCAAAGAACTTTTCAACCGAATGCGCGACCCAAAAGATCGATTTTTGATCTACCGAAATCGATTTTTAAAACTTCGGATTTCGATATCGTGATATAGCTCATTCGAAAGAGCATGAAAAGTTATGTAAAAATCTCTGAGGAAAACATAATATATCAACATTGACGTCAGATAGAGCTGTTCTTTTGAAATTCTTCCTGCGAAACGACGCTAAGTATTTCGCCTATATCATTTTCACATTAGGTTTTGGTGATCTGTGATATCGAAATTCGTTTTATACGCGTAAAAATACGTCAGAAAATGTATAACCTTTTCATTTTTCGAAAACATGTTGAAATTCAATTTTTTGTTGAAAATTCTGGCTAGAAAAATGATGAAAAAGTTGAAATGCTGAAATGTTCTACCCAAATACATTTTCTGACGTATTTCTATGCGTAGAAAACGAATTTCGATATCCCAGATCAGAAAAAAGGGTGAAAATACGCATAGAAATACATCAGAAAATGTATTTGGGCATAACATTTCAGCATTTCAACTTTTTCATCATTTGTCTAGCCAGAATTTTCAACAAAAAAATTGAATTTCAACATGTTTTCGAAAAATGAAAAGGTTATACATTTTCTGACGTATTTTTACGCGTATAAAACGAATTTCGATATCACAGATCACCAAAACCTAATGTGAAAATGATATAGGCGAAATACTTCGCGTCGTTTCGCAGGAAGAATTTCAAAAGAACAGCTCTCCCTGACGTCAACGTTGATGGATTCTGATTTCCTTAGAAGTTCTCACGATGCCGAACTCTGAAGTTTGCATAATTTTGATTCTGACGGTGTCACGGTAACATTATTTTCCGGGTTCAAGCGCCGTTAAAATATGGATATTTTAGAGTTTCATTGTATTCAGCGCTAAAAAATACATAATATATTTCAGAATAGGGTCTTGAAAATCGCATCTTCATGTACATTCATGTCATGATCTACAAAGTGATGAAAAAGTTCATTCCTCGAGCTCTATCTGACGTCAATGTTGATAGATTCTGTTTTCCTCAGAGATTTTGACATAACTTTTCATGCTCTTTCGAATGAGCTATATCACGATATCGAAATCCGAAGTTTTAAAAATCGATTTCCGTAGATCAAAAATCGATCTTTTGGGTCGCGCA
Source organism: Pristionchus mayeri (assembly GCA_036245805.1). NCBI lineage: Eukaryota > Metazoa > Nematoda > Chromadorea > Rhabditida > Neodiplogasteridae > Pristionchus > Pristionchus mayeri. Next base: position 28,231,526 of record BTRK01000006.1, read on the forward strand.
TTCGGTTGAAAAGTTCTTTGCCCCCAGGGATCCTGTTCCCAAAGTCTCAGCCCTGGGCGATCATTTTAACAGAGTTGTGCCACCCATACAGTTCACTGCAGTCTTACGGAGAAAGCGTTTTATTGTAATTGAGTGCAACTAAGAGGATGTTAGAAAATCGAGAAGGTTCAGGAGTGGAAGGAAGGGGAGGGGAGATTTTAAAATTGAACTCATCTCTCTGCCGAAGATTTACAGTTGCTTCTTTAACATTTCATAAAATCTAGTTTATACTGTTAAATATAACAATTGACATAGTAACAGATCGATAAACTCTGCCAGTTTGTATAACACACCCGCTTGGATTCAAACATTATAATCCTAATTGTGACTCCTATAACATCTTCATACTTCGCTCTCTTTCTTCTCATATACTTTCTCCCCTTTGAGTCTTCTCTGACCTTGATCTGCCTCTTCCTTCAATTCCAGCAATTGTCCCAGTTGTTCTTCACTGAACTTTTCCAGATCGCCGTCATCGAAGTCCTTCCCGATGATTCCTTTCGATATTCCCCGGCCAGTCAGCTGTTTCGATAGCATTGTACAGTACTGCTGAACACAAAAAGAGATTCCTTCAATTATATACATGCTAGCGGAAATTTGACAAACCGTCCATTCATGGAGGAATATAAGAGCCTGTTCCCTCGGAGCTGTCTTGTGTCTTCTGAATTCATCCTTCACGTATGCATCTCCCATCAGACGAGCTGGGGGAGGGAGACCATAATGTAGTCTGAAATATGATACTGTGAGAACAGAACTCGTAGTCCGTTGTGTCATGCTGCGTGTGCCCTAAAATGCGGCCCTGTGCGATTCTGGACAACACAATAGGAACGATTTATTCAGGTTGTAGTTTGTAGTTTTCGCGTTTATCCTCGCTCCTTTACTTTTATTTATTATTTTCCGCTTTTGTTTCATTTCGAGTTACTTCCAGCTATCACCTAGCCGTGTTAAAGCCATAATTGTCATTTATCACTGGTTGTGCGGATAACACGACCAGGTGATAGCTGGCAGTAACTCGAAATGAAACAAAAGCGGAAAAAATCAATAAAAGTAAAAAAGCGAAAATAAACGCGAAAACTACAAACTACAATCTGAATAAATCGTTCCATTTGTGTTGTCCAGAATCGCACAGGGCCGCATTTTAGGGCACACGCAGCATGACACAACGGACTATGAGTTCTGCTCTCACAGTAATCCAATATTTCTTAATACTAAACGTAGGCACTATTGCAGCTAGCACCAAGGCCTCTCGCTTCTGCAGTTGAGGGACATTACTGTGAGAATAGAAAGCGTAGCAAGTTGGTGTGCCTCGGTGCACAAAGGAATCAGCAGAACGGAACGGAACATTAAATGTACGGTAGCTGCCTTTCATGCTGTGCCTGCACGCACAGCACAAGGCGCAGCACGACAGGCAGCTACCGTACATTTAGCGTTCCGTTCCGTTCTGCTGATTCTTTTTGTGCACCGAGGCACACCAACTTGCTACGCTTTCTATTCTCACAGTAAGCTCCGCAATCGGGAGTCACATATCAGGCCTCTCATGAGAAAATCGGAACAAATCGGTATTTTCAGTTGACATCCAAATTTTGGGAAATCTTGCTTATTATTGGGGTGTCCGGAAAGTTCGTATAATTTTTTGTTTTTATTTTTTATTCAATGCTTTACAATTCTCAGTGACCAATGTATGCCCCCTTCTTTCTCACTACCTCCCTCCAGCGATTGGGCAAGGTCTCGATTCCTCTCTTCCAGAATGCGGGTTTCTTCGAGACCGCCCAGTTCACGAAAGCCCTCACAACTTCATCTCGATTCTTGAACTTCTTTCCTTTGCAGAAGTCAGAGAGAGAGCGGAAGCAGTGGTAGTCGCATGGGGAGAGATCCGGGGAATACGGTGGATGGGGAATCCTCTCGATCTTCAGCTCGTCCATTTTCTTCTGGGTCATCTTCGCTCGACGTGGGCGAGCATTGTCCATCAGAAGAAGAATTTTGCCCTGGTTAAGGAGTCTGGGAGGGACTCTGATCGCGACGTCTTCCAGTTGTTCAGAGAAGAGGTTGGCATTGATGCTGGTGCCAGGGGCGAGGATCTCCCAGTAGATGGGACCGAGCACTGAGAAGAAGAAGCAGAGGAGTTCCTTCTTTCCGTGCTCTTCCTTCTTCAGGACGGGCGTGGGCTTCTCATCTGCATCCACCCATTGCAGTCTCCTCACAGGGTTATCGTACGTGATTCACTTCTCATCTGTAGCGATGATGGAATTGACCCATCGAAGATTGGATCTACGATGGAGTAATTCCCGACAGACTTGAACACGATTTTTCAGCTGTTCGGGAGAGAGGTCATGGGGAATCACTTGTGGGAGTTTCGGCTTCTTCCCAGATCGATGGAGGATATCGGACACCGTTGATCTGGGAGTACCAGTACCCTTCTTCAACTCACGCACACTGGCCATGGACTTGCGCTTCAGTGTGCGGAGAACGAGAGGCTGATCGAGGGAGGGAGGGCGTCCAGAGCGGGGTTGATCATCGAGACCAAACTCCCCTTTCTTGAAGCGGGAGAACCACTTATAGCAGAAGGGTATGGAGGGGGCGTCAGCTCCTTCCGACTGGGACAGGGCAGAGTGGGCCTCATTCACGGATCGGCCAAGACGGTAGTAATGAAGTAAAACTGCTCGGAGGTAGAGATGGGAGTCCATCACAAGAATCAATGTAGCAACTAGGAGACTGATTAAATCCTCTCACTACTCAACGTCAGAATGATGCAATACATTGTTGACAAACAGATTGCGCAATCACTGCATTTGATCGCGAACTGACTTTTTTCCGAAGCATTATACGAACTTTCCGGACACCCCAATATGTTTCTATTTAGTATATGCCTAGATTAGACTAAAACCGACGTTTCAGATTTTTTAGATGCGCTGCAGCCGCAGCAGGCTGCTGCAAACTTGAGACGAAGGGCATTGGTTATTGAGGTTTTTATCAATAAAAGTGGTGACATTTGCACACAAAACTGTTTCTATGATCAAATTATCGATTTTGGCGCACGTTGTTATTTTTTCACTTTTGCGACCGATGCAGCAGATGCATGTTAGACCAGTTTTTAATTTCTAAATTGAACTCTGATTTTGAGCCGCAAACCAAACTTTCCCAGTTTGTAGAGCTTGAAATTCTGCATACACCACATTTTTCCTTGATTTTATCTCGATGGTCTTGGCACATTCCCAAGCCGACGAAAACCTCGTAACGGGCTGCACGGCCCACCGGCAGTGGAACTGGGTTCACCAAGTCGCAAGTTCGAACCCCAGCCATAGTAGACAAGTTTTTCGCCATCAATTTTTCTCTTTCATATGACATGTAATGCTTTCAGATTTGCTTTCTAGATGTTATCACATAGCAAAAAAAAGTCTGCTTGGCTGGGGTTCGAACTTGCGACTTGGTGAACCCAGTTCCACTGCCGGTGGGCTGTGCAACTCGTTACGAGGTTTTCGTCGGCTTGGGAATGTGCCAAGACCACCGAGATAAAATCAAGGAAAAATGTGGTATATGCAGAATTTCAAGCTCTACAAACTGGGAAAGTTTGGTTTGCGTCTCAAAATCAGGGTTCAACTTAGAAATTAAAAACTGGTCTAACATGCGTCTGCTGCATCGGTCGCAAAAGTGAAAAAATAACAACGTGCGCCAAAATCGATAATTTGATCATAGAAACAGTTTTGTGTGCAAATGTCACCACTTTTATTGATAAAAACCTCAAAATCCAATGCCCTTCGTCTCAAGTTTGCAGCAGCCTGCTGCTGCTGCAAGTAACAATCGGGTCGAACCGAACAAAGGAAATCTTCTAGACTCCATGCCCGTACCAAAAAACTGTGAAAATTAAATATTTTTATTTTCAATGTCAACTCGTTGTCCCGATTCTCTCGTGAGAGGCCTGATATGTGATAATAACGACTTATTTATACCGTTATACCTGTTACCTCTTAATGAAGAAGTGTTGCCTCAATACGTTTCAAACGCGTAAGCCAGAAAAACAGGGTTAAAGTTACCGGGCGAGGACGAAACCCTGATCTGACCCTGATCTGGTCGCGTGTACGAGAGAGTATGCAAAAGTGAGAGAGCGCGGGATTACCCTGATCATTTCCGGCCTTTCCCTGAGGCTATTATTGATTTTTTGAATTTTTGTATATTCATTCTCAACTAATTTACCCATCGGCTATTCGATGGAGGACAAAAAATAGGGAATCAATTTTGTCCTCGTCCGGTAACTTTAAGCTAGGGCGCCAGGCAGGCAGAGCGCGTGGGGAGAGCGGAGGGGGGTAGATACGCAGAAGAAAAAGTGGGCGAAGCTTAGTGTCCCTCAACTGCAGAAGTGTCAAAAAAATACTCATTATATGGCTGAACAAGTCGACACCATAACGGATTTTGAAACTCTGTAGCTTAACTTCCCAAGTATGCTTCTTCCGAACAAACATTTAAAATATCACAATGTTCAGCAAAGACAAGTATTCATCCAAACTTGGAGCGGCAGTAGTGTTCCCGGGATGCAAAAGAGGGAGCAGGTAATGGATATTACCTGAGTATTCTCTTGTAGAGGAGAAGAGGGAAGAGGGAGGGATCGATCTTCTGAAGGGCATTCCGCGCAGCCATCTGATTGTGTGGGGAGAGAGGAGGAAGAGGATAATAAGTATCACGGAGATCACTAACTCATCACCAGTCGTCAAAATGATAACGATACATTAATCAAATCACTTTATCGCATCTTAATAAGTATACATTTGTAAAATGTGCACGAGAATTCAGCGGCAAAAATTTTGGGCCAGCAGTTGAATTACTGGGTACAATTTCCCTGAGTGCGGAATAAGAATGACGAAGTAGATCAGAACTCGTAGATTGAGTTCAAACGAGGCATTTCACATATGATTCCTTCGATATTCTCAATTTCGTCTACTACAACTTCGCCCTGAAATAGAGAGAAGGAATAATAATGTTCGTATATTCCCTCACCTCTTCGTACCCTTCCAACCCTCGTCTCTCCATTCGTATTTCAGGTGGAGGAGGAATATCTCCATCCTCTTCCTACAATTTCCAATTCAATAACTTTGAGAAATTAAAGTTACCCAACACCCTTGAAAATGCCTTTCTATATTATTTAACAATGTAGTAGAACGGGTTCTAATCAGTTAAACTGGAATAATGAAAATAATAGAAAATCAATATATGCAACAACGTGGAGCCGTAAAGTTTCAGTCTGAGTTGCCTGATCACGTACGCTCTCTCTCTTTTACACACTCTCTCGCTCGTTTTGTCGTGATCAGGGTACTCCCGCCAGTTCAAATTATTTACATGGGTGTTGGGAAACTTTAAAGAACACCACAGAAAAAAAGCTTCCTTTGATAAATTTGGAGACGGACCTCTATCCTATCAGCCCTCTCTTGTCTTTTCTGATTGACGAAATGACCACTATTCTCTTCAATCTCAAAGGATCTTTGTGAGAGTAGACCAATGATCAACTCATAACGCATTCACTCACGACGTTATTAATATCCAATGAATGATAATCTATTTCGATCCCGCGTAGATTATTATCACTTAATTAGACAAATATTGCACATATAAATATGCTTAATAGGAATAGTTGTATGAATACCTCGGACCTTCTCCCGGATCCTCCACAATAGCGTGCATGGCAATCTGAAAATGCGGATGGTGAACAGGTGATAATGTTGGCAATTCGATGATAGCGGGCCCGCTATTCCTCCCACTCTATCTTCCCGAGGTCACGGGCTCGCAATCAGAGAGGGAGACGTAGCGGGCCCGCTACATATCGCTACGTATCACGCGACTACGCTATCCCTCTCCCTCGCCTCCTCCCGCTCTCTCTGACCCGGTGAAGTTGGAGCGCGCGGCGAGGAGATGACCGGGGGCATGTGCGAGGGGGAAAGCGAGCGTAGCGATAGGTAGCGGGCCCGCTACCTCTTCCTCTCTTCTCACCCGATGTAGCGGGCCCGTTATATCGCTATCGTTTTGCCGACCCTAACAGGTGACCATCTAGAAGGTGGGAGAGACAGACCTGCTCCAATCTTTTCTGGTATTCTTCACTCCATTGTCTTTTCTCATCTTCCTCTGAATCCTTTTCCTTCCTCGCTTTCGCTTCCTCTTCCAATTTTTCGACATACGATTTGTTCGCCTTTCTCTTGTGTTCCTCTCGACTCTGTCTGAGAAGCACGAAATTCCCTCTTTTCATTCACACACTAATCCTTCTTAAGGATACCATACATTCTAGCAATAGTACCACCATTCCCTCAATTTCAGCTCCACTCAAGTAACACGTCTAAAACTTACGCCACTTTCCTCTGCAAGCTGGTGCGAGGAATTCCGTAGACTGCTGCTGCCTAAAGGAAACATCGAGCGAATCTACAAACACCACTTCTACTCACTTTGTTGACATTTAATTTTCCCTTCATCACAGCTTTGACTGCTTCGGCGAACAAGGAAGTTGTCAGATAAGTACGACTGGAATGTACTAAGGATCGATAGCATGAATATGGCATCTGATTACCCTTTGACCACGAATGGTCTGGATGGCATCTGGTATCTGACTGCATCTCTCTCCTCCTCATACACTACCTCTTCCCCGTCCATCACATCGTACTCTACATACTCCTCCATCGCCGAATCTGACAAAAGGCGTTATTTATAAAACGTATTTTAATAAATATTTCCTCTATTCATGTATCAAAAGGTATTTTACCTGTCTTTAGGTGTATCAAGATACAATATAATGTCATAAGACGTATTTATCACAAATAAAAAAGACAAATATATTTAGTTACGGTATGAAGGACTAAAACAAGCGGGAAAGGGATCGTGAACCCGATGAAACGAAGAATACTTGTACAGTCTTCTACGGTGGGATTGAGATGGGCATGGAGATGACTGGGGACTGGAAAGAGATTAGCAACAGGATGACCCTTACTTCCACTTCGAAAGATAACACAAAAAAGAAGAGACCATTTCGTGGAGAATCACCGATTACTGAGAGAGATTAATCGATGGAAGGAATGAAGGATAGACATATGAGGTCAGGCGACGAGGTAAAACAAGAATAAGGATCATGGAAAATAAGTCAGCATCATTCTTTAAAGATCACAATTTCTTCCATAATTTCTTCATCGTCTTCTCCATTCTCAACTGAATCATGACGGAGTCTGAAAGGTGAAGTGAAATGGGATCAGCTACTGTCTACTTCCTAATAATAGCCTACTAGGGTGGCAAAAATGACTCTTCGGATCGCCTTTTAGACTCGTGACCTCGGATCAGACTCGGATCGATCAGAGCGACTCCCTCGTTTATTGCCCCCCTAAATAGCGGATGAGTCGTTTTCCCCTCTGAAACCTATCCGAGAGGTTTTCTCAGCTCTTCGTGTATCAAATAAGCTCAATTTGATACCATTGGAATCAGCTTCGATCAGAGCTTGAAAATAATGTGTAACTTCAAATGTAAACTGAAAATTTCAACTCAAGTTTTTCGACAAATTAACATGAATTATACAGCTCACGATTAGCTGAATTCATCAATATCAAAATTAGCTCGTTTGAAAGCTAACAAATTAAGAAAGCACTAGGATGCGTTGACGCTTGAGGAGAGAGCAACAACTGCCAGAGGGACTATCTCTATCGTTTCTCTACCGCAAACAGGCAACGCTCTCTCGCAAATTTTCAAACTTTGAATTAGTACACCAATTTGACATGTTTTATGCTCTCGGCGAGTTGATTCCAATGACCCTGAAACGACTCAAGCGAGAGGGAAAGAGAAGGAGGGGAGTCATCCGACGAGAGGGAGGCCGTAAACTCCCTCCCCTAGATTCATCCGGGGGTAGAGACAAACAGCCTCGGTTATCCGAGAGTCGTTTTCGCCACCCTATAGATTACCCTATTTCTTAATATATTATCGTTCAAACCAAAAATAATTATTTCATTAGAATATGACGATTCAACTGAATATATTATGAAAAACATGAGCACCTTCCATTAGATTTCCTGACGCCATGACCCTGTGGAGAGAGCGAGGGACCACTTCTTCTAGATGAGATGGAAGATGAATCGATTGAGAGACGACCATCTACAACATTTTGGTGAATCAAATTGATTATCTATCAAAGAAAACTTGTTTTTGAAAAAAAACAAACTTTTCTCAGGGGAGTTCTCTGGAAATTTACTGGGAGAGGAAGATGGAGTCTTTCGTGGTCTGCCCCTTCCTCTTTTCGACGGAGGTTCATCGTCGGAAGAGAGGGCAACGGGAATGGGGATAGAGATTGGAAGTGGGAGAACAACCACTGGAGGGGGAGTATCAGTCGAGAGACGCTGCAGTTAACAACATTATCATTCCCTACCTTTTCAAATACGTTTCCTATTAAAATAAAGGATGGTACTAAAACGAGCCTTATTCGGCTTGACGGCTCTCTTGGGGTTGCTTCCTCTTCCAATTGCTGATCGGTACTCACGCAATTCCGCCTCAATTAAACAACAGTTGAGATATCAAACCAGCAGTATGTAATTACCCCACCAAGAAAACAATAATGTGTCCATATAATATCTCATACTACTCATACCTACTTATCGTCCTTGTATCCATAACCCTTGGTCTTGTATAGTGTCTATCTCCCCCAACTAACTTTCATCGTGTTATAACCCTCTACCCTCTCCGAAATGGAAGGGGAGGTGTGAGTGGGTTGGTTTTTTTTAAATGAAAGGATCCATCGATGGATGAACTACTTACTGCCTTCTCCTCCTGTTTCCTCTGTCTCACACTATCCGATCGATGTCTCAACTTGCGAGTTCCATTCACTTCCTCAGCCTGTAATGACTAAGTGAATGGCAATAAGCTCTCTTTACGTAGAAGAAGATAACCAACAGGTATATCCTTGTTGGCAGTAGTCTTCTTCTTCTCTATCTTCCCCTCGTCTTCACTCGATTCAGGGGCACACTCCATGCAGTGCCATTCGAATAGTTTCTTCTTAGGCATTCTGAATTAGTCTCTTTCAATATGAATTCTTATCTTTGTGACTGAGAAATGATGAAGCTGTGCTTGCACCGTACCTCTCCAAGGGCGGGTCGAGACACTGGAGATGGTAGTGTTTATGACACGCATCGCATTCCACCAGCAGATGCTGATCACTCATCTGAATAGTCAGGAATAAATGACATTCTGAATGGTCTCCGATTCGTTGAGAGAGAAGTAAGAGTGAAACTGACGGATGTGCATGTGGCACACTTCTTCATGATATTTGAGTGGCGGGAAGTGGAGGGAGCATCGAGGGGAGCATCGGGGTGGGAGGAACGAGAGAAGAGACGACATCTGATATCATTCAACGCTACTCATCTAGTTACAACTATAGTCAATGGATAAATACCTCGGGGTGGTTGGATCCCTCTTCACGATCTCGCTCATCTTAGGCAACTTCTTCGCCCCCAATCTCGTCAGCAAGGTGTGTAACTTCGCCATTTTCTCTTGAGCTGCTTGCACTGCACCCTGCGCCTTCTTCTGATCCCTCTCTAACTGAAATTCGCATTATCATACTAACGAATTGCCATTTCACCATTCCTAGTGGATATCACTTTTTCAGACCCCTCCCATACACGGTTTCATCGAAATAACATCTACAATAATATGGTAGAGAATCATAAATTTGTGCAAGAGATCCGTAAACATATATTAGGTTGTCCGGAAAGTCTTTGTCACTTTTTCAAAACTTTATTTCTTTGAGGACGCAATAGCACGAGTTCAGTATACTTGTAATCATTGTTGACAACATATGTCCAATGTTCCTTGAATCTATAGATCCCTTGCCTGTAGAACCCATTTGAGCGCGAAAAATAAGAAAAAAACGAAAAATTAAGAAAATTAGAAAAATCGTCTTCTTCTAAGCGATGAAACCAAATCCTGATGGGGTTGTGGTGAGGGACTTGCGTGCCGTAAACATACTTCAGTAGGGTCTCCGAATCCTTCATCGTTGTGCCGGATAGGAAGAAGTGAAACTGTCGAATTACGGAAGTGGATGGTACTAGTGACATACATCGTTGCTCTACTAGATCCTGACTGAAGGGCAGGGAATGAGGAGTTGTCAACTATAAAGACCCTTCACTGATTGTTATTTACTAGGAACGAGGGAACACCAAAGTGCATTTGCGAAGAGCAGTATAAATACTAAACCAGTAACAAAGACTTTCCGGACAACCTGATAATTACTTAAATCAAATTTGGAATGATAATTGGAATGTAATGAAAAGATAGCTGAGATAGTGAGATGGCGTATCTGACATCATGGTACTTGGCTTCTTTCTTGAGTTGTTCTTCTCTCATTGCATCTCTCTCCTTCGTGACTCTCTCCAATCGATTCTTCTCTGCAGTCATCACGTGCTTCTCTCGATGATTGAAGTAACTGCAAATATTTCACTGACACACTTTCCTCATTCTTCTCATTGCCTAGTTTGCGTCTTGATCTGAGGAAAGAAATGAGAAATAGCGTACGCAATAAACTCAGGGGAGAATGCGGGGGGAAGAAATGAGAGAGTACGTCCGTCCACTTTGATGAAAGCTTTCTCGAATTCACTTCTGCTCACTCCGACTAATTCTGCCTGGAATGGAGTATCTTCTACAAATGCCTAGTCATCAGTACTCCCTCTCATTGAACCACCATAGAGAGAAGGAATAGGTCACCTTGTTAGAGAACGCCTCGAGAAACTGTGCACAAGTGTGAAGATGACGAGCACGACGGTTCTTCTTCTCCGACTGCAATGGACGAAGGGAGACTACTGTACACCTCAGTGGACGAAGTGAGACTACCGTACCCCTCAGTGGACGAAGGGAGACTACTGTACACCTCAGTGGACGAAGTGAGACTACCGTACCCCTCAGTGGACGAAGGGAGACTACCGTATACCTCAGTTGACGAAGGGAGACTACCGTACACCTCAGTGGACGAAGGGAGACTACCGTAAACCTCAGTGGACGAAGGGAGACTACCGTACACCTCAGTGGACGAAGGAGGACTACCGTAAACCTCAGTGGACCAAGGGAGACTACCGTACACTAGTGGACGAAGGGAGACTACCGTACACTTCAGTGGACGAATGGGGCTATCGTACAACCATGTAGTTCTCACCTTATCCCATGATGCATCGGGCACTGAGATCGTCACCCCTTCCATCTTTCTGAAGCGAGCACGCGACTTCTCCTCCATCCTCGCACGCTTTTCCTCTTCTCTCAACATTTTAAAATAACGAGAGCACCCAATATTCATAGATTTTTTATTGGGTATTATCTTCACAATAAAGACAGTCAAACTATTCTGCATCTTATAACATATTAGCCCGGTTGTATCCCCCCCCCCCTTCGTCTTCGGGGGTGGGGCTAACGGACTAGGTTTCGCAATCACTCGTGGATATATTTGTTCACGCGAGCACTACCCCTCCCTACCGACACACTGCGCTTTATATATATGCATAAATTATAATTAATAATACGCACTTGTACTTTCGAACGTAGATAAAATGAACACATACTGAGGAAGAATTTAGATAGGAGCAAACAATAACATTCATGGTACGTCTGATAAACGGTACCTCTCGTTCAGTTTCTTCCTCTTGAGCATCGATGCAAATCTCCTTTCTTCTTGCCTCACGAGAACGAGATATCTGAATTATAATTCGAATGTCGAAATTGATGCAAAATTTATCTCCCTTCCCCATTCATTCACTTGGTTGGATATTCGAAAATCATGTTATCAAGTTCGTTCAATTAGTGAGGTTAACATGATTCATTTTCTAACTAACTATTTTGAGTGATCTATCGTAATTATTGATTGATCAGAACTCAGACAAGAAAATAGATTGGCCACATATTAACTAACTGTCTGTTGTATGGAAATATTAGCGATGTAATTTCGTTAGTCACGTCAAAATTTCAGTGAGGTTCATTCCGATAACAGTATTAGACCAAATTTAACTTTAAAACTTAAAATAATTAAAAATAACTGACGCTTCTCTCTTCTTCCTTACGTCCTCCTCATGAGAGTGCTTCTTGCAGTGAATGAATCTAAAAAATAACGATTATATCACACATATCTAAGTTACGTTTATTTCGAAACACAAAGGTTTTCTGCTAAAATTTTAAAATAATTCCTTTTTGTGCGCTATACAGGGTGACACACGGCCCGTGCTAGATGCACAAACCTCTCATCGTGATATTCCTCTTCATCTTCGTTAATTTCTCCAGATCGATCAATGAGAAGGCCTAATCTATAATGGGTGGCAATGGAAGCAATATATCTCATGGCTCAACAAACCTCTGTGCACAAGTAGGATGGTAGAAATTCTTGCAAAGCGCTGCATCACATTCGACTACAATGCCAGTACGGGACTCCAGTCGGTCGGTGCATCCACTACACGCCTTAAATACCTTCAGAATGATCCATTCCAACGTTCAATATACACCAATTTATTTTAAACAGCTGAGAATTTCATTCTCACACGAACGAATTAGCTAAACCGTGATACCCGTCAATAGCTGTGAAAGGATGTATGAAGCCTGTTCCCAACACTAAACTTCGTACGCTTGATTTTAAACGTCCGGAGATCAACCCACAATGTTTCAAGTTGACGTGTAACTAAGGGAGGCAAATCTAGCTTCACAAAGCAAACTGAACAAATATGGAATTGTAAATAAGTGCACCTTCTTCCCGAACTGCTTGTAGTCGATTTCTTGCCATGAAATGGCCGACAGTTTTTCCACATCTCCGAATGTGACACCCGGAGTGTAGAGAGCACAGAGGAGATGCACCCAGCGACCACCAATATCTGCAAGAACACAGTTAGGATTTACAGATTACACTTGTAAAGATATTTATATTAATCGCCATCTTATCATTCATGCATATTTATGATAAATAAAAGTACCTGATCTCTTGAGTGCTCCGTATCTTACAGGGCAAAGCTCGCAATGAGGAGGTTCTTTTTCCCCATAGATACAGGGATCACAGAACCACGGTTCTGTGACGGATGCCGATTCAGTCGAGTTGTCGTCCCCAATGACCTCGGGGTCCAATCCGTAACAAGACTCGTGCACTGCCACACCACATCTGTAATCAACAATTGGATTTCTGTTTGGATTTATCTTTTTGTGTGTAAAAAACATCACGAGAAAAATGGTTTGATCTTCTATATAGAATAAAATTAGGGGGAGCATGGGCATTGCCTATGGGTATTATCTGCGTTCAGAAATGGGGGGGGGGGGGGTGTGTTCAGGGATATGGAAAAATTTTAAACTAGGATATTATCATACGATGCAGCAATCTGGATGGATGGTCAAAGGGATCCGAATATCTTACTTGTCACATTGAATGACTTCCTCCTTTGTGCTACTGGGACGGAGATTGAGACAAAGAGAACAGACGGGAATATCGTCACCCTCACTCACTTCTCCTCCATCCTTTAGTGATTTGACATAGTCCTGATAACAATTATTTGTATTATTACGTTGCATTTCACCGAATCGATCTGCATGAAGAACAAGTGCTAAGCTCACAGTCTGATCATCGTTCTCTCCGCCTTCATTCCTCTCGTTTTCATCCTCCGAGCTCTCTTCTGACGATTCAGACGACGAATTCTCACTCCCACTACCCGATAGCTCTGCTAAAAAAATAACAAATGAAATTAATTATGTACAAGCGAAGGAAAGAATACATCTAGATCTAGATTATGTAGATATACTACTAACGAATGGGATATCTCACTTATACAGTGTAAGTTATACTTCTTCCACACAACGATAGTAGTAAACTTTTTAAAAAAACTGGTAATAATCACACTGCCTTTAAAGTCTTCGTCAGATTCATCTTCATCATTTGCTACTGGAAGAAGAAGCTCCATCGCAGCAGCAGTGGGCTTGATCTGACGTTTCCCAGCTGCGCGTTGAGCTACAATTATAGAATGAAGATCTCATTCAAAGAGCATGAAGAATACCAACATCGTACACCAACATTTTGGATTTTTTCGGCTCCGCAAAATGATTCATTCACGCGTTTTCGTCGATCGAAAAGGTCTCAACCGACCATCAGAAAAAAGCCCCTGCCATAGTAGAACATATCTAGCACAGATGTAGCCACACTTTTAAAAAAATGCATCTCAAAAAATCCGAAATGTAGACAAACTGGAACACAGTACAAACCCAAAAATATTCAGTTTAAAAAAATTAAAATAGCTCTTTATCATGATGACTACTTACTTGAATGAGCAAAGAAGCTGTTGCGTTCGGCCTCAGTCATGATCAATAAATTGAATTATTGAGAAAACTTCAAAATATCTACAATGAGTCTCTCGAAATATATCTGGATCTAGAGATATTTCGAGAGACAGCGTTGCGTGTGTGTCGCGTTCATCATGACCGTAGTCATTTATTCAGGCTCTTCCGCACAGGAGATTGTCTAAATTTACAATTTATTTTTTTATCTCAAAAATTGGAGTAGATCATGAAAGAGGATGGGAAGGTATGGGCCGACCACTGGAAGTAGCGGGAGGGAGGGTTCTAGAATAATCCGAAGTATTGATGATCTCCCCAAACACCCAATTGAGATGCAGGAGTCTTCTCATCTAACGAAGGCACGCTACGGTGATATTTCACTTTCCCTATTTCTTATTACTGTAAACAAGTAAGACTCGTCGAAGTGGAGACTGGAAGGAAGATGAACGGAGGATACTTCGAGAGAGTTTCTTCCCCTTCTAATTGTCGGATGTAGAAGGAAGAGGCAGTACAAAGGAGGCTTTTCTAATAAATAACTGAGTATCCGTGTATCTCGACAAGTGTGGGGAACGTTCCTTTCCCTCTCTTCTCCTTTCGTGCACTTCCCGACTCGTCTTCCTTCTCTTCGTACAGTATGCACACAATCCAAATTTTTCGAATTATCTAAATTTGAGATGTGCGGCAAAGATTTGCCGTTAGCCGAAATTTGCCGTTTTTCACCGATTTTTTGTTTAAAAATTAGTCATACCGGCAAAAAATATTTGCTGAAACAGTTTTTCAAGCAAAAACTCAGGTAATGAAAATTTTCAACGAGGTGGTAAGAAAATATTCCACCTCAGGCATAATTACCTTTGGGATATTTGATGAAGAACTTAAACAAGGAAAAATTGAGAGGAAATTGAAAATTAGCAGGAAATTGCGTTGAGGATTTTAGCCCTTTGCCTTTAAATTTGTCGAAACTTGAATTTGGCATTTTACATTTTGCTGTTGTGCGGGAAAATTGTCTTGCTGCAGAGCTCTACTCTCAAGAAATTCGGGGGGGGGGGGGGGGGGGGTGACAACTGGTAAAACGGCAACTGGTAAACTCGTCGCCGTTCACTTGCAATTTGGCGCATCGACTTGGGAGTTTTTTCATTGTAATCAGTATGCGATCCCATACATTTGCATATATTAGTCTTGTTACCAGGCGATCATGAGTTTCAAAGTTTCAACGGTCATGGAAATGCACATTCCATGAACCACGTTGATTTGGAGTAAAACTCATGAACGCCTTTTAGCAGGACTTGCATATGCAAATGTAGGGGAGCACATACTGATTACAATGAAACAACTCCCAAGTCGCTGCGCCAAATTGAAAGTGAACGGCGACGAGTTTACCAGTTGTCGTTTTACCAGTTGTCACCCCCCCCCCCCAGAAATTCAATCTTTATGCAATCGACATTATTTGGGAAATTCTAAAATCTGAAATAGAAGAAATGTTGTTCCTCTTCCCTCTTCTTGCCATCATCATCCGATTCATCTTCGAGGTGTGCTTCTCTCCATTCATCCTCAAATCAACTCCTCCCTCCTTCCTTCTTCTCACTCTTCTCTCTCCTTTCTTCCCACAATCTCGATTACTCTCATCACCTGAGGGTACGATCCCTTTTCACTCTTCCAATAAGACTATTCTCCCTTCCCTTCCTCTTTCTCACCTGTTTCACTTCTCTCCCTCTCTCCTCCTTCATCAGTTGCTGCATTCGTCCCTTCACAAATAACGAGATTGCGAGATCTGAGTCCATTCCACACCTGTTATTCTCTTCCCTTCATCTAAAGAGTCGTCCTCTCCATCGGTAGTCATGCAATTCAGGTCGACCCCCTTCTCATCCAGTCCACGACTACCCAATGCAGACTTACAAGATATTCCAACATCGCAATCGAATCGCCAGGGTTTGTTCCTATTCCAATCTTACAGTACCACTAATCTACATTAATTTCGATTTAATTCATTTGTACGAAACTATTTTTGAACAAAATTAAATGAAAAAGAAGAGGACGGTAATTCCTATTAGATATTTTGACGTTTTTTGAAATGAAGAGGAAGTAGAAGACAGGGAGAGAATGAGGTCAGTAGATGGTTTGTCCACTTGAAGTCCAAGTGGGAATTCCGTGAGCAGTATTAATCAGAAAAAGAGGGGTCTCCCCCTCCCCCCCCTCCCCTCCCTTCCCCTGTCCACCAATTACCAGTTGGATAACTCTGATCTTCCCGTGGTATCACTCTCTCTATAAGGGAGGAGAGAGATAGCAGCCTCTTACTTCGTCTTCTCCCACCTTCCTCTCTCTCTCTAAATGGGGATTCCCACAATCTGATCCCTACCTCTCACTATGCTCTCCTATCGATTGAAACGGACCATCACATCAGTGAGTTTCTTCTCCATTCCTCCGTCAATGACCTTCTTCTCCTCTCTTTCGCCCTGTTTCGTCCTCTTCCACTGGTCCTCCTAATCGACATCTCAGAGATCTCGACAATGGCCTCTCGTAACAATGATATAGATCCTTCATAGTTTCATTCCTTTTCACCACTGGCCATCGTCCTTCTTTCTCCTCTCCTTTCTTCTTCCTTCAATCCACGCTAATTGCACTCTGCTCACTTCACGAGACTATCTAATTCACTATTTCCGATTGGCTCATCCGAGACTCGAGATACAATTTCGTGTCGGGTTCGAAATAAGGAATCGTTTCGCATGTTTTGAAGGGATCTTTTCCAGTTTCCATAGTGATATCCTCTGTTCTTGAGAGCAAGATACTAGAGAGTCAAGTTTAAGTCGGGTCACAATCACAATATTGAGAGAGAATAATTGAAGGGAAAGGATAGGAAGGATGGGGGGAATAAATGGGAGAAGCAACGAAATGCTTCATTTCTTCCCTTCTCTTTATTCGAATCTCTTCTCGCATTCTCACATCCACTGAGAGGAATCACCCCCCCCCCTCCATCTCCCCCCTATCGAGACCCTTCCTCGCTTCTCCTCCATTTCCCATGCTCAAGACTATATTCTTATTGTGGTATTCGTGTTAATTCCGGGTAGTACTCCTGTTTTACCGTCTACTAATGAACTTCTTAGCGAGAACGTACGTGAGAAGTATTTTTCAATAAGCTGATTACACTAGATATAATTACAAGGTTTATCACAAAACGAAATAACGAACACTATATATAGCCTTTTTTTAGTCTAAAGGGGGAGTACAAAAAATGTGCAATACTTTGATAACTCCAAAATTTTTGGAATCGGAAGCTTGTATTATTTTTTCCCACTTAATGTAATCCTACAATGTAATCCAGTAAATAGATATAGCGAGAGCTGAAATTAAATATTAAGGGATAGCTAAAAATATTGCAAACCCTGGCGCTCTAGAAGGAGGGGGCTGAAGGGGGGAGGGACAGGAAATAAGATAGACGATTTGGATAGGATGATTGAGAGATTCCTCCCTTTCCTCTCCCTTCTCCCTTCTCCTCCCTTCGAGATCTCATTCCTCCTCTCATCTCCAATAAGTCTTCTATCTCCTTCTTACCAATTTCTCCATGAGTATTCGACTTTCAACAAGGGTTTGTAGTCTATCCTATCCACTACTCAAACTAGTCTTAGTTACTCCATAGCTGGAACCGTATCTCATCCTCTCCCTTCATTCCTTCTAATCCACCAGATCATAGACGGAGATGTGCACTTTCCCATTCCTAATCTCACCATTTCTCCTGGAAAGAGCGGATCTCTCGATGAATATGAAGATACATTTAAAGCATTTCTCTCTCTCTCGCGAAAGGGAGAGAGAGAGAGAGAGTTTTGGTCCCTCTCATTTTCTTCAGAAGTTGCACCACCCTCCATCTGAGATGGTGGGGAGAGAGAGGAGTCTCTCCACATGCCCTGCTACTTCCTCCCTTCTGACCGTCCCTCTAGAGATGGAATCTCTATCCAAGAAAAGAGCCGGCTCCGTCACATTCTCTGGTACAGTCCACTTCATTATCATATCATCAACTTCATTCGTCGCATTTTCAATCAATTCATGGTCGAGAGTATGCAACCCTCACGATAACATACATATATCTATGTTTTCATCATCAATTTCGCATGACGATATCGCTTACCGTAATGCACTCCCTTCAGACACGACACTCGTGGCAGGAACATCGACTGAGACTTACGCACGGATATCGATTGGGGGGAAATCATACTGTGTAAGGACTGAATTGTGGACGGAGCACGAGAGTCTGATGCATCGATTCATCAAGATGACCCATAAGGAGAGGATTGAAGTGGTGAGAGAGTGAGAAGAGGAAGAACTCCCTTCTCGCACTATAGAAGCTGTAGTGACTCGTATAGACTCACGAAGAGTATTTCATAGTTGGGAACAAATAGCTAGAGAGGAGCGTTTTTGTTCCCATCTTTTCCCTTTCTTCAGAATCTCTGCCCTCTCGACTCAATTGAATTTACAGGCCGACTACTTCATTCCTAGTAGCGGCGAATATTATTTCGAGAGAAACACTCACTTCTCAGACCATATCATGGACTTCTTCAGTACTGGTACTCATTAATCATTGAGGATTGATCTTTGATCTCTATGATCAGGCACTTTGCATCGACCCTCCAATGTATGTCTCGATCGATTCAAGGATGAACTGCAGTTCTGGCAAATTCCCCTAGATCAAGTGAGAGAATAGTCATTCTCAATTCCCTTTCCGTTCCAGTTATTACTCCGATGGATAATTATTCCCTTCCAGCTAGCTCCCTGCTGTACCATCTCATCATCTCTCCCCAAGGAGAAGAGTGTGGAAACGGGGGATGATTGGGAGACCGAGTTCGATGGGGTGGGTCTTACTGTATCTATTCGTTCTACCGTACTCCAGGTGTGTCTCTCTTCATTTCGTCTTCGTGTATGGAAGTTGATGGAAGATCCTCAATCATCAGTTCCTGCTGCTCTCTTTGCCTTCTTCTCAGTATTCTTCGTATTCGCTTCAGTTCTGGGTTCGAATTCGCGGGGGGGGGGGGGGAGGTGGGGGGATGAATGGAGTGAATGCAGGTCTAATTCTCGGATCGATGCCCGAGTTCCAATCAGATAACACCAATGCCTCATTCTATCATATCATGCACAGTGGAAAGAGGGGAGAGGTATGGCTCTCCTTAGTCTCCTCAAGTTTCTCCCATTCGTAGTGGACTGGGAAGAATTCCCTCACGCAATACACACCTACTCTCAATTCAGAATATAAGGAGTGCTTGTAACTCATTTCCACATTCAACAACTAGTTTGCGCGTTTTGCAAGAATCTTCGCTTCTTTCAATTTTTACACAATTTTTTAAAAATTCATAACAATTAAATAAAAATTAAGAGAGCAGCTATTGCGACTTATATTGGTCAATGGAAGCCAATATTAGCCCCTGACAGTCGTAAAAGCGGATGTAAATTTTTTATTGAATTGTTATGAATTTTTAAAAATTTGTGTAAAAATTGAACGAAGCTAAGATCTTTGCAAAACACGCAAACTAGTTGTTGAATGTGGAAATGAGTTACAAGCACGCCTTATATATTAGGTTGTTCGGAAAGTTTCTTTCTTTTATTTTTGTCATGCCAATTCTTCTGGCATTCGACTTCAATTATTGTATTTTGTCCATGATATATGTAAGGACCTTGGCGGTGGAATACCACAGTATGTTCAAATCACATCTCGGTCGTATAGCAGGCTAGAGAAAATATCAAAAGTTAGCAAATGCCAAAAACACCTCAAAAAACAGAATTTCAGTGTTTTTTGTTGGGTCATTTCTTCCCGCGAACTAGATGCCTACCGATATTAAGCCGATAATGTATGATAGGGCAAGAGTTGATATTAATGATAACAAAGAAAAACCAGGCTTTCAACCTTCGAGAGAGACGAGAGATATCAATATGTCACCATTTCGATGTTCAAATTTCGGATTAAATATTCTGAAGAAATACTGCTCTTGAATACGTAATTGGATTCCCACCTAATTAGGGATAGCAAGTGGCCATGTAAAGTACTTCACAAATAACAATCGCTTTGTTCAATAGGTTGATCGGGGAAAGAACAATAAGTTCAAAATTCTGCTCGAAAAACAAATCCTAGTGCGGATTATTCAATCGACGCTTGGCTAGATTAGGTAATACGTGCTAGATTTAAAACTTTATGTTTTCTAATAACCCTATTTGGCGTACTTCGCAATAGTGGGTCATTTGTATGCCTATCTATATTTTGCAAAGAAATGTGAGCCCTTAAAAATCTCGGAGAAAAGTCGACTGGGCTAACTTCGGACCTCCTTTGCTCAAGATTTATTGATCGAAACGGTATGCACTACTGGTTGTTATAGAGAGTATCCAAGTCCATATCAACTACAAAAATCCATAAGATGATTGGTCAAGGTTAAATAAAGGAAAAGTGAAAAATGTCCATACATGAAAAAAGAAAGAAACTTTCCGAGCAACCTAATAGAATGAGTGCCCATAGAGGGGTCTAATCTTCCTTCCCATCCATCCTATCAATCTACTTCTCCTGTTGTACAGTACTCCTTCAGGGGGACAAATTCGCCTCTTCTTTGCTTTCGGACAGTGAATTCGTCTATCGACCCACCGATGACCCCCACTCTTCTCTCGTTGTAATGGAATACATTTGTATTGCATGGTTCACTTTCGAGTATCTCGTTAGGTGAGCGAGTGCTTATTCATTCCATTTGCACCCCCCCCCCCCTCCTTCAGATTGACAATCTCCCCTCGACGATACGAATTCTTCTCTCGGACTCTCAATCTAATCGATCTGCTCACTATTCTTCCCTTCTATCTCGAATTGGCATTGCCCCTCTTCGGAGTTTATGCGTCAAAATTTAAGGAGATCACAGGTAGCTTATATCTATTAGAGATCCAAGCTACACTAGTACTTTTGCATGATCTTTATTCTTTCGGGGTCGTAACACCTCTCTATCGTAGGGAAAGAGGAGTACATCGAAAAGTGGAAAAAGATGCAAACGTGGAATACGTGGATGGGTAATTGATCCATTTGATCGTGCCTTTCGAAATCGTCGTAATTCCATCTCACGCTTCATCAATTGCACACCTTCACGGGGCTTCGCATAGATTCACACGATTATCGATTGATCGAGATTAGAATAGGCAGATTTTTGAAGTGTTGCTGTCGTTTCGATCTAACAGCATGTGCTTCCTCTCTTCCTTTCCGCCTCCATTCATCTCTCCATTCCCCCCTCATCTCTCCCTTCAGGGGCCATGCTAGTCATTCGAATTCTCAGAGTGCTCAGGATGGCAAGAGTATTCAAACTAGCCAGATACAGTACGAGTCTGCAGGTACTATCCCCCCCTCTCCTTCCCTCCCCCTTCGACTCCCTTGCAGACCTTCGGACACACTCTGCAGTCCTCTATCACTGAACTCTCGATGCTGTCCATGTTCCTCATCACTGGCATCATCTTCTTCTCTACAGTAGTCCCCTCTTTTCTCTCTCTCTCATCTCCCCATTGAGGTGATGTACTATCTGGAGAAGGACGAGTCATACACTGACTTCTATTCCATTCCTGCTGGTTGTTGGTGGTGCGTGGTCACAATGGCAACAGGTACTCCCTTCCCTCCCCTCTCTTCTATTCCATTCCATCAGTTGGCTACGGCGACGTCAAGCCAGTCACAACCAGTCAGTTCTCTTCTCCTCCAGTGTTATACAGTCCACAGTTACAAACCAGAAATGTCTGGAGGAAAAAATCAACTTTTCGCCACTTATTTTCTAGTAAAACTAAGTTCTTGAATTTTTCACGGTATGGAGAAACCATTCATGACTAGTTGTAGTTCGTTAGGATACATAATTTTGAGTTTGAACATTATTATACCATTTTCTACTGTGACGTCGAAGGGAAATCGTTTTTTTCTCCAGAATTTTGTCCTTTGAAATGATGTAAGTGATATCTGAAAATGTTGCTTAGTGGGTAAACTGGTGGCAACGGCAACTTCCATCTGTGGAATCATCGTCCTCGCCTTCCCCATCTCCATGATTGTTGAGAAGTTCGCCTCTGCTCAACAGAGATCTCTCCAAGAGGCTCAATTGCAGCAAGGTACTCCCTCTCCCATTCCACTCCCAATCACCCCTTACAGTCAATAGACCTCTCCCTATTACGCATCAGGTACTAGTGTCGCTTCATCTCTCCCAATCCCTCACTTTCTCTCACATATTCTCATGTCTATCTATCCAATACTCTGCTTTATTCTCAGTTACCGAAATATGCACGAGTGAAATGTCTAATGCACCAGCTATTCTCCAATATCACCTACTCCTCATCATTCTTCTCATTACAGCACAGATGTCAGCAGTCGCCAATAACTATCTCCTCCGACGGTTTCCCACTCGAAGAAGAGTCCATAGGGAATCCGTGTGTAAGGGGAGTATGAGAGAGAGAAGAGTCGCTCATGATATATGATAAGATCGGTACTTTTCATGTCCCACTCGTTTTCTTTATTGATTACATCGCCGGTGTCATCAACGTGTATTGCCATATCTACAGCTTTTTATATACAATTCATTCGCCAGAGAAAATAATTCCTATCACTGCTAATAATGAAATAACAACGATAATACTCCAAATTTGATGGAGATACGGACCATTGTACACACTGAGATGACTAGAACGAAAATTTGGAACGAAATCTAGAGAGAATCGGGAGATTCATACCAGGGAAAGTGCGATCACAACACGATACTCTCTTCCCTCCTTCCTCATTTCGATCCAGCCTCGCCTACAACGAAACAGATTCATTCTAATAATGGATCTTCATTAGTGGTAATCGATCGGACTGGACTAGGGAAGGACTGGAGCGAAAGAAGGAACGAGAGTAATCATCGAGTGAGTAATTAGTAAGTGAGCTAAGTCAATAACACCAGCAAATCGGGATGATATGAAAGTGGAACTACTTCTAGACGCAAAAAAACTGATCGACCAATGATCTACTCTGGTCCTAACAAACATGTAATACAGTTAACGAGCTAAGCTGAACCAGTTATATAGCCTAATGCTCGTTCGGACAAACCTACGAATCCAGATGAGTATTGAAGACTCTCTTTGGGACGGAATCTAAGGAATCTCGTGTGGGGATCACCTCTCTCTATTGAGATGGACGTATCTCTCTTACACAGAGTGTACGACTCACCTTCCAGGACAATCTTAGAGGCAGAATCAAGTGGAAGAGAAGAGATACGAGGGAATCGGAGGATGGAAGAGAGGGAGGAAGCAGTGGAAGGAGAAGGGGAAGAGGGAGTGGGTGAGGGGGGAGGGGAAGCACTCTCTGAACAGTAGCAAACATAAATACCTATGTCTTACATGCAGAGTAAGCTGTTCAGATAGATATAAGGAGGGTAGATCACCAACCCTTGGTCGATGTAGACTCCTTCGACTGAGTTGTGAGGGGAGTAGCAGCTGGAGCAGGAGGGGTGGGAAGATGGCCACTCTCCTTCTTCGGTTCCTCCTCCTTCTTGGGTGCTTCGGGTAGAGAAGGCAACTGAAAGAAGAGATATCAGCCTATAGGCTTGTATGCATCCTCGGAGTGATTACCTTCCACTTGGCCGCAACGAGAGCATCTTCGAGTCTCTTTATTCTCCGCATCAGTTCTCCATTCTCCCTCTCCACTTCCTCTTTCCACTTATCGAATTCCTCCATCTGACACATATTATATGCCATTTCGAAAAATAAAAAAAATCAATCTCTTGAAAGCTAACCTTCACAGGTTCCGTAGTGGTCAACTTTGAGTAGTAATAATATGCAGCAAAAACAACGACGGAGTAAGTGAAGAGGGCTATTTGTTGGATGAAATCAGAAGCCTGAAATGAGCAACTTAGTGAATTAGCCTTATGACCATAACTTAACCGGATTTGATACGAATATCAATTGATATAGCAATATAACTATTAAAATCATATATTATTTTAAATCTAAAATTTGTTTAAATGTAAAATGTTGCCTGTTCGAGAGCAGTTGCTTCAGACACTGTGGCGACGCTAGTAGGAGACCCCAATCCTAGCTTCTTCATACGCAATCGAGTCGTAAGATGGACTAGGTTTCTTCCCACAGGGATCAGCACTCTATTGCGAAAGAGAGGATGGCTCTTCCCGTAATTTATCAGCGCTTCGGCTACCGGTTTCGACACCTTCAAAATGATTTTAAAAAAAGGGGAATAAAACAAACTGTCACCTGCCTCGCGGCGATCATTATAAGCTGTATCGCCGGCAAACCCATCTTGAATGCGTTTACGGGTATTGAATGATGGCGACAATCAACGAAACATTAAGATGATACGGCGATACAACCTTGCAGCAGCGTAGCACTGTCTTCTGAGCACCTATTCTAAATCAAAAATATAATAGAGCAAGCACCACAACGAGATAAAACTATTATACACTTAAAAAAGAACTAGGCTTGCGCTTAACATTGATGTGACCTCATGAGAAAGCACCGTACTTATAAGCGGTTGGGAACTGATCTTATTTTACGTTCGATCGCGTATGTTTTAGGTTCCGCGGATGGTGAAATATATTGATGATTCATTATTTTTTCCTGGGGTTCGGGCGCCGTATGCTGATTGACGGTCACAATAACGAAGGCGTGGGGTCAATTTTTAAAAAGTTTCGGGCATACCCCATTTTGGTATAAAATCAATATCACAGGTTGTCCTGAAGGATCCTGATTTAAAGCGCATTTTCGACGAGTGAAAAGTGACGTTCGGCATCCGGATGCTATAAAGTTAGAAAGAAAAAAGATGAGCTCAAAAAACCTTTTGACCTTTTTTTCTGTGGAAGAATCTAAAGATTTTACTGCACTTTTTCAATACGATTTTCGTAATCTACTATAAAAACTATGCCGTGAATTTTTTACATATAAAACGACTTTTTAATTATTGTTATCCACACTGAAGAGCAAATTGGCGACGACGCCTCCACTCCGATGCCTCTATTTTCAGCTCATGTAATGGTACAGACCCTCAAATATTGGTTCCGGTCCCTTGCGAACAACATACCACGAAAAAATCGAAAAAATGACGTTATTTAATTTTTGATATATCCGTGAACCATTTCCGTTCTCTCGTGGATGGTCTCTTAGATGAATACCATCAACATTCATTTTACTCCAATTTACTCTGCAATCAGTTTACAATTGAATATCGTAAGAATATTATGAATATTTTATTCACAGTCTTTTGAAAGCGGCTTGTGATTTTATGAGCGTCTATCGACCTCATCATGTACTCATACAAATGGCCGAACGAGTAGGATCTATGTTCTCAGTTGCGTTCTGAAAATATTCTAGTGATGAATGATTCCTGCTTGATCGTGTTCACCTTAATTACTTGAATGATTTCTCCGTCGCGAGATTGAACTGCAGTGAGTACTGAGAAGAAGCCGTAGATAAGGGCAGTTCCCAGAAGGTCGCCCATACCTCAATCACACCATCACAGGGAGGGGTGAGGGGGGGGGGGGAGAGACCTGCTAGGAAGGGAATCGCATGGAAATCAGGATCCAGCTTGTAGCTCCACATTGCGTGTACACACATCTGACTGAGATAGAGTAGAATAAACATCTGAAAGATTCGGATGTAGATTCGAATGTTCTCTAAAGCGAACGTGGAACATGGCAGTCAAGATGTATGCGAAGAAGAAAGCAGGATGAAGGGGAATCTTTTTCCCCGTCGGATCAAAGAAATACGCGATGATGAAGGCGATTGTGATGAATAGTATCTGCATTCCCTCCCCTTTCTCTCTCTCTCTCTCTCTCTCTCTCTCTCTCCCCTCTCTCTCCTCACTTGGAAGGGAGGAGCAGTGAGTAGGAGTAATCGTGCTCCACGTGCATCATCATCATTACTGCAGAATGCTCGATAGGGTGACAAGTATGTGACTAGTCTCCTCTCATCTGGTAGATATCCCTCAACATCATCTATATTAAAGTGGATATCCTTCTCTCTTACTGGTCGATTCGAAGAAGTGTGTAATTGAGTGCTAATCCGAGATGATTGCATCGCAGTTCGATTCCCAGATATCCCCATTAGAATGGGGGCGAATATCGAGATATCCGGATATTTGGAGATCGCCTTCGTCAGAATAGCCCCTGCCACACTACTGAGGATGCACGAGAGAACGAGAGTGACCCATCCTGACTTCGCCACCTTTATCATCTCCTCCTCAAGTACAGTATTCTCTACCGTATCCATGCTTGTACCGTACCCTTCGATGGAGTAGCCATAGCCAGAAGGGCATCAGCAGAAGAAGCAGAGAGAGCAGAATGATGCCTACGTACCATCTTTCCCCCAGGATCGAATCATGCAGAAGGAAAGCGAAGAGCAACTGCGAGGATCGACTAATCCATCAATACCGTACTCCTCCTACCATGGCAGCTATGGCGACGAGATCAGAGAGACTCGATGCAATCGGAGTAGTCACGTTGTCGGGATTGATATTGTATCTGAATAGAGGAATGGAGAGAAGAAGAGAAGGGGGAGACAACTTTCTGGCTCCGATGATCAATCCTATGAGGAGAGTAGAGATGAGGAAGGAAGAAGTAGTGATGGACAGGAAGGAGACTGAGAAGAGGAAGAGAACTGGCTTCCCGTTCAACTGCATCACTCATTAATCCATGGATACTGTATTATACCGTACTAGACAATTAGACTGATTGATAAGAGAAGTGATGAGAGAGCCGATCGTTGCCAGAAGTGTCATGATGACCACTTGAAACTGAATATTCGAATGAGAGGGAGGGAAGAGGTTGAGAGTCTATTCACCTGCTGCAGACCAATTCCAGCTATGATAATGCTATTCCTATTCTTGGCCTCATCCAATACTCCCTGATGGGCCTGCAATTAATGCTCATACATATCCATCTACCGCAGTCCCGTACCAAAGTGGAGAGTTTGGAAGCTAGAATACACTCAATGTTCCCTTTGAGTCCTGAGAGTGCAGGAGTGATCTCCATGAATTCAGGGATTTCTCTATCAATCAATATTGCTCCATTTCCATACTCATCATTCTCTCACACGTATGAAGTAGAAGACTGCGCGTAGTGAAGAACTTGGCCCGTTCCGATGGAAGAAATGCCCCCAAGGAGGAAGGGAAAGAGAGACTACGGCCATGAATGAGGGAACGAGGGATGGACATACTTGCAAGAACACTTTCTTCAGTGATTCCTCTGCCAAGAATGGGATGGAACTGTCTTTGGCTGAGACGTCTTCCTTCTCATCTTCTTTCGCCTGTGATACTCTTGTCATTCCCAGGTTGGGTGGGGGGGAGGGTTTCCAGAGGAAGAGGGGGAAGGGGGGGGGGGGCTACAACCTGCGCAGTCTTGATTGTTTCGTCCTTCATCTCTTCCTTGTTCACCGCATCTCGAGTTGACATAGGAGTGAAGTGAGGAGACCGAGGAAGATCATTTTATTGTTCCTCATCCAATTTTCCATTCAAATCCATTTTCAATTCAATCTATTCAAATAGTCTCTCCCTCTCCTCCTCAATCTCTTCTCCATTCTCAGATATGCCAACAGGGTATAGCCCATTTCTTCTATTTGCCATATTTTTCCAATGCTTCTCCTTTTTCTCTACTACAAATTGGTGCACTAATCACTTCTTGTTATGTGAGAGTCATTAAATGAAGCAGTCAATGATTGGCTATCTTGAGATCAATCGGATTTCCCTTCATTCCTTTGACACTCCCCTTCTAACCTCCTTCTACCACTCTAATCCCCTCATTCTCTCCAACTGTCAGTGATGGCACACTGGATCCGTACTCACTCTTCTCCCACGTGTTTGTTCTTTTCTTTTCTTATCCTTCCCCTCTTCCAACCTCCTCTTCATTGATTGAATGTCCATTCATCTTCTCCCTTTTATCATTATCCATATCCCATCTATCCTCGGGAGCACACCTATATGAGGCCGTTTTTATAAGAATCGACCATAGGCTAGCACAGCAAAAAATTCAAATTTCTGATTTTTTGCGAGTTGATGTTTTCAACGGTGCTGATGGCATACTAATTTCTCACATGGAGCTTCCGTTCCCGCCAGATGACGTTGCGTCGAAATCATGATTTCTCAAAATTCGTTGCTCGATTTTTGGGCAAACGGACTCATATTTTCTTCACAATTTTTCGATTCTATGAATTGTCTGATGAATCTAAGTAGTCGATTGTCCCATTGTGTATCTTCAAGATGAATCGTCACTCTTCGTACAGTGGATACTCCGAGTACAATCTACATGAGAGATACGAACGACAGCCATCGAGGTATCAGAGTTCAGAGATCAGAGATCAGAGTTCTCCCTCACATAAATACCCATTTTAGTAATTAAATTGTTTATATTCTTGTAGGGGATCGTACCATTCTTCTCCTCCTCCTCATCAGTTCTCTCCTCCTCCTCAGCAATTTTCCCCTCACTCCAATCACGGTGGTTCTATGTTGAATGTGGATGTGACGGAGGGTCTTTTCCGTCCCATACCACAGAAAAGTCCTCTCACCAAGGTACACTCTCATTCTCCATTAAACACCTCAGGGATACGATATCCATTGCAGCAAGTCAATCAACTTGCTTATGAGATTCCTAAGAATAAATACGCGACAAATCCTTGGAATTACGCCCCCGAATTCCTCAAGGTTCCACAAATAATTCTCTTATCAGTGCGTTCGCGTAAGAATCGCAGATTTTGATTGGAAAAAGGAACAGGCCAAAATCCGTGTCTGGGATTTTCACAGAATCTGATAGCCATAGGGTTCCTCTATCGATTTCTGTATTTGAATTGACTTGAAACACTTAATTAGCTTAATTAATGAATTTACTAAGTTAGGCAATTTCGAACTTTTTTGAGCGTAACTTACTGGAAACTACCTCGAATCTGCTCAAAACTTGGTTTTAGACTAAAGTGTGCATGAGGAATCGATCTATGTTGACGGTTTACGGAAATTCAAAAATTTGTATTTTTCATGAAATTTCAAAAAAATATTTCTCGAATACCAAAAATAACCCCTCTCCTATTTTTGGATATGTTTTGTCCTTGATGAATACTACCTTAGAAAATATTCACGATTTTTATCTAGGGGACCTTCGTAATTTAACACCTTAAAAACATAGATTTCCATTTAGAGGGAAACCTCTCATTCCGACCCATTCCCCCTGCCCGATGTGAAACTCATCAAATTGTGATAAATATGTTCAATCCTAATTACATTTCTGACCGTTTGGGCAGGGGCGAAGGTCCCCTAGATAAAAATCGTGAATTTTAGTATTCATCAAGGACAACAACATATCCAAAAATAGGATAGGGGTTATTTTTTGTATTCGAGAAATAATTTTTTGAAATTCTATGAAAAATTCAAATTTTTAAAAATTTTTAAATCAACATAGATCGATTCCTCATGCACACTTTAGTCTAAAACCAATTTTTGAGCAGATTCGAGGTCGTTTCCAGTAAGTTACGCTCAAAAACGTTCGAAATTGCCTAACTTAGTAAATTCATTAATTAAGCTAATTAAGTATTTCAAGTCAATTCAATTACAGAAATCGATAGAGGAACCCTATGGCTATCAGATTCTGTGAAAATCCCAGACAAGGTTTTTGGCCTGTTCCCTCTGGGATGCGATTCTAAGGCGAACGCACTGTTATACCTTATTAATCTAATGCAAGTGTTGAATGAGTCCCTTGATGGATGATTACTCTTATGCTGCTCTGCCCAGGTCTTCGGGGACGTTCGTACTCACGTGGGAGGCAAAGCTGTCTTCGACTGTCTCCTCCTCGGAAGTCCCAGACCAAAAGTGAGCACTCCTCCATCAGCCATCAACTGATTGACTATCCATTCGCAGGTTTGTTGGCTGTTCAACGATCAAAAATGTCGATTCACTGATGTCCAGGTATTTAATTGTCGCATTCCCTTACACAACTGGAATAGATGGAATTAAACTTACCTACTTAACACCCGTGAAAATGACGTTCAATTTTATTTCGGAATGTCACAGAAAAACATAGAATGATGTTTAATTAGTTTAACTGGAATAATTAATAAAATATAAATCCACATTAGATAGAACTGGAGAGACGCAGAGAACTCTCATATAATCGAAGTGCAATTGCATGAAAGTTTCGATGCAATTCACAGTTAAATCATAAGAAAGAAATAATTTTTAAAATTGCATCGGCGGAATACTAACTTTGCTACTTTTCCTTTGTAAGCGGGAGACTGACGATTAATTGAAGATCGAGGATACCTCCGACGTCTGTCGACTTGTCATCCCCTATGTTCATCCCCACCATTACGGGACGTACACTGTACTCTGCGAAAACGAAGTGAGTTGATAGCCTCCCTCCCTCTCTATCTCCATCTCCCCTCTCGATCATCGTTGTAGATTGGCCGAGCTGTATCGACTGCGACCCTCTCTCCTCTGTAAATTCCCTTGCTTCACCCATTGTATTCACTCACTTTATTACTCGATCCATTTTATTCGAATACTAAAGAAATACTGAAGTTGGACACGAAGTGTGACTAGAATTAATCGTCATCGAGTGATTTGATGAGAGTTAAAACACGAAGGGGTTCAATAAAGGTTATTAGTTTCCATTGAAACGCACGATGATTCAAGTTTCGAGAATAAGCGTGGGCGTGTCTCTTTCTACAGAAAGTGCCTGTTCCGGCACTCATTCCAACAAATAACCCGATCCCTCAACTATTTTTGGAGAAAGTCACTACTACCCTAAATTAAAATGTAATAGCTACTAATATTCTTCTAGAAGAATCATTTGGGAATGAGGGTTTGGGTGGACTGGAGAGAGTGAGGGACGAGGGAAGGACCGGGCTGGAGTCTGTACATGAGAGACAGGATACAATCCTGCAATCAAATCACTATTCATCTCTCACTCAAACCCACATCAACAATCTTTGGTGATCCATCATTGATTGAACCTGGAAGAAAGTAGGGAGAAGACTGAGAGGGATGAAGAGTAGTCGCGAGTCCCATCCAGTGTAGTATCTGCATATCGATTAGTCCTCCCATTCCCCCTTCCATCGTACCGTAGTCTAGGCCAGAAAGAGAAGAGAGCATGTGTGTAATGATCCGTGACCCAGTGTAGATTCGAACTTGCCATGAGATTCACCCCGATGCTCCATGCTTCTTTGACTGAAGTGAGAATGGAAAGAGAATAAGATGGCGGATACTCACAGTTCTTCTTGTACGTCTCTCCATACTCATTCTTAGTCTCCTCACTCAGAGAATTCCAAATCTGAAGGTTGGTTCGTGAGTACTTGGATGAGTGAGATTGCATCTCTCTCACATAGTCAACCCGTGCATTCTGTGCCTCTTCACTCAGCAATTCCGTCTTGAATGCTCCCGGTTCCAGAATATGCACTGAGACTCCGAAACGACGGAGTTCGAAGCGGAGACAGTCCATGTATGCCTGAGAGAGGGAGAGGGTAAGAGGGGGGGGGGGGGGGAGGGGGGGGGGACCTCGACAGCGAACTTGGAGGTGCAATAGGGGGCGAGGAATTGACCGTGCATTCTACCAGCAGATGAAGCCATCGTCACTATTCGACCCTGAAAAAGAGAGAGAGATTCCATATCATGCCAATAGGAGAGAAGAGTGATGGGATAGAGACGGAACCATCCCAGTGTACACTCCTTCCCTCATCTCAGATGGACTCACTTTGGATTGTTTGAGAAGGGGGAGGAATGTATGGCACATTCGGACTGCCCCGAGACAATTCACGTTCAGGGAATCACTGTGAAGGGGAGAGAGAGAGAGGGGGGGGGGGGGGGGAGGGAGTACTACCTGTACTGCTTGATCGAACACCAATCATCTGGCCCGAAGATGGAGAAAACTCCCGCATTGTTGACAATTCCCCACAATTGTGCAGTCTGGAATAGAAGGATGAGAAAGAAGAGACGAGGAGTAGACGGACATTTGCCTCGAGAGTCTTAGAGATAAATTGGAAAGCATCAGCGACTGAAGAATCGCTGGTGATGTCTAATGGGAAGGAATGGAGTCGGAAGGATGAATCGATCTCTTCTGCGCATTTCTCGAGAGCCTCTCGACCCTCGAACGACACGATTCAGATTGAGAAAGGGAAGGATTAGTGACCTGTTGAGTGTAGCACCCTGCGAATACATTGACTCCTTCCTCGATGAGTCGAAGAGCAGTGAGGCGACCGAAGCCAGAATCACAGCCAGAGATGAGCACCCATCGACCTGCCGCCCCGATGGACAACCTCTCCAGAAGGAATCTAAGGGAATGAAGGAGAAGTGAAGAGGAGAAGGAAAAGGAGAAGGAAGAGGAGAAGGAAGAGGGGAAGGGAAATCACCTTCTCACTATGTAGCAAATAAGGAGAAAAATAGTGAAGAAGTAAAGGACCATCTGAAATAGAGAGATGAAAGGGATGAGGGATATAGGGGTTCAGGATGATATATGAGCAAGGAAGATAGGGATGAAGAGCACTTGTGAATTGGGAGTAATCAAACAGAAAGAATAGTTAGAAAGAGGGAAGAGCAGAGGGAGAAGAGGACAATGAGAAAGTTCTCACGACAATGAAGGTGAGAAGAGAGAGAGGACCACGACTCACTCAACAACTTCGTCCTCTCTTAATTTGCAGTCAAAACATGATCATAACAACGAGGAAATAAATCCGTGAAAAGTCTGAAGGACTTCGAATGAGGAGAACATATAGGAGAAGAAGGGTCAAGGTTTAGAGAAGGGTGGACAAAACCCGAGATGGAGTAGTATTGCAGTTGAATGACATCTCTTAAAGAAGGACTATCAGCAAAGTTGAAATTTTGAAGTTTTCATAACCCTGACCGACCTTTGTACAACCATAAGAGATTCTGAAAGTTTCAAATGCGTATCTCTATTTTGAACCAAGTTATCATTAGATGGCGGAATGCCAAGGAGGGCTTGAAGGGAAGGGACGTGCGGGAATTCAAATATCTAGTAGATTTTTCAAAAACTGGTGGGATTCGATCCCGCAACTTTCCGATTACGCGGCGACTGCTTTACCACTGAGCTATGCGATTGACCTTTGTCTATTCTCTTAGCTCGCGCTATGATCGTTGGGTAATTGTCTAGGTCATGGTTATGACAGCGTCAAAAATTTAACTTTGCTGACACTCCTTCTTTAAACGTTCAGTAGTTAGTACTCCTGAAGTACTCCGTAAACCGTAAGAGAAAAAATGGATACGAAGAAGGAGGATGGAGGATGGAGGAGAGAGAGATACAGAGTACCACTTAGATTATGCAACGTTTTCTGAAGTACTTTGATAGATGAAAGATTCGAGGAGCACAGTTCACAATGGATTCAAACACACTCACAAGACGACACGAACCGAGTGTTGAAGAGTGCATGAGCTTCTTGAGAGTGGTCAATGGAATGGACACTCTCTCCCCCCCTCCCCCCCCCCCCGCACTGTCCGCCCTGTCCCCGTCCCCCTCTCTCTGAGTCAACAATCGACAGTGCAAGGTCATCTGGATGTGTTCCAAGTCCAGAAGGAGTGAAAGGATATCTTGGAGTCTCTCCTCTCGTTCTGATCTACTGCATCAGCTCTACTTAGTCCTCTTTATTATCAATCTCACAGTGAACGAGTCAACAATATCGCACGATTATCCTCATTTCTTTTCTTAAAAATATTCGTTTCTTCGATATCCTTATTCTGTAGATAAAAGATGCACCAACTTAATCGGACACTCAAGAATCAATAAGGGGAAAGGAACGAAAGGGAGAATGGAGTTAGACCTCCTTTCGACCTGTGAAGATCGGGAATAGATATGGGATTGGGGAACAGGGATGGAGGACGGAAGAGGGAAGGGGGAGGGGGAGAAGGAGGGGGAGGGGAGGCTATCTACTTCATACATCAGTGCACCTTATATGGCCCAACGATGGATCTCGCGTGTGATCATAAGCAAGTGGTTTATCAGAGAAAGAATGCATATTTAGTTGGGAGGGTATGAAGAGGAGACTCGTATGAGAAAGAAGATCACCAAGGGAGAGAAGAGATGTACAATTACTCGAATTCGATTCTTCTAATAATTATTCAAATTGTGATTGGAATGGCTGCTGACTGCTGAATTCCTCTTGAGATCCAACTCGATGAAGAAAGTCTCCATCGGCTCCTGTCAACTCATACCATACTCTCTTTCATTCATTCCATTACCTTTACTCCCTTCACTTTGATTTTTCCTCTGCTCTTCACTCGGTGCCCTCCTGCTTTCATCATTTCTCCCAGATTCGTTGTCATCTCAATCAATATTCTCATCCTACCGTACCCTCGATGTATCTTACGTGGATCTTGCTTGGCTCTCCGTGAGTGTCCATTCGGCTAGCGAGATTCACAGTATTCCCCCATATGTCATACTGTGGTTTCTGTGCTCCGATTACTCCAGCCACCAGAGGACCCAAACTCATCCCTACGAGATGCTCATTAAATATGATTGGCGGGTCTCATCGAGAGAAACACCAGAGAGGAGGAGTGACATTAGACTACTGCCCACAGAAATCGTCAGCTTTTTACCTTATCACAAAATGCACCCGCATTGTCAATTACTTTTAACGCACTTAAAAAGTGTTCTGCGGAGAGGGGAGGTTCTCCTATAGCCCCATTGTGATATCTAGTCTAGCATCCCACATATTCGTGGAATCATGATGAACAACTCCCTTACCAATTCTTAGTTCGAAGTTCTGGAATGAATCTCTGTTGAGTCCCTCTAGAATCTGATGCATACTCATTGCGAACTCGATGATCATCGATGCATTCCTATAGGCAACATTCTTCCTCCTCCTCCCATTCCCCTCATTTGCATCCAGATAGATCTGAAAGTGGGAGGAGTCTCCCTCTCCACCTCCGCACTCTCTTACTCCATTCTCGTTGTAATCACTCTCCGACTCATTCAGTCCACTAGCTGCCATATAAGTCGAAGCGACTGTCTTGATCTTCTCGATTCCCGAGAACTTTGGTTTCGAGAGTAACTGAATGAGAATGGATGAGAATGGAGAGGGGAGGGGGGGGGGGGGGAGGGGGGGGGAGGGGGAGAATTCATGGGGAGGGACACTCACCTTATCGAATTCGCATACGATTTCATTGAGTAGTCGAAGACATTCCAATTTCCTCGAAGTGTCCCATTGACTCCAGAATTCCTTGAAGTTAGGAATGGAAGCGAACATGACACAGATGTCGTCGTGAGATCGAGCGTACAATTCCTGATCCGATTAGTTGGATGAGATTCCCTTCTCTCTCACCTCCACATTCCTCTCCGGGGCAAGGAACTTCTCTGCAACTGACTGTGGGAGGATGTTCTCTATCAGCAACTTGTTGATGTCTTGCATCTTCTCGACGTCTCTGGAGATCAAAAATCACGTTGAGAAGGCGATGAACACTGACTTCTCTTCGTTCTCGAAGGAGACATTACACGCGAATTCAGCCTTCCTCTCGTAGTTAGTCATCCAATCAGTGAAGAGCAGGAAGATTAGAAGGACGGTCAGAGATACGATGATCAGGATAATCAGATATCTGAGGGAACGTAGATTACGGTATCAAGGGTACGGTACCCTAGGAAGATAGGATTGGCTGAGCCGTTGTAGACTGGATAGATCACCAGGAGAATTATAAAGAATATGTAATCGAGGCTGAAAGAAAGTATTTGAGAAGAACTGAATGGTGAATACTCACGAAAAGAGAAAACATCGATAAGAGTACGGAAATCGATAGAGAATGAAAGCAGAGAAGAGATGGGAGATGCAACCTGAAGGAGAGAGTGGAATGACCAGAGAGGGAATGGAGGAAAAGGATCTGGAAACTGACTGGGCAACCAAATAGTCGATGGAAAGGGATCTCCATCGCCTTTGCTCGTGTAGAGAATTACCATCTGAGAGAGACCAACGATTACGTCTATTTATGAATAATTAGATTCACATGAGGTCCAATTGTGATGAGAGAAGAAAGAAGAAAGGAAGAGAAGACGAGGAAGGATCTGGAATTCAAAAAAGGATGATATCAATTGTAGGGGATTGGTGCCTGAGTGGATGGAAGAGTCGTTCCAGCAGCCAGAATAGACCAAGGATGAAAGTGCAGATGAGGAGAACTGAGAGGATCTTCAGTTGGACAGACACACTAAAATAGTGAATGAGGGGAGTAGAGAGGGAACAGCATACGGGCAGTAGACACGAGTCAGAAGGAGATTCGAGATGGAATTGGGGAAAGAAAGAAGGAAGAAGAGACCCGTATCGGGTATTCCACAGGCTATCGATCGATTACTGAAGAGATGATATGAAAGAGAGTGGGGAGAATAACTTACAAGAATGGCCATAGAAGATAGGGGGAGATCTCTCCTGGATGATAACACGAAAGGATACTTCCCAGACTGAGAAGAGAAATGAGAAGAGATGAGAGGAAAGATCTGACTTGTTGAGTGAGAAGTTGATGAGATTGTTCTCAATCAGAGTCATTGACTGTATGTTATTCGTGTAATTGGGTCTACGAATGGGAACGTCCTCCTGAGTTGCTATCTCATTAATATTATTCTCATACTTCGCCGACCACAATAACATTCGGATCAGTGCTTGATGACTTCTTGCGAGAGAGATTTGCGAATGGAGTCTCCGCCCCCCAGAATTCAACCATTTTGGATACCTGCGAAGAAGGCAGACGAATGAAGGTGAGGGAAGGGGTATAATACCTTATTCTTCATCGAAACTCTTGTGGATGTTCTTCCTCTCGCCATAAAGGGGTCCAGACCGTTGTCAAGAGTCTGCCTTCTGAAAACAGACCAAATTGAATATTTGTGATATAATGAAGTTGATGAAGTGGGAACTTTGCTCTTTGACAAGCGAAACTGAAGTGTTGATATATATTAAAATTTTACCTGTTTCTATAAATGGATGCAGTTCTTTCCAGTACGCTGGTTTTGTCAGGAAGGATATGATAAGTGGGCTCGCCAATATTTGCGATCTCTGGATCATCGGAACTGAAAATTAGTGGAATATTATATTTCAATAAAAAAATAAATTATTGTCTGAATATTCAGAATAACAATCCATTTCTTACTGTAATTTTATTTACTGTAATCGTCCAGTCTACTTTGATCCTGTTTAAGGATTCTTCGTGCATATTGAATTTTCAAACCCCCAGAATTTAATCAAAATGAATTTAGAAATATTTTTCGTTGATTGAATTGTTTTTATATATTTAAATGTCCATCGTCATCATTACAGCTTACAAGTAGCATTCTTCTCCGAAGGATCTGCACTTTATTTTCCCGATTAACTCCGTAAGTCACTCATTCTCCTTTCATTTCATAGCATATTTTGCTCACTTACTTAGCTTCGACGATGCAATATTCTCCCAGAAGCATGTCCCTTGTTCGCTTAGTGATGTGCACGGCGCTGTATGAGACTGTCTGTATTTCTTGTAAAATTCCATTCACTCACCCTGGAACTCCTGCAGATTCCATGTGATTGGCCAGAGTAACATCATCAGACCATATATCAAACTGCCATTTGACTAGACCGAGGATTCCACAGAGAACTGAACCAGTATGCACTCCTATTCGCATGTTCACATCCACTCCTGTCGCGTGGCGGATTTGTCTGATATAAGAGAGTGCTGTTCGTGACAAGTAGTGTTCCTCACTTGATGGTTTTGATCATCTCTAACCCCATTAGCACACACATATCAGCGTGATTCGGGCGATTCACTGGCATTCCACTTACACAGTAGTAGCAGTCTCCGAGGAACTTGATGCGCATGCATTGCAACTTCTGCAGTTTTCAAGTTTCGTTTTGATGGCGCTACATGTTTTCCACCTGTGCATCTCTATCGAATTTGCTGTAAAGCTCATTGAGCGTCCTCACGAGATCTTTGGCACTCAATTGAGCAGCGAGTACTGTGAAATTGACGATGTCCGCGAAGAGAATACTGGACATGATCCATATATTTGCTCGTTTGATTATACGAATAGTATAATACGATACTCACCTGACATTGTCATGAACTTGGACATGCAGCTCATGGAAGAGCTTGGGATGATGATGGAGCTTGTTCCTATTCTCCCGTCTACTATCCCTCTCGTGATCCTTCCCTCTTTTCACTCGAGCTGAGCTGTTCTCCAGTATCGATTTGTGTACTTTGTCCGCCAAATAAGGAGGAATCACACTGAGAAGCAGTTGGTCCTGAATATTATTGCATCTACAGGTCCATCCTATTTCCCTGTTCCGTGCTCTCTTTTCTCCCTCAGACTCGCCAATGCGTACTCATTCCGAAACCCATTCGAATGAGATAGAGCTTCAAAACAACAAAGAGCGGTTCGAGGAGGGGCTAGAGGGAGTAATTCGAATTCACATTTTCGAGGAGAGTGAACGAGTGTCTTTCTGAGTACAATGACGTTAAGAAGAGGGTGGGCTGATCCCCTTAGAGAAGTATTGGCATTGTCCCTTCTATGAATAAGCTTGACGATTGCGTCGAAAGTGGATAAGCAACAGGAAGGAACGGAGAATCAGAGCGGCAAATTAACAATAGAATATAGCTATAGAATGGAAAGAGACGCGTAGGGATAAAAGTTCCAGTCGATTGGCACTGAGCGTACTTGTCTCTCCCTCAGTGTCTCTAGTTCTGTCCTTCGGTAGACAGCTTCAGTGAGTTTGGCAGCGATCTCGGCTCGATTGGCAGCTTCGTTCGAATCGGAGATATTCCCGATCAGAGCGATTATCAACTGTTGAATTAGAAAGGAAAAGATCTGCAATAATGTGATTCTTCTCTTCAGCAGGAGGGGACTCATCACCGAATAATGGAAATTTTGCCATAGTCGGAAGGTGTGTATATTTATGAGGAAGATTAGGATGGTGTTGAGTAGGATAGTCGTCGTGTTCGCTATGAAGAATATTCTTCTATGACGTGGTCGAATGAGGTAATGAGAGAGGGAAGCAATGCTTAGACCTTAGAGGGACAATTCTCGCTCTCCTTCTTTCCTCTCTTACCTGCATACAATCGAGAGTAGTCTGGCATGTACAACTTTTTCTCATTACTGGAAGAGGATGGTTGTGGAAATTCATCTAATGTAGTCTAAATGTGAATTGTATTTTGAGTGGTCCACTCAAATGATCACCGTAGTAATGTAGGGGATGTTGGCTATCCATATCATAATCGGGAGAGCGAGGAGGATGAATACCGAGTATGGAATCACTTCTTTCTTCTCAGACTGCAAGGAGATTCTCTTAGTTTGTCCCTCTAGTGGAAGGTCACTCTGTCTCGAATCCTGAGTGACGCCAATCCAACGACGAAGATGATGGTGATGAGGGAGAGAAGGACGATGCACGAGATGGACAATTCCAGACGGACGTGCGTTTGACGACCCTGTCACCAAGAGAATCTCCCACCACTACCACGCATCTTCTTCAATTACTTATGACGAAATGTAACTTTCCCATTTTATTTAATTTGTCTGAAATTGTTCAACTCCTCCAGTAATTATTCGGCTGTTAGCATGGAATAGCTCTCTAGGGTGTTCAACTGATTCACTTTGTATAAGGTCGCCGCTCTATTCCGGTCGCGCTCTCCTCTGGCTCCTCTATCATCACCTTTCTTTCATCTCATTCCCTTTCGTTCTCGAAAAGGACTCTACTTTGTTGTGAGGGGGGAAGTAGAAGAGAATAGTGAGCATTTCACGCAAAAGAGAAAATGAAGATGAAATGTGTCGTGAGAAGGCGCGGAATGTCACTCGATAGGAGGAGAGCCAGTGTATCCAGAATAGATCAGCCGATTCCGAATACAAGATAATGTATCCAATGAATTCTGATTTTAGAACCAATAAGGAGTTTTTGAATGCTCTTCTGGTTTATAGCCAGTCTAATATCTTCAAAGGTGTTCTGCTTGCGATGTCTTCTACTATTTTCATATCTCTCTAAATTGCATAGGGATACCGTCAGAGAATGGTAGTAATCATTGAGTGAGAGACTCCAATTAGTGAGAGGAGAGACTCTATGTGTTCCTCCCCCCCTCCCCCCCCCCCCCCCCCCCCACTAAGATCCTTTCGTTAGACGAAGAGAACAGCGAGAGATTGATTCGGACATCACCACGGAAATCCCTCACTAACTGGCCATATTCAGAGCAGCGTCAAGTTAATTTCTCTTTGAAACATCAGTATTTTCATTGGGAGAAAAAAGTAAGTGTACAAACACGAATGAGTTTTATTGAATTTAAAAAAACTGTTGACGAGGTCTTTGATGGGACTTCGAATATTCCTATGGTTTAATGGAAACGGTAGAATGATATAGAATGAGTTGGAGAAGATGAAAGTGCGGAAACCTGATCTGAGAAGTAGCAGGCAATGAATATCTGGGCGACTCCCCAGACGGTGGCCACCAGATAGAATGTCTGCAGACGGGCTCGATCCAGGGCCTCCCAATGACGACCCAGCACTGCACGAATCTCCCCCTCCGTCTCCATACCTAGGAGGGAGAGAGATTGAGAGGGGACGGAAGGGATTGAAGACCACCCATCTACAGCACACTGTCCTCCCTTATACACTCACGTTCCCTGTCGAATGGTTGTCGACTGAGGGGGGAATATGCAATGTGGTGCTTCTCCATCTCTAGAGAGTATCTGGAGAGACGAGAGGGCTAAGGTAAGAGAGGATGAGTTAGTGGGGAGTGTGTGAATGGGAATAGAGAAACAGATAGAAATGATGAATTGGAGAAGGTGCTTTGAATGGGGGGAAGGAGTCCCCCTCCAGAAAGAAGGAGAGAATGAAGAGAGGTTGGAGGGAGAAGGAGAAGGAGGAGAGGACGAGTTAAATGGAATGAAGAGTCGCTTCTATCGAATAGAAACGACCGTTATTGAGAGATTGGAGTGATTGAGGGCAGGGGGAGAAGGAAAGGTCTCCTGAAGATGAGAAAGGAGAAGAATGGGGGACGGCGAGGGCGGGTCTACTCTTGCCATCCAATCTGTCAGAGAACGCTTGCTTGCAATGCGCATCCCCTTTCCTCTCTTTGTCTAAACAAGACAATTTCTGCTCAAAATTCAATTTGAGTATCGGCATGACCCGTATAAGTACGATGGCAGAGGAAGATTGAGTACCTGCTGAGGTTGAGGAGATTCTGTATGGTTGATTTGAGTTGGTAGTCGAGATGGTGAGATGGTAGTAATGAAGATGGAGATGGAGGAAGGGGTTGGATTCTGCCTCGTCCCTCTCGATTGGCTCCAATCGATTAGATTGGCTGTCATCGGCGATTCCCTAGATACTCGCAGGAGGAAGGGGAATATCGACCGAGATAACGAATTATTAGAATTTTAGCTGCTAGTGCTGTATCACGACAGATATCCACACTCACACATGATTTATGATTACAGTTTTAATGATACGAACATGGACTACGAAATATTGGCGTTGCGAGAGAAATAGAATTGGTTGGATGTGAAATGGGGAATAGAGAAATAAATTCCTGGACAAGGATGGAATTCAGTTTTGTTTAGCAGACGTGTGAAGGATGTGAATGGAATGACGGGATGAAATACGTAGGAAGGATATGAGAAGAGGTTGAGGGATTCAAGAGGTTTACTCCTTCCTAGAAGTGCCGCGGAGAAGGAGATATCGGCTGAGATCGGATGCGTTCCTCCTTGAGTCGTCTATCTCTGAGACTGGAATAGAGGATGAATGGGTGGAGGATTGTCTCAGAGTGAGAAATACTCTTCCCCCGAGAGATTCACTGTCACTCACGAACAATAACGAAGCAACAAGAATCGGAAGACAGAATGACAGTGATTACTCTGTAGGTTGAACTATTCTAGACATTAGGAATGGATTTCAATAATTACTAAACGAATTATAATTTTTTTATCATTAAACGCAAAACTAATTGCTAATTAGCTTAAATTGTGGATTTCAAAATTTGCAAAATGACGATTTTTGAATTTTTAGGTGTTTCTTTCTTGAAATATTAATAACTCGATTTATGACGATTTATAAAACATATATTGACCTATTCCAAATGGCTGGCCAAATGGCTAAAGCTGTGGATTTGAAAACCGAAGGTTGGTGGTTCGATTCCCGGCAGCGTCAAACGTGTTTGCCGTTCCTCACAGAGGTTCAGGAAGTGACGTAACGCAGTCTCCCAACATTTAGAGTGGTGAAGTTGATAATGTATAGCTAATATGCTAAAACAATGGGTCTCAATAAACGCCTGTGTGAGCTACCGTAATCTATCGTATCACAAATTACGATATTTTAATTCCCATCCTGCACTCATCCCAGCGTAAGCGTTGTGAAAGGCTTGATACTATCAAGTTGATAGTCTGAGGCCGAGGGCTATCCGAAAAAGTTGCTGACGGGGCGTAGCGAGCGAATACCCATCTGCAACTTTTCCGGATCGCCCGAGGCCTCACGAGTCTTTTACAACGTTTTAACCCAGCTTTCAGCAGTCGCGATCAACTATTATCCTTAACACAAAACCCCAGAACATTTCCCTATAATATTTCGGCGTGTTTGAAATTCATTTTTAATGCCTGTAGCTCGGCCTATTCAGTTGAATATGAAACTCTGTCCAAAGTTTGGCGTACCGTAGTTCCTCGCTAGTTGATAGATTTTCTAATAGATTATTTTTCAATTCGTATGAGAATTTTTTTCTTCATTTTTTTATATTATATAGAAATTACTGTAGATGTTTCGTAGAGCAAGTAGCTACATATTATCTCGTTTCATATTAGCAAAATGTAGGAACTTCTCAGGCAACTCGTTTGCAATCTATTCCGAATTGTTCGCGAACAATTTTAACAGCAATCGTGGCTAAATAACATTCAAAACTCTTCTAATTTGATTCAAATATTTTATAATTAATGAGATTCCAAATTCTGAGAACTTCTTACATTCTGAGCATGTTCCGATTAGATTATGATTTTTTAGGTTTTAAAATTTTCTAATTAAATTCTGATTTTTTTTCTAATTACATTTTTATAGAGCATGTTTCACTTTAAATTGATTGACTTGATAGTCTCGCGAAGAGACCTTGTGCATCCAACGATACCCGAAGAATGGACGATGATTCAAAACAAGAGAACAACCAAGGTTCTGAAAGTCTGAAAGATAGATCAGTCCGTCAAAATGTGTAGGCGTGCGCGGGAGTAGTGCTCTCTAGTCGGGACGGATTAGAAAATGTGCTTTCGAATCTAATTAGATTTCACTA
This sequence comes from Pristionchus mayeri, assembly GCA_036245805.1. NCBI lineage: Eukaryota > Metazoa > Nematoda > Chromadorea > Rhabditida > Neodiplogasteridae > Pristionchus > Pristionchus mayeri. The sequence continues at coordinate 28,275,038 of BTRK01000006.1, forward strand.
GATTCGAAATATTCTGATTTTATTATGATTATTTAGAATCTAGATTCTAATTTCACAAGAATTCTGATTAGATTCGAAACGAGTTGCCTGGATTCTTTGGTTTATGTGTGCATTTTCATGCCATAAACATAAGTTAGGTGAAAAAACGCTATTCATTGCCTAATGGTCTAAGGTGATGTTGGCCAAACGTTCAACGGCACATCTGATAAGGTTTGTGCAAACAGAGCTCGCTAATTTGTTCGATATAGCATCGCTCGTGTACAGAGGTCAAATTTACTACAAAATTAGAGACGGGAATTCTGTGTAGCTTCCGCAAATTAATTAAAATTTCTTGAGTCGTGAAAGTACGTGAAAAAATAATGGTTTAAATTTTTTTTTAAAAGATTGCGCAATCAGAATTTTGTTCATTTTTTGGATGCACTAAATATTGGTCGGGCCTTCGTTAAAATTAGGGAGAGGCACATCTCGTGAAGCTGTAGTAATTTAAATGCGCGGGTAATTTTGAAAAATCGGCTTGTCACACACTGTTTACGCACCATCTCGCTTCGACTTCCAATTTGTTGGTCCCTTGTTGCAGTCCGTACTCAATAATTCACACACGTCTCAATTAAAGCTTTGTTTATTTTTTTCTTATGTCCACACACAAAATTTACTTTTACAGGGCGATGAAGTAAATATTGGTGAATAGAAGATCAACGATGGTCGGCCTGCTTCGAGTGTTTGGTAGAGGAAGGATGATAGTAAGGAGCTGCAGTGGGAATCCATCGAGTACTGGGATAAAGAAGACTGTGATGCGAATCAAGGAGTTTTTCATGTCGGTTAGTTCGTTAGGGAAATTGCAGTGAGACCGTACGGGGCTCTCATCTGATGCCAACGGAAACTTAATTAGATTGTTTGGTGAATTTATTGTTCGAAATACTTTATATACAATTCTATATTAAATGTTTTTTGAGTCACTGATCATGTTTGTGAAGACCCTTGGCAAAGTGCGAAAAATCGACAACACTGAATGTACCCACATGTAGTACTCGAGGCACCTAGTTCGTGTGCCACATATCGCATGCTATAGATCACACTGGGCAAAGTGGACAAATATTGTCTGAAAAAATACGGTATTCAGTTCTCATTCGTTTCCAACAACTGATATCCCCAAAAACATCGATAATAATGATACCGTGAGAACAGAATGCGTAGTCCGTGGTGTGGTGTGCGAGAGTTATCACATTTTGTTGTATTACTCGCGGAACGCGGGAGAAAAAAAGTTCCGCGAGTAATACAACAAAATTTGATAGCTCTCGCCCACCACACCACGGACTACGCATTCTGTTCTCACAGTATCACGTTTCATACCCTTCGGATTTTAATTATTTAAAAATCAATTACAAATTACTTATTTAAAATTTTATCTCCTTCAAATAAGTGGGTACATACAGGGTCCCTACCAAAACGTCCCCCCTCTCCCTCTGGCAGTCCCCGCCTCTCTAATCAAATTTTGAAGTTTTAATTGCATAACTCAAATAATATTGGTTAAGAAACTTCAAAATTTCATTAGAGAGGCAGGGACTGCCAGAGAGAGAGGGGGGACGTTTTGGACATACATACATATTTATCCTGACGTCATACATACATATTTATCCTGACGTCATGCACAATTGTCCTGCAGGAGGGTAACTTCGGTAGGGAGGGGATTGGATTCTTCGGTCTCAGAGCGTCGTTAGGACAAGGGATTAGGTTTTCTTTGGCTTCTCTGGTCAACTGAAGGGACGATCGTGGCGGATCTCCGTTAAGCATTGAAGTAGATCATCCTGCCGCCGGACTTCTGATTTACGCCGGTTAGGAACTCACAACGAAGACTTTAGCGGGGCTTTTCTTGATAGTAGATCATTCAAGACGATAGAAATCCATCAGTGGTCCTCCTTTTGAAGTGTACCAAGTAGGCGATACAATGAAGCATTTTAGAGCGAAAAATTGATATGAATGAATGCAGAAAGTGGATTTTAGCCTATTATTCGTTTCGATAGTATCGAAACGAATCGATACAGTATACCTTTCGCCGAGAGCGTAATAACTAACTGAAAAGTGCGTAGATTGCAATGGTGTTCATCAATTTATGACTATATATATATATATATATATATTGTTGTATCGTAGAGTTGTCCCTACTCACAAGACCGTGTAGTCGCCCTCGAGTGTTGTAGATCACTCGAGGTCTTCCCTTGTTATCGACTCGCGTGGCCTCTCCCTCTCCCTCTCCCTCCTCTCCCTCTCCTGACCCTCTTCCCATCCTCAGTCTAGTTCCCTCCCGAGTAGAGGATAGTTGCTTCTCTTTTACCCTCTTAGTATTTTCCCCGATTATTTGTGGATAAAGCTATATCCCTTACGATCCGTTGTCGGGTACAAGGCAGGGACACAACATATATATATATATATATATATATATATATATATATATATATATATATATATATATATATATATATATATATATATATATATATATATATATATATATATATATATATATATATATATATATATATATATATATTTATGCTATTTCTTTTGCGAAATAACGTGGTACAAAATGAAAAATGGAACATAGTTTAATTACGATTAAAATGGCGAATAACTGGGTAATAGGGGAGGGTAAACTACTCAGGGGAACTGGTTTGATTCTCATTGTTCACTAAAAGTCTTGCCGCTCTTGGAAAGAAACTATTATGTCTATAGTTGAAGTTCGATCCAGGGTTGTTGAAGTTCATGCCGTTTCGAGTGTAGTAAATTTTGAAATAATGGGGTTTTCGGTTGGAAATACTATATTTGCCTCTAAGGAGATTATTGGCTACTCTCAAATCGATCGCCTTTCTACGCTTCTCCAGGGACTCAATGTCTAGTTTCTTATTGCGATCGAAAGCGGAGGGCATGTTTTCCCAAATGTGATTAAAACAGCGCATAAATAAACGTCATGTGAAGTAGTTCTGTACTTTTTCGATTTATTTTTTATCCCTATTTTGGTATGGGTTGAAAACGGAAGAAGCGCTTTCATAATCGGTCTACCTCTACATTTTTGGTTCGTAATGCTCTAAGGATAGTGTGACAGTTTTGCCCTTATTGGATACGGTAGTGCAATGGTTTGCAAAAGGAGAAATTTTTCTGAATAACAAAACCTAGGTCTTTTACTCGATCTTTTTGTTCTAGAGTTGTGGTTCCTATAGCATATGTTCGTTTTGTATTTGCCCTGCCCAGGTGCAATGAGTTGCATTTATGCGCAGCAAGGGGGAGTTGCCACTCTTCAGACCAGTTTACGATAGTGTCAATCGCAGCTTGTAGAGGGGCGGGTGAATTCCCCTTCCTAAATGACCGATATATTTTTATATCGTCGGCGTACATTCTTGCAACGACTCCATGATTTTGCACTAGAGTAGGGATTTTTGAGGTGTAAATAAGGAAAATGAGATATAGTGTTTATTCATCTATTTAAAAATACAAAAGTTAATTACAACGATTTGATTTTTAAAACTATTAACCTGCTGATCAGTTATGACCCACGCCGAATGAATTCGACATCACACTACGAACGATGGGGTTTGGCTGTTATATGGTTACTCCTCAGTGAAATTAGAATTTTACATAAATCTGAATATAGTTATCGAATTCTGCACTATCGATTATTCTATATTGGACACTTAAGTCACAATTGAATTAATTCTAAATTTCACGTTGTGCCCCTTACCAGGAATCATAGCTGTCCAAGGAACGGTTCGGGGAGGGGCCTTCCCGGAAGGCCCCCCCCCCTACCATGTATAGGGGGTTATGGTGAAAATCGATAGTAGGTCATGGGGAGGTCAATAATTGAGGGTTACGGTGGCCATATACGGTATCAATCGATAATGTACTATCGATTGGTTATGGTACTTAGTCTTGACCTCCCCATGACCTACTATGATTTTTACATGGTAGGGGGGGGGGGGCTTCCCGGGAAGGCCCCCCCCCCCCCCGGAACGGTTCCTGGACAGCTATGCCAGGAATGGTAGGTTGGAGTTTTAGAACGATTGCTAGCGGGATCGAAAGAGCATCAAATTCTAAGAACTTCTACGTTTTTCATTTCTGCTGAGGGCCTCTGCGGACGGCTGGGTTGTAGTGGGATTTCGGAACATAGCCTGAGAAATTGACGGTTTTGCACCTCTCCCCACTATGAGCGCAGACATTCACAGTAGCCTTCAGCAGATATGAAAAACGTAGAAGTTCTTAAAATTTGATCCTCTTTCGATCCCGCTAGGTCTCGTTCAAAAACTCCAACCTACCCTCGCGGTCATTCCTTGTTAGCAAAAATGGCACGGCTTTTCACGGTCCGAATTTCCGGTTGACGATCCGACTTGCAGATTTCGAATCGCACCTGCCGACATCCATCCACACTATGGTGTAATAGGCGGAGTCTTTTTTGTGTATCACAGTGAAACAAACTGCCGGCGTAGCTAAAAGTCGCCGAGAAGACGCAGAGTAATACACCACAATTGCGGGCATTCAAACCTCTAATTAGACACCGTATACCCGAGCGAATCCACCGTACTTTAGATATTTTAGACCAGTAGGTTGTTGTTTTGTGTCATGTTGCGCACATTTTCCAATATACACTGCTTTTTTAATAACCGGTTTTAAATTGTTTTTATAATTAATTTAGCTATTATGATTTCTCGGTTCTTCATTCTATCATTTTGCCACATTTGACTGCAGAAATTATCCCATTCTTGTATCATACAAAGAAAGGACCGAAAATGTAACCAAATTATAATTATTTTTCGTTTTGTGATCAAGCGATAAGCGCGTTATGAACACATGTGCTTGTTCGTAGCCCTATTTCATAATAAAATTAGAATTTAAAAAATCAAGAGAAAAACGCAATTCTTGATACCCGAAAATGGAAAACTACGGTAATCAAAAATGGCGAGAGCGGCAGACAAGCAGAGTACGCCGGCAGATTTGTGTTGAGGTGTTTCACTGTGTGTATGCGAAATGCTGTGAATGTTCGAAATTTCGAAATAAAGTCATTTCGGGATACTCATGTTAAATTTCAAAAATAATAAAATCTGGAATCTTAATTTATGATCGACTTCGCATCTGTTGTGGAATACTATCACATGCTAAATTTGTTTTCTTTAAATTGTATATGATATGCGCTTTTCAGGGTCAAGGAATGATTTTATTTCGAAATTTCGAACATTTTTTTGTCATTTTCTCGAAAAACTATTTTTCTGATTTTTAAAAAAAATATTACGTACATAGCGTTCAAAAGCTATTAGGGTGTACCATAATTTCGTTCATTTTTTCTTCGGAGAAACGTAAAATCCGAAGTTATGATCGTGCATCCCAAGTGACAACACCATCTATAGAGCATCTATGACTCAATCAAAATATCTATGGGATTTGCATCAGCTGCTCTCATATGTTTTTAACAAAAGTTTATATAATGGATACTGTAGTGGCGAAAATCAAATTTCCGATTGTAATATTTTTCCTGCACAGGAGAGCAAGCTTTTCACGCCTCTGGCTAACTATTTTGAAAATAGACTATCCCACAATTATTACAGTGTACTTCACTTATGTCACTGATTTGTATTTTATGAGTGTTAGCATTCATTACTGATCATACTCAAACGGAACAATTACGATTCTTACTTTGCGAGATCAAATTAAACCCTAATTTGCATATGCGCGAATTGGAGGTATTCAGGGATACTCCACGTTACTTTGTAAACAGAACGTTTGGCGGTAATAAATAATATATCAATTATTTGTTTGAACATGAAATTTCAACAAAAATGTGGAAAATATAAAAAGTTAAATTTTTCATTTTTTTATTGTAGCAGACACAGCAGTAGGCCGATTTCTTCCAGATTCAGTGTGCACATGAAGCTATGAGTGCACGATAAAACTGAGAAGAAAGTAAGACGTTTTCATTAAGAAGAATCCGTACATGATAAAAATAATTTAGACGAAAACTTGATTTTCGGTCACTACAGTATGCTTTACATAAATGTTTCTTAAAAAGAGGGGAGAGCAGTCGATGCAAATTCCATGGGTTGTGTGATTGGCTAATTGTTGCCCAATGCAATAGCATTGGCATTTTGTATACTCAATCGTTACTGCGGATTGTATGTTCCCTCGAAAAAAAAATGAACGAAATTATGGGACACCCTAATAGTACGAAATAAAGAAATAAAAAAGGTATAGCTACCCACCCATCTGAAGGAGATATAATTTTAAATATGTAAATTTTAATTGTTTCTTGAAGAGTGAAAATCCGAAGGTTAGGAAACTTATGATATGCATTCGCCGGAATATTGTTGATTTTTAAACATATCAGTTGTTGGAAAGGAATGAGAAAGAGCAAAAACTGAATACCGTAATTTTGCAGTCAACGTTTGTCCACTTTGTCCAGTGTGATCTACAGTATTCGATATGTGACACATGAACTAGATTCCTCGAGTTCTACATGTGGGTACATTCAGCTATTTCGATTTTTTTGCATTTTGCCAAGCATATGTTCCAAATGAAATATTTTCAGCATGAAACGCAAACGTTCCATTCGGATTTCGTGAAACGAGCCTATCGATTCGATAAAATGGACCCGAAACAATGGATGCTGATATACAGGTACAACTTTAGAATCGATATCTCACGGAAGCGTAAATTTTAAAAAAATAGTATCATACTCTAATTTAATTTTTTTGACTGTTGTGTGCTCTGCTACGATGTTTATCGTTCTTTATTTTCTGAATCTTTTTTTGCAGTTTTGTACTCACTTCTGCATTTTGTACCGCTGTTAGCACTCGTCCTCATCTCAGTATCGTAGTGTTAACTGTTAATTTGAAAATTCTACAAGAATCAGGGTGTTTCGTTCATTACTATCGGGTACTAGGTCGGATTAGAACTACGACGTCATGCCGCCTATATATCAAAGGCCTATATATAAATATATATCGAAGGCAGCACGACGTCACACAGTATCGATCATAAGTCCTCGTCCAAAACTTTCGTGCTCTGTAATTTTTGAACCAGATCTCCAATAAGGATGAAATTTTAACAGTAAGTAGGGAATTCATCGGGGAATCCGGTGAACTTATAGATAACTCGTGAAAATTTATTGCTCTTACATAGTGATGATGCAATCACAATACACTTTTTTGAAATGGATTATTTCCTCGGAGAAATTTTTCTTGATTTCCGAACTTTCTGAGGGTTGAGAGGTGCCGTAGGCACTAGTGGTGACAAATCGGATTGAAGCGGGCTTCAACCCTGCTATTCAAGCCGGCTTGCCGATTCCGTTTTGGCATCACTAGTATGCACCCATAAAACAATTTTCAAGTTGATGCGACTTTGCACCAATTTGTTGCAGCCGCTGCAAACTCATAACTTTGGTTCTATGCAAGCTAGAAACTAGTTCAAAGAAGAAAAATGATCCATATTATGACCCAAGATAACCTGAAAGTTTGGTATCGATCGGTAATCATTTGCCCTCAAGGCAAAAAGATGTCGCTTTTTCAGGTTGCCCAAGTTTGGCCGGGTACTGTTTCATGGGCGAATTTGCATAAAATATGATTCCTGCACAGGAAAGTTCAAAAACCATCGGCGATCGATTTACCGGCTTTCGCTCCCCTTGCGCGCACGTCATTTCCCTACACGACGAGAGAGAGGAGAGGGAGCAGTGTGAAGAGAGACGCGCGCGTTTTGAGAGCATTGCGTGCTTTTTGAACGAACAGCACGGTGCGGAAAGTGCAGCAAACCCTACCACAAGTTTCGATGGAATTTTTACTGCCCTGTTCAGGAATCACATTTTATGCAAATTCGCCCTTGAAACAGTACCCGGCCAAACTTGGGCCATCTGAAAAAAGCGACTTCTTTTTGCCTTGAGGGCAAATGATTACCGATGGATACCAAACTTTCAGGGTCATCTTGGGTCATAATATGGATCATTTTTCTTCTTTGAACTAGTTTCTAGCTTGCATAGAACCCAAGTTATGAGTTTGCAGCAGCTGCAACAACTTGGTGCAAAGTCTCATCAACTTGAAAATTGCTTTATGGGTAGTCCTACGGCACCTCTAAACCCTCAGAAAGTTCGGTAAGCAAGAAAAAATTCTACGATGAAATAATCCATTTCAAAAAAGTGTATTGTGATTGCATCATCACTATGTAAGAGCAATAAATTTTCATGAGTTATCTATAAGTTCACCGGATTCCCCGATGAATTCCCTACCTAAAATTTCAGCCTTATTGGAGATCTAGTTCAAAAAATTACAGAGCACGAATGTTTTGGACGATGACTTATGATCGATACTGTGTTCTCATCCGACGTAGTACGTCATTGTCGTTTATAGCTATTTTTTAATTTCTACAAAGTGCAGGATCCTGATTTGTACTGTACAAACCGAGTATTATGTTTAATTCTATTAGCAATGTTCTGTATTCTAGGAGTCACTTTTTGAGTTGGTTATCCAAAAAATGATTCCGTGGTAGCGGTGCTCAATAATTCGATGGAAAAGTTAACGGTGAAAACGAAATGCAACACTTTATGTGTGTATTTAGAGGTCTAAAGAAGTTATAACTGTCAAATTATGCTTCACAAAAATCGTGGTGTATATAATTTACATTTTTGTTTTATTTTTAACATGTTTTTTTTCCGAATTGCGACCTACGAAATACATTATTAAAGTTACCGGACGAGGACGAAACCCTGATCTGACCCTGATCTGGTCGCGTGTACGAGAGAGTATGCAAAAGTGAGAGAGCGCGGGATTACGCTGATCATTTCCGGCTTTCCCTTGAGACTATTATTGATTTTTAACTTTTTTGTATATTCATGCTCAACTAATTCAGCCATCGGCTATTCGATGGAGGACAAAAAATAGGGGGTCAATTTTGTCCTCGTCCGGTAACTTTAATTATTTGAGGGACGAAACTGCATCTCGCACCTTTATGATCATGTCGATTTCCATTCCTCTCGTCTTTCTCTCCTCCATCTTCTTCGTCTGGGATGTCACTCAACACGACGAGAAGAATAGATCGGGTGTGGCGAGGAAGTTGGTTGCCGATGCGAGACAAGTGAGTGGCCACTGCAGAAGGAAGGAAGGGGATGGTTGGTTGCAGTTGGGTCTCTTCCTCGTATTTCCTCTCTTGAGTGCAATCGCAGTCGCAGCTCTTCTTCTACGAGTTCATTCCCTTCGAGTGCTCAGAATCTACCAGAGGAGAGATCTCCCAGAGAGATTCCTCCTCCTTGCTCCCTCCAATTTGGGATATCTCAAAAAGGTATCGTAAGCATATCACTTCACTGCTTTGCAAAACGAAAAATGTTTGTGCGTTCAAACGTTTTTTTTCATTTTTTTGAATCGATTAAAGTTACCCAATTCCCTTGAAATTATTTTGAATTTGCGCGTGTGCCTGATCACGCCCGCTCTCTTGTTTTTGCATGCTTTCTCACTCCTTTTGTCGTAATCAGGCACGCGCGGAAATGCAAATAATTTCACGGGTGTTGGGTAGGGATGGAAACGGATAGTTCGGATTATCCTTTTGATAGCGCGCCATGCTGCGCTTCGATAGGGATAATCCTTATCCATTTGGCCATCCCCAGTGTTGGGTACTTTTAAATCCCGTCCCCTTGCAAGGTGTGACCATGAGAGAGAGAGAGAGAGGGGGGGGGGGGGGGGGTGAATCGCACCTTGTCCCGTTCAACAATCTTTCTGCTATATTTCTGGCACATGCATGAGAGAGTACTGACTGCGTCTCTTATAAGAACTGAAAATATACAATATTTCGTTCTTAAAATATTGACCGAGGCCACACTATGTTCGAATGAGTGGAATGGCGTGACTATTTTGTAAATTGTGTTATACAATTAAATAATTTATGTAATATCTGAGATTGCTAGAGTAATTTATTTTTCAGAGAGAGTTTTATCGCGATCTCTGCATTTCCTCAGCCATTCATCATGAGAATGATTTGGGCAGAGTCGGATTGCTATTCTCGTTCGGAAATATGCAGGTGAATATTATAATTTATGATGTAGAAATGTTATCTTTGTGATCATAAGCAAACATACAGTATTGATCGTTTCTTTTAGATCGACAGGAGTCGATATTTGGTGGATGACGATAAATTTCGGGCAAATATCTACCGCACCTATATGATGAACGAAACGAATATCCCTCCACGCTTGATAGAAAAAAATGAATAGAATATCTTATAATTTTGTTAGGTAGGCGACAGGAATACGGTAACGATTTTATCGTGTAATCAGATTTTACCCTTCTATTTACGTTTTGATGTGATCTCACAGTTTTTGTTCATTTGTTGATTTAAAAATGAAGTTAATTTCTCTAATGCTTGCCTATTTTTGGTAAGAAATGGTTCAAATCCATTTTGATACATGTTCATGCGATGAGCGTGAGAAGAAAGGTTCTCATTTAAAGAAAGATGGATGATTCCGACATCCCTATTGATATTCACAGCGGGAAGCTATTGGGTGAGTGTGTCTCCATCTTTTCTCCTTCCTTCCGATGAGGATGATAATAATATTGTTTATCGCTCGTTGCGGGTATTCAAATAACGATTAGTGAAGATGAAACTTGCGCATGAGAATTAGGGTGGCGAAAATGGCTCAACGGGTCGTCTTTTAGAGAGCGAGAAAGGATAGAGAGGATATCCTTCCCGCTGGCATAGATGAGCCTTGAGCTATTTGTGAGCCGTTGCGGACGGCTCACAAACGGCTCAGGGGTATAGACGCGAGAGAGTGTGTGGATATGAGAGAGCAGGGAAGGGGAACTGCCAGGGGGAGAGGCTGCCAATACCCTTGAGCCGCCCAAAACGGCTCAGTGTTGTACAACGGATCGAGTCGACGAGAGGGAGGCTGTAAACCCCGCTCTCAAGGATGAGCCGCGAGAGGGGGGGGGGGGGTTTAAAGTTTCCCAACACCCATGTAAATAATTTGAACTGGCGGGAGTACCCTGATCACGACAAAACGAGCGAGAGAGTGTGTAAAAGAGAAAGAGCGGGCGTGATCAGGCAACTCAGACTGAAACTTTACGCTCCACGTTGTTGCAAATATTGATTTTCTATTATTTTCATTATTCCAGTTTAACTGATTAGAACCCGTTCTACTACATTGTTAAGTAATATAGAAAGGCATTTTCAAGGGTGTTAGGTAACTTTAAACAAGACGGATATCCTTGAGCCATTCTCGCCACCCTAATGAGAATATAATCATCGCAAAACGATATTACAATGTTGAATGACGACAAAGTTACTATTGAAAAGAGACATTGAGATTTTTAATGTAGTTGGACTAAATAGAAATATTAGGACTACTAATAATGGAGTCGTCGAGACGATTCCAATGGCATACTATTCTATTAGACAAGAAACTGACAAATGTATGGCTAGAGGTTCGAACTGGCCGATTAAATGATGAGATAGATTGGCTTGCAGACTGGCTGGTATCTCGTCGTCACGTGGCGAAGGATTGGCAGAAGAAAGTGGTCCAAGTGAGGTCAGCACTCACTAGCCGGCTATTATTCATTTTTCGCATTTTGGCATCTTTCGTAGCTTATTCGGCATCATCTGTCCGATGGAAATAAAAGTGGAGTCAATTTATCCCCGTTTGTTAAAGTTACCGGACGAGGACGAAACCCTGATCTGACCCTGATCTCGTCGCGTGTACGAGATAATATGCAAAAGTGAGAGAGCGCGGGATTACGCTGATCATTTCCGGCTTTCCCTTGAGGCTATTATTGATTTTTAGCATTTTTGTATATTTATTCTCAACTAATTCAGCCATCGGCTATTCGATGGAGGACAAAAATAGGGTGTCAATTTCGTCCTCGTCCGGTAACTTTAACTTTAGCATAGTAATGGAATGTAGCAATTCAATCAAATTTCTGTAAATTATTTACATTGCTGTTGTAAATAATTTGCAAAGGTACTCTGCGATGTATGCTTTTCTTGCTTACCGGAAATATTAATATATTTATTCAAAGCCAGTGTATACTAGACCGCCATAGGTTTTGCTTAATGTGATACTGATTATAATCGATTAATTCGAAAATGTATGTGTTGACAGGGAGAAAATGGCGCACGCCATCTTGGATATGCCCGAGAACGAAAGAATCGTCGAACTGTTGAGAGGAGGATGTGAGTAGTCACGGAGAGGAGCTAGCATTTGAATTGAATTGGTGGAAAGAATATATATTTGATATTTAGATATAAACTACTTCCACGTCATTCAAATCATCGAGATCCTCAAGGAAACGGAGAAGGATTCGAAGAACTTCCTCGGATTCTATTCAAGTCAGAGGATGAAAGACTGGCAGGTTACGCATCCCTTTCAACTATTTAAAGTTACCGGACGAGGACAAAATTGACCCCCTATTTTTTGTCCTCCATCGAATAGCCGATGGCTGAATTAGTTGAGAATGAATATACAAAAATGCTAAAAATCAATAATAGCCTCAAGGGAAAGCCGGAAATGATCAGCGTAATCCCGCGCTCTCTCACTTTTGCATACTCTCTCGTACACGCGACCAGATCAGGGTCAGATCAGGGTTTCGTCCTCGTCCGGTAACTTTAACGTGTATTATATCTTGTTTCAACAACAATTGTGAACCCATGAACATTTGCATTACACGCAGTAATATTTATATTGCAGGAGATAGAATGGATGTACAAGAAAGACTCCGTCGGACTGGCAGAGGCTTCTCAACTACTACAGAGGGTCATCCAATATGAAATCCCCGCACTGAGGAGGAATATGCAGAAGGCGGACCAGTCTATCCAGGCTAGTGATGAAGGGCAGGGAATGGGGGAAGGGTGAGGATGAAGATGAGGATGAGGATGAATTGAGTGCAGGATGGAGCTAAGAAGGAGAAGGAATATCTCAAGCAGGCTGTTGATGCGAAGAAGAACTATGAGAAGGTGAGGGAATCTCAATGCGGTCTCAACTCATCCTCATTCTCCTACTCTTTCTCAGGAACTTTCTCGAATGGGAATGGAGGGTGGTCTTCTCCGATCAGAACTGCTCAATCTCGCATCCGAACTTCCTTCCTTCATCGAGTCAATTGCTCTTCTCATTCAGAAATTAGCCCCAGCCAAAGAGTATTATGAGACATTCAGAAGCTATGTACACCAGTAAGTCTCTTCACACATATCTGAGGCATTTATTTATCAATAATATTATCGTAAATATTATAGATGGCTTATAATATATCTAAATAGTTCGTTCTTCCTTCACTTCCCAAGCCTTGAATTCGTATTTTTCCATGAATGTTTTTACTTGAGTTGTTGTGCTCCTTCAATTTCGCTTCTTCCGCTCCTCACCCTCATCTTCTCTCACGGATCCACTATCACAGTCTACGAGTGGAAGTATGGAAAGACTCCTATCAAAGTGGAGAAGCCCAATTTCGACTTACTCCTCAAGGCTGATCAAGTGAGAAGGGAATTTTAAAAAAACATTCTTACGCCACAGAAATTTCACTCAATTCGAAATTATGATTAGGAAATTTAGTTCAATGGTTACAAAATGTTTTATGTCGATTTGAGGATGGAATGATATTTATTTGTGTACAGCGACTAGTTGGTAACTACTAGGGCGGCGAAAACAATTCTCGAGCACTCGACCTTGTGTACTCCTCTTTTCGAGTACTCGAGGGAATGCGTGTTTACAATCCCTCTCTCGTCGAGTGCTCGTTTTGGCGGGAATAGAGAGCGTGTGAGTCGAGTCGTTTTCGAGTCGATGCGATTTTCTCAGCTCATAATGGTCCAAATCGTATAATTTTTGAACATTTAGAATCTGCTTGACGAGACCAATCGAAAAAGTGCCAACTTGAGGGAAAACATCAACAAATTATTTTCCGATTTTTCTTCAGGCATGTGCAGAGAATTTCAGTAATTTCAATATTTTTGCATGATTTGTTTCAAATTTATATTTGTTTGATCGGTCTCATCGAGCTGATTAAAACTGTGAAAAGAATAGGTCATTTGGACCACTGAGACCTGAGAAAATCGCCGACTCGATTTCCACTCGAAATCAACTCGACTCACTCGTCCTCTAGGGGGCAATAAAGGGAGAGGGTCGAGTGCTCGAGAGACTCGATCCAACTGGTAAACAAACGTACTCGATGAGTCGTTTTTGCCACCCTAGTAGCTACGCCTGCATTATGTCCGATCACCCTATCAGTCAACGTTTAAAAAAATTTTCCATATCGTTTCCAATCAGGCGAAAGAAGAAGTAGAAGACGAGATTGACTTCGGAGATGATCTCGATTTGGATGTTGGAGGGGAAATCGATTTTGGAGATGGAGAGGAAGAGGCAATCATCGACGTGATTGCTGATCAAAGTGGTCGGTCAAAACACATATTATATTTACAGCTAATTTAGAAATTAAATAATATTATACAGCTGTGCTTTTTTCCTCGTAATAATAACAAGAATAGCATTTTACTCATGCCTTCTTGAAAGAAACTTAAGGAATTTTCCTAATATGGTATAATAGATACATGAGATATTGTTGAAGTTGAAGTAATTATGGTTATGCAGGATTGGTAGTCGAGGATGGAGTGGCGAGGGGAGAAGAGGCATTGGGATTACTGGAGAATGGAGAAACTAGACAAGGAATAAAGGAGGAGTTGCATGAAGTATTCATCCTATTTTTTCAAAACTCATGAAAAGATGTTCGGAATGGATGAATTGTATTTAGTTGATGTCTTTCCTCTCTGGTCGTTGTCTGGATGAAGAGAGCGAAGGGGCGGCTGATATATTCATCCTCGGATCAGAAGTTAGACCTGAGCAAATCAGAAATGTAAGTACAAATGTGCATTTATCTCGAATTAATTAATCATGAACTTATGGCTCTTTTCCACATCTCACAACTAGTTGGTGTTTTTAGCAAACATGGACACTTAGTTCAATTGCTACACGAAAATGGCTCATACAGGGTCAATAGTAGCTAATAGCCGTCGCAATAGGTTATTTTATTTTTTATTGGTTTAAAAAACGTCAGTTTATCGGTGTTTAATTTTTTTGTGAATGTAATATAATTCATAGTCCGTTTGTCATGCTGCGTGTGCCCTAAAATACAGCCCTGTGTGATTTTAGACAACTCAGATGGAACGATTTATTCAGGTTGTAGTTTGTAGTTTTCGCGTTTATTTTCGCTCTTTTCTCGAGCGAAAATAACCCACAGCAACATCAAGACCGTAATAACGCACTTCCGGAAAATGCTATCACGAGTTAACTTCCGTAAAAAAGCCTAAAGCATGCCGTGCCAGGAGCCTAGTGCATTCAAAAAACAGATATTGACTTTATTTTTGGACTACCGTAATTTTTCAATGGCTTTGTTTTGTAAAATGAGCTGCTGTATTTTATTTGTAGCGTTTTCATTAGGAACAATGATCTTTCTTGCGATTTAGACCGTAACTAATTGTATGCAATAAATAAATAGTGCCAAAACAAAAATAAATAGTGCCAAAATATTTGGGAAGATTGACCCCCTTAATTTTTACACACCTTTTTTATTGATAAATTGATCATTGTTTGCTCAATTTTGTATTGATTTCAGTGAACTGGGCATGTCTAAGAAGCTGAAAACGCGCAGAAAATAATTTAAAATTTAGCTTGAGATTTTGATGCAAAACACCGGCTACCGCGACGCATGAGATACTGTAGCGCAACGCATGAAAATGACGAGAGCAGTGCAGCGATTCTGCTGAAACGCGAAAACTACAAACTACAACATGAATAAATCGTTCCATTTGTGTTGTTCAAAATCGCACAGGGCCGTATTTTAGGGCACACGCAACACAACGGACTACGAGTTCTGATATCACAGTAGCCCCAATTCACAATCAGTATTATTTTTATTTATCACTAATCAATGGCGGTTTGTGATTCTATTTATTCCTTTAGGTGACAGTATCTCAAGTGAAGGAGTGGAATGTTCTCGCCACTTCCATTCTTGCTCAGTTGGACAACCCCCAGAAGATTCATCTGTTCAAGATTAGAACAAGTCCTCAGTGAGTTACTTGGCGCTAGTTTACTTTAGGAGGCAACTCTGCTTCTTTATCCCTACCCCTTCCCTCTGACGCCCTCGCCAGTAAACAACTACTCTCACGCTCTAGTAAACAATTTTATTACGGGCGGGACAGGCCTTTCAGTGCACATCTATAGCTCCTTCCTTATAACGGTGACCCGCGAATCAAGGAGCCCTATAAGCAAAGATAGAGTCTCCCAATAGACCCAATCATTGTTTACCGCTTAGGCCGGCTATATGCCTAGAATGGTTCGTGACTTTAGCGTCCGGCGCGTCTAGAGATCACGTAGTCTACGAAGGATCTCCTCTACTCCAGCGGTGGGCAACACCCGCGCCCCGCGGGTGGCAATTTTGGTTACCTGTAATTTCTTGGCTGGCGATCCCTTCCGTGAGTGTTCTGAGTGGTTGTTCCTCCCTCCCTGGGTAGAGTCCCAGGAGGTACGGTGTTTCCCCCCTAAAGGAAACGTGTCCCTGTTACTTCATCTTTCCTGTTACTAGAGTCTGTGAAAAAGAGCTGGTTACACATGGAGTGCTAAATGCTGGTATTAGTCTCTTCATTTCACACTCTGTCTAGACGGGTCGAGAAGTGAGAGAGGTTGAAATGAAGAGACAGTTATCTGAATGTCGCACTCTATGTTGAACACGCGATAAATCGTGCACTTGTATGATTTAAAAGAGTGTTTATATAGATTTATGCAGAAGAAGTTACTAAAATAATAATGAATTTTAAAATATTGGTTCACTGCTATACAGCTATACAGCTATTCGGATTTTCAGATATGTCGAGACATTGGTGGAAGAATTGATTGGTAAGAGAGATCTGGAGGGTAGATATGAGAGAATGGCCAAGTTGATGGAAGAGAAGCAACAGAAGGTACGAATATTTGTAGAATGACATATTTAAATTCGCACGTCATTGAAGGGGGATTGTTGTTCGTTGAGGTTCTTGCCGAGATCGGTGTTAGTATTCTAGACAACTCTCTGTGGCTTTCCCATGAATAGAGAATGAATGGAGATGTTTGAGATGAAGCAACAATATTCTGATTCTAGCAGAGTAGTCTGAGATTGTGTCTGATCACAGGAGCAAGAGACTCTGCGAGAGACGAGAAACCAACTGAATCTCACCATTGAGAACACGAAGAAACTGAAGAAGGAAGTAAGTGATTGGGGTCGAATCGAAACTAGACTCATTGTGAGTCTCACTTTCATCTCCAGAGAATCGCTTAACTCTTTTTTCGAAATTGATAATGTATATGTTATAGGTGGAAGAAGAGATCAGCAAGAAGTATAAAGGAAGACAAGTTAAGATTATGGGAGGAATTAATCAGGCACTTGTCTCTGTTTGAGGTACCCTAGTGTCCGTACCATATTACTTCACTTGTATTGTCTGCTTACTCCGAATGTTGATACTTATTTACCAACATCGCTGTAATATTAGAGCTAGTAGCCTCATATCTGATTGGTCTACATAACTTATTTTTAATTTTTTCCTTCCTATTATAGGGTACATTATTATGCTAAATGGAGACTAAAGAGTTTTATATCATGTATGAGAAAATATCTATATCATATAATGCTGATGGATAAATGCGTCCTTGTCTATATTCATTTTCAATCCTAATTTATTGCACCGTTTGGGTTTTCGTTCGTTGTTCACAGTGGAGGGATAAAGTGTTTGATGAAAAGGGACGAATTGAATGGAAATGAAGGCAATTTTATTGCGTTTACTATGAACCCACTTGAATGAAAGCATTCTTTGGCTTCTGACACGGGACGTTTTGTATGGAGAGGACAGTTTATCAGAAGAGGAAACCCGTAGCGAGCATAAGGGAGAACCAGTAGGAGGAATGGAATGGAGCAAGTGAGGAGGAATGACAGAAAGGATATGTACAAGGATGATGCCTCGTCTAAGAGAACTGCTGACAGTATCTCTCTCCCAATTGGTCAATATTCAACCACTGCTTGAATGGTCTCAGTCTACCATTGCCAGAAGGCACTTTGAAACTAGGAGAGGGGGATATCAGCGGGGATTTCCACACATTCCCACTCCTTGATCCTACCAAATGGAGACGAAAGAGTTGGAGTGATTGGAATGGAACAATGAGATGAGGAGGAACTGAAGAAGAGGGAAGTGAGAGAAGAGAAGATACTTCTCCTCGAGATACGCGTATTGTCATCTGGAAGGATATAGCATGATTAGGGTGAGGGAGGGGGAGGGGGAGGGAGCACCTCTCGCACACAAGGGAAGAATGGTTGGATCTCTTCGCTTTCCTCCTTCGCCTTCTCGTTGTTATTCAATCGATCCTCGCTCTAATAGAGAGAGATGAACTGGGATAGAATGAGGAATGTTTCACCTCCTTCCACTTGATCCAGTGAGTGTAACTATGGGATATTCCAGCCACGATTATCTCCATCACTGATGCATCCACCTGCATTACAATCACATCTTCCTTACCACATATAAAATACACCCATTTCATTCGAAAATTCTCGTTTTCAAAAAGATGATCGTCATAAGTCGAAAGGGTTAGTAGAAAAAAAGTGTTTTCATTTCCGGAAACTGAGATTAGTAAGAAGAAATTGTGAGGAAATTTCATTGAGTACTGTGAGAATAGAAAGCGTAGTCCGTGGTGTGGTGAGCGAGATTTAGTATATCTGTTTCTAAGTATACGCGGAACATTTTAACCCCGCGTTCCGCGTATATCACGCCTCTCATGAGACAATCGAGCTGATCATGGGAATGGTGAAATGAGTTCTACCCGGTTTCGGGCACCCTGAGGCATGTCTGAATGATCCCCGAAATCTTTTTGTGCACACTTCATTTTGGAGCTTCCTACGTAGGGTCGGATATCGGCATCACCCACTTGGTACAGTGTAGGTCAATTTTCTCAAAAATGTAGGTAAAGCAGCAGCTCAAATTTTCACAGTAGATGCAGCTCATCGAGAGCTTTCGAATGAGTAGTTTGCCAAAAAATACTTTATTTTCAACATGGATTGCGACTTGAAATCAATCATATTGGCCGTGCTCTTCGAAAAGTGCGGTGTGAAATGAAATCGCCTGTTGAAGACGAAGTTCCAGACGAAGTTAAAATGGCGAAACTCTCACCAGCGTGCCCGTATTTTTTTGGCAAACTACTCGTTCGAAAGCTCTCGATGAGCTGCATCTACTGTGAAAATTTGAGCTGCTGCTTTACCTACATTTTTGAGAATATTGACCTACACTGTACCACTCTTAAAAATGGGTTTTAGATAAATTGTTTTGTATAGATCGATAGATCTCAAAAAATGAATTGGGGTTACTCAGAGGTCAATTTTGCTCTATCTTGCACCGTATCCAAGAAAACCGCTCTCAAAGTGGGTGATGCCGATATCCGACCCTACGTATGGAGCTCCAAAATGAAGTGTGCACAAAAATATTTCGGGGATCACTCAGGCATGCCTCAGGGTGCCCGAAACCGGGTAGAACTCATTTCACGATTTCAGCTCCATTCCCAGGAATGGCAATTTTAGCTCGATTCTCTCATGAATGGCGTGATATTTAGAAACAAATGTACTAAATCTCGCTCACCACACCACGGACTACGCTTTCTATTCTCACAGTATTTCGAGTTTATTCTGAGGAGCCCTCGAACATTGTTCTTTTCCTCGGGAGAATTTAATTAATTGGGTCTGCCGCAAAAGAGGAGGGGGAGGGTCAAACGAAGGGGGGGGGGGTGCTCCTCACCGTGAGAGTGAGAGCCGACCTTCTGAAGATGTTGATAGCAGCCCATAGTCTCTCGACATCTCTCGTCGTCCAATGGGAAGAAGAGACAAGAACGAGAGAGTGAGAGTCCATGTGCACAAGGAGAGAAGAGGAACGAACACGGAAGAAGTCGCCTGCGAAGGATGAATTCTCTCTCACAAAATTGCCTCCCTCCCACTCTACACTTTAGTCTACATCAAAAAACTAAGTTAAATGTCGGGGAGCTCTTGAATAATAATGGACAGTATACATAGTAATCATCTAACACTTGCAAATGGGTACGTGATGGGTGCGTAGGCATGTGCTGCTCCATTCGTACAAATTCATAGATCATCGCAACGGGAAAATTCAAGATTTGTCATAAATCAGGCAAATGTATAATTTTTTTAGATCCCATTCTCCTTCACATGTATATTTTTTGAAATATTTATTTTCCCAATGCATTTTCTCCATGGGCGGTGCACTCTTTAGCGCCATAATTCTTCTTTCTGAGATGATGAGAAGTTCTCATTGAGAACATTCCGAGTGGATTTCTAAAGAGGGAATAGTTCACTTCCAGTAACTGACCATCATTGTCCTTGTGTCGAGGAAGAATCGAAGTAGTGTCCATTCTCCATACATCAAAGTACAATAGTCGAGAAAGACGGTCGTCTATCACGGACTGACGGATAGAGGTATTTCGGATGTGGCAAGTGTAGATTGAAAATTTACGAATGATTGATATACCTTTACAACTCGATTGACTCGTCTCCATTTCATCACATCAATGGGCGACGAATATTCGAGGATAAGATTCCTTCAAATATCCCATTTATCTATTTTTTTACAGTACCCACCAGACATTTTTGGGTAGATCAATGTGCGTCTCCTCTTGTGCAGGCTTCTTCCCCTTCTTCTCACTGCTACTTTTCAATAGAGACAATAGACGAGAAACTTTGAGTTTCAGCATCTAAAACTGAAAAAAAGAATGCAAGAAAAGAGAAGCGTTGAACGGTTGTGATGAGAAACGGCAGAGTGGAGAGGGAAGGAAATTTAGAAAGAGGAAAGTTGAAAATGGCCAAGAGATAGAAGAAAGATAAGGAAATGAGTGGAGAATGACGATTACTGGTAGAGGAGAAGGAGCTGAAGGGGAAGAATGGAAAGGAGAGGGAGGAAGAAGAGAGATGGAGAGGGAGATTGCAGATGGAGAGATATTCTACCTCCACTTCACAAATAGCAACCATCGAGAGAGAGAACCACCTTCTTCACCCTTCAATATTTAAACATTTACCAGTTGAAATAAGCCGATAGTCTCGTTTCCGATTTGTAAGATAACGAAAGTTGTTTCTTGGATACTAAATTTTCCATGGTGGGTATATATCAGGAATTAGACATCTACCTAGATAATGAGAAAGGGGAAAAAGTAACTATTTATCAATTATTGAGGCGAAGAGAGACGGAGGGATGCGATGGAATGAACAAGTGAGAGAATCCTCTTGGGGATTCAGAGCGGAGAAGGGAGGGGAAAGGTAGATCAAAGTGAGCATGAGAGGGGCATTCTGTCAAAACATATGCTACCCCAACTCACGAGTGGGATAACAATCGAAGAGGATATCGAAAGCGCCAATTATGAAGAGAGAAGCAGGAAATGATTAGGAAAGAAGTCTCCATTTTTATGAGATAGAGAGAGATGAATTGATCCACTTTCACAGTCAGTCCACCCTTTATGAATGGCTTGAATAACATTGATCGGCGCTTCTCCCGAGGGAAGACCCAATTGAAATACCACGTAAATGGCCAGTCATTCGTAGTCCATTATGAGAATGTGTGGTCGCTCATCAATATGAATTGACTGCGAATGGTTTTGACGGCTTCGGAGGAAGTGGTCATTGAACCCCCCCCCCCCCCCCCCCCCCCCCCGCCCGGAAGGGTGATGTAGGTTTGGATAAGAGGAATAGAGGGTGGAAAGAAGATGATGAAGAGAAAGAATGAGGGAGAAGGAGATCAGTCAACACAATAGAATACACGTGCAGCAAATGAGTGAGATGGAGAAAGAAGAGAAAGAGATGAATAGAAGAGTGAGGGAGGGGAAGGACTCTCGAGAGGGAGATCTGTAAAAGTTTAGTGACCATTCAAAGAATATGGAAACGAGTGATGAGAGTGGAGTAAAGGAAATGTAGATGTATGAATATTAGTGCAGTATTTGAGCCTTCTGCCTCGATTCATGTTAATAATGCGGAGAAAGTTAATGAAGAGGGGGAAAGGAGGGAAAAGTTGAGACGAGAGAAGGACAAAAGGAAAAGGTTAGGTGAGGGGAATGAATGATAAGATAGCAGAAGAAGATGAACCTTGAAGACGAATTGAGATGAGATCAAGGTATGTGAAGTATGGAGGGAGAGTAAGGAAAGGAATGAGACTACTCGTTTCCCTCTCGGAGTCAACGTCAAATACGAACTATATGGTGATGTAATGAAGGTGAGGAGAAAAGAGGAGAAAAGAGGAAGGACGAGGAAGAATGGAATGAAAAGTTCTCATTGAGAACATTCTGAACGATGGAAGACAGAGTATGCATTGGCAAGGTGAGAAGAAAGTGGTTGAGGAAGAAGAAGAAGAAGAAGGAAGAGAGACCAGGGATGCAAATGAGATGTGCATCTTGTGGAGAGAGGGCATTTGAGTGGACTACCCTCTTTCTCGAGGAGGAGAGGGAGTACACTTCTGGAGGGACAAAGGGGACATTAGTACTTGAGAAAGCGAGACAACTGATCAAGAGGCGAAGGCAATCGGAAGAATGGGAGGTATCCCGATTAGAAGAGTGCAAGGGGATCAAGCATCTCTTCACCCTCATAACGTCTTTGGGGCAATCCGATTGGCTGACTAGCATCCCTTGACTTGTGGATAGTCTCGTCAGAGATGGATCCTCTCCCTCATTCATCTTCGTACTCTTCCATGCGAGTCCCCTATCAATGTGACATCAGAGAGACAAGGGAAATCCTCTACTCGCAGTCCCTAGAGGCCTTAGCATGGGCACACCAGGAATGGAAGGAAGCTCAATTCAAAAGGGAAGGGGAGGAATCTACGAAATTGAAATTATTCCATATACTGTCTCTCATCATACATATACCTAAGAAGTATTTATCAGAGAAAAAATAGAGGAGTGATAATTTGGAGTCGCCTGATATGAGAACCTAAAGCATACAGAAACTAACATAAACAACAATAATAAAAAAGAGAAGGATGAATTGAGCAGCGGAGGAAATACAAGGAAGAATGCCCCTGGTAGAAGACAGAACTCTCAAGTGATAGGAGAGGGGGAGACAACTCTGACGAAGGGTGTGAGATAGGGGGAGGAGTCAGAAAGATGGGAAGAACGAATGATGAAAGCGACTTGTGACCACCGAAAGAAGGCAACAACAGCCATAGCCACAATTAGTAATGTATTGCCCATGCAACTACACCATTTAAACTACATCACCTCGAAGGAAATTGACAATGATATGGAACAAAAAGCAGGGGATAAATAAATTGAGATGGATTAGAGGAAAGAGGGGGTGGACTAAATAGATGGAGGGAAGGAAGAGGAGGGGGGGAGGAGGTGGGAGGGCATACTCAGAGACGGTCGATGGCTCTCATTTGCATCCACAATGACTGCATTCCTTCTAGAAGCCACGAGTAATTGGCGAAGAATGAGTCGAGAATGGAGAGCGATGAGGGCATAGTCAGCAGTGACCCCTCCGTCCACCTCAATTATATATCCCCCATTTATATAACGAGATTAAACAAACGTATAAACAACTCGCTTCGGGTCACTGTCTCTTATATTGGAGTTTCGTGAACAGAATCTGAGAAATCTATTCTGGGCCGATCTTTCCGGGTTTACCCCATTCGGGAAACAGTTCATTAAAACCAGCATTACATGAGGATTTTTCAATCAGGTAGGAGGCGTTGCCGAAATGTTAGACTTCGAGATACTATAGGTATCTTCATTCTTTACACGCTCTCGCAACTTAATCGATTTAGAGAGTATGCAAAATTAAGAGACAGTGACCCCTCGTGTGACACTATCCACTGTTTACAGTGAATCATTGCGATTAGAGAGAGGCCATCAGGTGGAATCAAAACGCAATCAATGAGAAGAGGAAGGGAGGAAGAAGCAAGGGGGGGGGGGGAGATTGAAGAGTAGGATTATAGTGTCCCATAAGTTCGTGATGTACGATTTTTAATTTTAAAAAAACCTTACGATTTTTAATTTTAAAAAAAACTACAATTTATAGACGCATACATTTTGTATCCAAATATATGTCTTATTCAGCTCAAATGATGCTTATCACGTGTTTTCAATTTCTGTTAAATCGATCCAAAAAGACATTTTAAATTACTTTCCTAATGTATCTCAAAAAATTGATTGTTTTTTTAAATCTACAAATTATAAGACGTATGTGAGAATGCATGCATGGCAAATTTAAGACCTGATAGTCTACTTATACAGGGTGCGTAAAAAGTATGGTGACAAATATTAAGTATAATTTCTCGCGTACTTTCGATCACTATGAATCCCGGTTGGGCCCCAATTTACCTGAGCATAATTGCTCCAAGATATTAATCTTAGTTTCCCACCAAGGAGCTCTGCCACTTAGAGGAGCGACAATTTCCATTTGAAATTAATGTGACCTTGCTACTCATTTTTTGGCATAAATGATAATTCCAAAAATTTGGATTAGCATTACCTCACTATTTTAACTGTATTATAGAGAGAAACCATTCCACTTTAAAATGCTCGCTCGTAGCAAGCACTCTCTTATTAGGGAACGGAGAAATGTCAACTTAACGAACTCATACTTTGATGATGACACAAAAACTTGAAGTGACATTTTCAGTTTTCATATTCAGCATGCTCATTTTTTGACATAAACATGTATCTCGTATTACACGGTCGAATTATGAATTTTGAATGTATCAAATTGAATGAGAACAAAGGCATAACATCTGAATCAGAAATGGCCAAATTTAGCTGACGTGGCCACTTGGGAGAGATTTGAACAATCTGCAGATCCAGGTTCCCAATCCCGAAGTACACTGAATGCACAATTACGCTCCTGAGTGGTTGAGTATCATATAAAATATAATTCGAATATTATAACTTTCAACTTTTTATTCGCCATTTCTTTAACACATTAATACTAAGAAGCTGTTAAGAATATTTTAACGTCATTTATGCGTTGCTTAGTTAAGTATCTGAGGAACATAGTGTAACAAATTGAGATATATTGGAACTGTGCATTTCGAGTAGGATGCGATTGATTTTGTCACCATACTTTTTACGCACCCTGTATATCACGATTTCAAGAGAGCGAGTTGAAGGGGTCAAAATTGGCTATGGTCAATTTATTTCGCGTGAATGCGTTTCGCGTTATGTTTTTGTAATAATTATGTTCTCTGCCATTCTAAAGAGCAGATCATATAAATAAATATTATTTTTAAAAGCCAAATTTACTACTCATCGAATATCAATTCGGAGATGAATCAGATAATGATTGGCTAATGCAATCAGTGCTGGGCTAGGAAATATGACGAAAAAATTTTTTGCGACGACCGCCCGGGTCCAGCTGTTGGCGACCGGGGGGGGGGGGGGGGCACACCGGCTGCAACCCTCCGGACCATCGCATTGACGTCAATGCGATGGCCCCCTACTGCGAACCCCCCCCCCCCCCCCCCCGGACCCTCCTAGTGAATGTAATCCCTTCTAGATCCCTTCCTTTCCCATCTCTCCTACCTGCATAGATGTGCGGGTCGGGCCAAGTCATCGTTCGCTGATCCCTTCACCACACTCTTATCCATCTCTCTACGAGCAGTAACCACCTTAATATATCCGTTTATGCTCAGCATCAACTTCAATTTTGTTTTTTATCTCAGCCTAAATAAATGGACTAGAGATATATCAAATAGATACTACTCTCTACTTCTCAATCCCATCAACATTCGATAGTCGTCATTCTAATATATAGGAGGTAACCTTATCTCTCTCCATCTCTGCAAGAATCTTCCTCGTTCGTTCTTCATCTCTCTTCAATTTCCGAGTGACGAAACCACGGGACATTCCCAATTGAAATTGGAGGAGGAGGCAAGCCTTCGCGAGACAACCAATTGAGAAGTTTGGGCCTTGCTGCAAGGAAATGCTTCCATGACTTCGTGCTTTCGCTCGTCAAATAGTAAGATATAAATGCATACCAACTCCTTCGGAATCTTAGTCATTTCCTCCCAATGATCAGCCATATCAAGATAAGAAGTGAGGAAGATCAAAGATCGAAGAAAAAGAGGCCAGTCCCCACTACGATAGTATACTAAAAATGGGTGGTAATATTGAAGAGAAACAGTCACATACAAACCTTTAGAGCAAAGGGTGAAGTACTGTAACTGATCTCCATAATTCGTAACGGTGGGTCGCAAAGAATCTAACATAGTAAGAATGGAAGTTGTGGGATAGGAACTAATCTTAAAAACAGATAATTATCATAGCCTTTAAGGGGAAGGGGGGGGGGGTTCGCAAGAAGTCGCCTCTTCATTCTGCCTTCTCTTTAGCATATCGGAGCTATGAGAGAGCGCGCACAATTGAGAGGCGAATATTGCGAATCGATCCCTAATATCCAGTTCTAACCATAAGGGCGCTGGAGAGACAAGCATCTTCAGACATGAATCGGAAACCACCCTTGTGACCATAATCGCGTTTAATGCGTTCGTGGATCTAAAATATCACAATAGTAAAATAATATTCTTGCATTCTTAAACATCCCGTTTAGTATTCTCTGTATATCAAACTACTTTCTAGCAGAAGAACAAACCTCGAGAGCCTTCTCGTGTCTGCCTAATCTATTGAGATAACTCGCTCGCTGAGATAGTAGTTCCCTGCAAAGCAAACCTCGTCAATATCAATGCGAGCATCATGCCTTTTATCGATAAGTGCATGCTGCTCGTCTCTCATGAACCACCCATCACAATTGTCCTCCGCCTTGTACTCCCCAGGGGTAATCCATCTGAATGTCTACATTGAATCAACGACTGAACACGCCTTTCTCACCCCAACTTCTCCTTCTGCTCTACTTCATCCAACTCAAAATCAGGGAAGCACTCCATTACTAGTTTAGTTATATATATGTTGGGTCTCTAATCTGATCTAATCCTTTTTCTCTGCAGCTTCTTCGGCTTTCTTCTTGTTCTGCACTTGAGCCTTCGTCATACACGACCGAAATTCACCCAGCTGCAAAAATATATCTCCTAGAATTCAAACAAAAATTCCTGAAAAAATAAATAAAAGCATTTAAATCATTAAAATTACGCACTGTAGCATTTGAATCATTAAATCAGGATTAACAGGAAAATATCTCGAGTCGACGCGGGTAATTACAAATGAGAGGGCGCCCTCTTATTTCATTGCGCTATCACACCCGTTGCCTGTGCGGCAGAATTAACTTTAAAAGCATAAAAATATTCATAAGTGGGTTCCTAACAGAGATATAAAAATTGGAACTTTGAAAACGGGTTACGGTTTACTATTGTCTCAAAAATGCTTTGTCAGTTTGAACTGACAAGAGTTACTGTTGTTAGTGATTAGGGACTTAAATCTTCAACATTTTTGCAAAATTCTAAAAATGGTGTGCAATGGGGTAATCGAGGGCGTTGAAAAAGGATAGCGTCACTATAATTTCATTAAATGCTAATTTGATCCACTTATAAGTATTTCAACGCAAGCGATGCTACATCCTCACAATGAATGGCAATGGTATACTGTAGCTTAGCAGAACAAGCGTGAGCAATATTTAAATAAACAATTATTCTACCCTTTGGATACCTAGTAGATTCTATCGGTGCTCATCGTAGTGTGAAAAATTAATGACATTAAAATAACTGAAATATTTGCTCCAGCGCACTGAATGCTCAAAATGATCATCATCATTTTGCTTCAGAGTGCTGACATATTTTTTGCTATTTTTGTGCTCAGTAATTTATTTAAAGATGTAGAACAGTAGACTTGAGAATTTGAGAGGCGCATCCCCTTAAACGATTGCTATCGAATTAAAACTGAATTTTACGTAATGCCTACAGAATTTTTGTGCTCACATATTTATTTTTAAAATGTATATTGTCACATCTTCGAGCATTGTCCTTCTCATTACTTAAAAATTGGAGAGGCGCATCTTTTAGAAATCGACAGAGCTTGAAAGGAACAATTTTCTGCACAGATTTAAAGTCGCGGGCTGATGGGAAACAGCGCTCTTTGCACAACTTTTCCCGGTTTTAAGCTTTTTAAATTTATAGATGCTGCGGTTTTCTAACGCCACTTTTGCGAAGCGGTGCGGACACCTTACAACGCCACCTCGCGAAAGTATTTCTCGCAGCTTCGTGAAAGTTGGGACTAATTAAATGCGCCACTTTCGCGAAGCTGCGGCGTTACTTACATGAAGCGACGCCGCAACTTTCGCGAAGCTGCAAGGAATACTTTCGCGAGGTGGCCTTGCAAGGTGTCCGCACCGCTTCGCAAAAGTGGCGCACATCCTGCGTTGGAAAACCGGAGTGGTGGCACCTAGTTAGTCACCCTTTAAATTTACGAAACTACAAAACAAAGGGAAGAGAGGATAAAGTGAGAGGAAGTGGGTTGACTAACTTGAGATTGGCACTCTCTCCAGTCTCGGGTCTCTCCCATGCAGTCGACGACGCCTATGTGCTGATCCCAGCAACCAGATCCCCTGAGGAGAAGCACTGGTACCTTCCACGAGAACACTTAGCAACCCCATTCTCTAATTTTATGCTACCCCTCTTCATATTTCACGAGTAAAGTCTCCATACCGGGTTCTCGTATTTGGCCAAATATGAACGTCTATGGTGCACTTTTCGGAAAACAATACAAGTCTGGGACAAAAAATGAAAATAATCCTTGAAGAAAGTTCCTTCCATAGTTTTCAAGTGTATTTTGTGTTTGAATTTTTCGAATGTTAAAGTTACCGGACGAGGACGAAACCCTGATCTGACCATGATCTGGTCGCGTGTACGAGTGTATGCAAAAGTGAGAGAGCGCGGGATTACGCTGATCATTTCCGGCTTTCCCTTGAGGATATTATTGATTTTTAGCATTTTTTTTTCATTTTTATATATATTCATTCTATACTAATTCAGCCATCGGCTATTCGATGGAGGACAAAAAATAGGGAGTCAATTTTGTCCTCGTCCGGTAACTTTAACCACGAAAATGTCTTTCACTATTATTTAAGAATATGATAGAATGGCGTTTAACTTGTTGAACTGCAATCATTAATAAAAAAAGAAATCATATAAAACCAGAGAAAAAGATGAAATACCGGATGAGAGTCTCTACGCGATCCTCTTCCTCTTCACTTTTGGCCCAATGAGATCCTCCAGAGGGAGTCGCTGACATTGTAACTAGAGAAGACTTGAATATAAACACAAGAATGAAAATCAATAATTGAAACATTTCGTCCGAAGGAGGCCTCCATAATATGACATTTTCCTAGGGAATTCTTCATATAAGGGGGGGGGGTGGTTACGACTATTGTCAAGTACAAACTCTTTCAGCTCGTGAGCAACAGTTGAAACATGTTCAGCTCTTGCAAAGCTCTGAAATTGACCGATATTGGTCCAATTTTACAAATATCGGGTACTTTCTGAGCTTTGTAACGTTACAAAGCTCAGAAAGTACCCGATATTTGTAAAATTGGACCAATATCGGTCAATTTCAGAGCTTTGCAAGAGCTGAACATGTTTCAACTGTTGCTCACGAGCTGAAAGAGTTTGTACTTGACAATAGTCGTAACCACCCCCCTCCTTATATTATGGAGCTCCACGAGAACGACTCCGGTTTTTCAGCGGAGGAAGCGCGTGTGAAAAAAAGCTTTTGCGAAGCGGCTCGGCCACGCACTCCTCGTTTAAACGATCGCACACTCTTTCTAGAAAGAAATTTCTCTATGAGTATCCATTTCGCAAAAGTGACGCGTATCCTGCGTTGACCCGGAGTATGGATAGGAAAAATATATGAAACTTTTCCGGAAAAGAATAAAGGAAAAATGTTATTACGACTTCCTCGCGTTGATGCATCGTGAACTGAGCGCTGAGCTGACTACATAGTCGACTACAAACTACAACACCGATGATCGGGTCACGGCAATTTTTTTCTCAACACCCCGTTAAGAGAAATGGTCCCATTTCAGATCAAAATAACCACAGAAAGATTTACTAAGCATTGAAAGTATATCAATTCTGTGTTTAGTGACTAGGCTGCATATTCCATATCCGCTAGAATAGAAGGCGCCCTTCGCTAATTGATAACTAGATGACGTTCCGGAAGGCAGAAAATGGCAACTAAACATTAATTAGTGATTAAATAATAATTTATGAGTAAATCAATATAATAAACCGAAAACCGTATAGCTAAAGTTGCCTGACAATTTGAAAAGTACCAGTTTCAGGCAACATTGTTTTAAAAATACACCGTTCCTCAGGAAAAAAACATTGCACCGTGCCACAGTACTAGTTCATTTTAGCGTTCATTTTTTTCATTTTAGTTCATTTTACCATTTTTTCCAGGTGTGTTGGTGAAAATATTGCCGTGCGGGTTCGCTGCCTTTCATTTTCAATCCATAATATGATATAATATTCCGAATTTTATTAATATATTCCGTATCATTTAACGCTCTTGAATTGTCGTGAGCGGTCAAAATCCGCCTTCGCTATAATTGTAAGTGCATTGTGCACAATTATGCTCTATTTTACTCGTGATGAAATGAGATTTCACCACAGTATTTTTTCTCATGATATGCCAGGCACTACTACAGAAGTCTGGAATGGGTTTCCGGTAGGTGTAAGGTTGTTGTTGTTATAATGCTTAGACATAGACCTAGCTAGACTTAACCTATTTAATCTAATAGCATTTAGAGGTATGCTTAGGGATCTGGTAGACTGTATGTTGGGCGCACCAACCAGAGGTCTACCACCGGTACACCTATCGGAACCCCGTTCCAGGCTTCTGCAGTAGTGTATATATTCCAGTGTTTACGCTTACAATTACAGATATGGCTGCATCGAGGCCGCTTCTAAAGTCTTTGTCAGCCAGTCCGTTGAGGAGGAAACTTCTTACTGGAGGAGCCATTGTCGTACGTTTGATCAAATAACTCGTAACGAACCTTCACAATCTATTGATTGTTTAACAATTGATCGTTCAGATGGGTACTGCAGCAGCAGTTGAATTATATCGTTCGGTCGATTGCTTAGAAGACATCAGACAGATCGGATTGATACGATTCGGGCGCGCTGCTTGTACGGTATGTTTCTCATTAAAGTTACCCAACAAGGACGAAATTGACCTATTATTTTTTGTCCTCCATCGAAAAGCCGATGGTTGAATTAGTATAGAATGAATATACAAAAATGCTGAAAATCAATAATAGTCTCAAGGGAAAGACGGAAATGATCAGCGTAGTCCCGCGCTCTCTCACTTTTGCATACTCTCTCGTACACGCCACGGGATCAGGGTTCCGTCCTTGTTGGTAACTTTAAGGTTATCCACATAAGCTCTACGATTCCACGTGGGTAATATCACGCCTCTCACCAGAGAATCGAGCTAGAATGGCGATTCTTGGGAATGGAGGGAAAACCGTGAAATTACTTCTAACCGGATTTGGGCATGCTGAGGCAGCATGCCTAACACTCCCCCCAAAGCCTCATTGTGCAGAATTCATTTTGAAGATCCCTGCACCGGGTCGGATCTCGGCACCTCCTTCTTTGAGGGCATAATTCGCGCCTCTCGTGAAAGATAGGCGAAAATTGACCACTGAGAGACCCCCACTCATTTTTCAAGCTCTATCGTTCTATTTCGTTCATTTTGCCTGAATGTCAATTTTAACAGTGATACATTCTAAGTAACTTTTCTCAAAAGTGTAGGTAAAGAAGCAGCTCAAATTTTTAATACGGGTACTACAGTGTGACTTATGGTCTCTAAAATATTCTGAAATATTTGAAGTTATTTTACCCCAACGAACAATGTGCGCAGACCGCTCTCATTGCTCTCGCGGCCGCAAATGATTAGTTTTTCTCCGTTTTGCTCGTTGAAAAATATATTCAAACGATTGCGCAAAGTTTACAGATCGCAAGTCACACTGTAGTACCCGTATTATTGGCGCAAACCACTCATTCGAAAGCTCTCGTCAAGCCGAATCGAATGCTAAAATTTGAGCTGCTTCTTTACCTACACTTTTGAGAAAAGTTACTTGTAATGTATCACTGTTAAAATTGACATTCAGGAAAAATGAACGAAATAGAACGATAGAGCAGCTCGAAAAATTAGTGGGGGTCTCTCGGAGGTCAATTTTCGCCTATCTTTCACGAGAGGAGCGAAATCTGCCCTCAAAGAAGGAGGTGCCGAGATCCGACCCGGTGCAGTGACCTTCAAAATGAATTCTGCACAATGAGGCTTTGGGGGGAGTGTCAGGCATGCCTCAGGATGCCCAATTCTGGTTAGAACTCATTTCACGATTTTCGCTCCATTCCCTGGCTCAGCTCGATTTTCTCATGAGAGGCGTGATATCATGTTGGTGAGAAAATAATGTTAGATTTTCAAATGTTTGATTTTTGGGATATCTTTTGATGCCGCCTGATTATCATATTGGTATCTTTGGTAAGTGCGTGCATACTCTTCCCATCGCACATTCGTTCGGCCCAATCCAATTGGTATTGAGACCACAAAACGTGATCAACTGTGTGGTTAACTGTTAAAGCAACTCTTTATCTATAAGTGAAGTCAAGGGAATACTCCCTTGTACGAATATGTACCCATTCAATGTTCAGTAAAAATCTAAATTTTGACAATGTTGACTTTTTGTTGGCAATTTTTAAATATCTATTTTTATTAGGTTGAACAGAAAGTCTTTATAAACTTTTTATTTCAATTCTTCTGACAATAAAGCGCAAGAGCGAAATCAAACGTATGCATCATTGTTATCTACGACAAATCTCCAACGTTCAGGCAACTTATGGATTCCCTCCTTATAGAACCCATCTCGGCGCGAATTAAAATATTGCTTGAGTGCGGCCTCGATCGCCCCACGGGAAGTGAAGGATCTCTGATCGAGATGACGGGTCAGATCCGAGAACAACCAATCATCCGAAGGGGCCAAGCCAGGAGAATACGGTGTATGAGGGAGAACCATCCAGCCATATTTGGACAGCTCCTGCTTGACCTGCCGTACAACATGGGGTCGGGCGTTATCGTGTTGATAGTACACTTTCTTGCCGTTCAGGGCAGATTGTGCGGATTTCTTCTTGAGATTCCGTAGTTGTTTAGTGTAGACATATCCAGTAATTATCCGCTTCTCGGGTAGGAGCTCCCAGTAAATCGGGCCATCCACTCCCCACCAGGCAGAGAGCAAGATTTTCATAGGGTGAAGGTCAGGCTTTGCGACGTCCTGTGGGGTCTCATTGGCATCCACCCACTGTGCCTTCCTATGGTGATTCTCATAGCAGACCCACTTATCGACCCCTGTTATGAGACGGTCCACCCATCGATCTCCAGCGTGAAGAGTGAGTAGAGAAAGGGAATCGTCGACACGGTGGTCAAACTGGTCTTGGGTCAATTTGTGGGGTATGAAACGGCCTAGCTTCTTCTTCTTGCCAATGGAGACCAATCATTTTACGATGGTTCTTTGCGATACCCCAAGTGTGGCTGCCATGTCGCGGGTATTTGGAAAGGATCCAATTCCACTACGATCCGTAGCGCATCCAAATCCAGCTTGGGTGGCCTCCCAGACCGGTCATGATCATCCATGGAAAAGTCCCCCTTCTCGAAGAGTTGGTACCAATTGTGCATGGTCTGGTAGTGAGTGGCATATGAATCGTACACTTCAGCCAACTGACGTTCCTATTCCTTCATTGTAGTGTGAGAGAGGAATACGAATAACAGAACGTTGCGGATGTGCAAGGCCGTGTGAACAAACATCGTGATCTTACTAGTAGCAGAATGAAAGGCGTGGAATGGGGAGTTGTTGACCACATAGTCCCTTTGTCATTTGTTATTCACTAGAGGCGAGGGAACACCAAAGGTCTCGTGCACTGAGCAGTGATCGAGCAAAACAGTTTATAAAGACTTTCTGTTCAACCTAATACAAGTATCAGGCTGATGCAAAAGTTTCTGACTATTTTCACATTCGGACACAACAACGTACCCCGTTCTTAGAAATCGATCAATCAATTAATGGTTTTCAACAGTTGATGTGGCCTTGGGGACACTTTATAACTAGCGCTATACTGGGCCAATTCGATCAATAGGGACAAATTTGCAAAGTAAGGCTACTGGGCCCTTTATGGTCGCAAAAATCTGAGGGGCCACTCTCTTCATTTCCAAAACTGTCTCACAACTGGGAGGTCGCCAGCCACAAAACCCTTAAAGTTTGGCCGTAAAACGTGCCTTGACCACCCTTAAACGGCTCGTAACCCCCTTCCTCTCTAGGAACCAACCCCTGGCATGGCTCCTCGGTCTACGGCAGCGCGCTTGACGACCTCCCCCCCGGCCGCCATGCCCATCGGCCTTACGCAAACTCAAATTTTGCTCAAGCCCGGTGCCTACATTTCGTAAGACCCCCCTCCCGTACCCTTTCGAGCACATCACTGCTGGCTTCCACTGTAACTGTTTTCAACATTTGTTTGACAGGTATCCCGCGTGGTGGCAGATTACAAGATGTCGTTGTACGGCGTGCCCTATCCCTCGGATGAATACGTGACAGCACTGAAGGCGTGCCATCTACGATGTGCAGTCAGGCTTCTCGATCTGGCAGCTGCGAACGGGGGAGTGTTCGTGAAGGTCTGTCCCCCCCCCCCTCCCGGAGTGTACCCGGTGTCAGGTTGGTCAACACGTCGCTGCACTCGAATATCTCATTCCGAAGGAGTACACGAAGACACTGTCAGTCCTCATGAACCAAGCACCCGAGAGTTCACTCGAAGATGTTAAAGGGGTTGTCGAAGAAGACCTCAATCAAAAGGTCTTAAACAGCCACTTAATCAGAAATGCCTCCTTTTGTAGATGGATGAGATGTTCAGTGAGTTCTCGTGTAAGCCAGTGGGAGCAGCGAGTCTTGCACAAGTGAGTCCCTCTCCATTCCTGTAGATACACTGGTCCCTCAGGTGCACGTAGCTCGCCTGCGAGAGACTGGAGAGAAAGTAGCAGTGAAAGTACAGCATCGAAGAGTCAAGAAGAATGCGAGGACAGATATCAATACCATGCAGGTGCGAGATATTAATTTAAGCGTATCATTGAATGTGTTGTTGCAGTTGATGGTCAAGATCACAGATCTCATATTCCCCGACTTCAA
Organism: Pristionchus mayeri; assembly: GCA_036245805.1. Taxonomy (NCBI): domain Eukaryota; kingdom Metazoa; phylum Nematoda; class Chromadorea; order Rhabditida; family Neodiplogasteridae; genus Pristionchus; species Pristionchus mayeri. The sequence continues at coordinate 28,310,194 of BTRK01000006.1, forward strand.
ATTGCAGTGGTTGGTAGATGAAGTGAAGAAGAATCTCCCTCTCGAATTGGATTTCCTTCATGAGGTTTACTTCGGTTAATTCTCTAACGAAATTGTAAGATCTTAGGCGGCAAATGCAGAGAAGATGAGGGTGTTATTCGGCCATCTCCCATTTCTCAAGGTTAGTCGCATTCCACGACGCATTAGATGGAGACAGAATCGATTCAGATTCCGACGATGAAGTTGTCTCATTCATCATCTAGGGTTCTCACCATGGAATTCTGTGAGGGGGAGCACATCAACAAAGTGGAGTTTCTGAAGGAGAATGGAATCGACACCCACGATGTCACTTACTCTTTTTGCATTTTATTCTTATTCACACCTTTATCCCGTCTTTTAAGGTGTGTCGCAAGTTGGGCCGTCTAATCTCAGAAATGATCTTCCAACGTGGATACCTTCACTCTGATCCCCATCCTGGAAACATTCTTGTGAATAAGAAGAAGAACGGACAAGTGGAGATTGTGGTGCTAGATCACGGATTGTATCTGGTATGAGTGAGAGTCCGAGAGGCAAAGGGTGTGGGGGAGTTGTAGACAATCGAGGATTCCTTCCGCAAGTTGTACTCTCAACTGTGGCTGGCACTTCTCAAACCTGATCAGGACGAGATAAAGGTGAGCGAATGAAGCATCCCTTGCATTGTCATGATCATGGTGATTAAATGAATTCAGAGAGTGGCAAACGAGATGGGAGTGGGCGAGTTGTATGGACTATTCGCATGCATTGTCACTAGAAGGTACGAAGACTGAGGGAAAGAGGAAGTGGATGGGGAGGATCTCTATCTCTTTGAGATCGTGGAAGTCAGTGACCTCGGGAATCAACAAGAGATCGATGGACGAGAAGGAGAAGAAGGAATTGAGAGCCTATGCAGTCACTCTCATTCCACAGATTAGTCAGGTACCATGCTAGCCAGGCTTCGATGTACCGTATATCATGCAGGTATTACAACGAATGCCCCGAGAGATGCTACTCATTCTCAAGACGAATGATCTACTCAGGGCCATTGAGCACCAACTGGGTTTGTATCCTCAAATTCGTTGTTCCAATGGCTCAATTACTAACAGTCAGACTAATACTAATCATGACGAATTTTAATCCTTCTTATCAATAATTCAATAATTGTTTTGAGGGTCTGCCAATCGTTCTGATGGATACATCGAGATGAGCAAGTGCGTTGTCTCCTCCTGGCACCATCTTGCAATTCAATCTGCTAAGAGTGAGTTCCCCCCTTCTTCCACTCTCAATGGGTCTATTCCAGATTGGAGGGAATCTATCTGCCTCCGATTGTCTCTCATCTACTCTATGAGTCGACTGATTGCTTATGATTACTTCCTTCGATTCAACTCCTACCTTCCTCTAGCTATTCAATATGATTCTTGTATGTAGAACTCCGTTGTTTCTCATATTCTCATACTATTCTCGGTCTTACTACTTTTATTGTTCGATAGCTCATTGATTAACTTGGAAAATTTCCTTTACTAATTCATTTCTTTTATTTACCGTACCTTCCTCTCTAGCTGGTATCTCCCCGCCTTCTCTTTGTCACACATTTCTCCTGTGCCAGTCATTTTCCGGTTTGTCTCCACCCTTGGTTGAATTTTTTTGTGGATTACTCGTGCTCTTCTTTGATTTATTATTCAGGTCAGAAGATACTTAGGCGATAAATCATTATTACGGGGTATCATAGAAATAAAAACACAACAGAATCGCTGCAATGTTCGCTCTTGCCATTTTTATGCGTTGCGCTAGTTTTTTTTGGCAGCCGGGTTTTTTTGCATCAAAATCTCAAACTAAATTTTAAAATATTTTCTGAGTGTTTTCAGATTCTTAGGCTAGCCCAGTTCACTGAAATCAATAAAAAATTGACCAAACAATGCTCAAAATATCAATAAAAAAGATGTGTAAAAATTAAAGTTACCCAACATCCTTGAAACTGCCTTTCTATATTATTTAACAATGTAATAGAATGGACTCTAATTAATTAAACTGGAATAATGAAAATAATAGAAGATCAATATTTGCAACAATGTAGAGCCGCAAAGTTTCAGTCAGAGTTGCCTGATCACGCCCGCTCTCTCTCTTTTACACACTCCCTCGCTCGTTTTGTCGTGATCAGGGTACTCCCGCCAATTCAAATTATTTTCACCCATGTGTTGGGAAACTTTAAGGGGGTCGATCTTCCCAAAGAATGGCAGTGTTTTGGCACTATTTATTTATTGCATAAAATTAGTTGCGGTCTAAATCGCAAGAAAGATCCTTGTTCCTAATGAAAACGCCACACATACAAATACAGCAGTTCATTTTACAAAACACATGTGTGTTATAACACAGCCTTTGATAAATTACGGTAGTCCATGAAGTCAGTGCCAATTTTTTGAATTCACTAGGCTCCTGGCACGGCATGCTGTAGGCTTTTTGTACGGAAGTCAGCTCGTGATAGCTATTTCCGGAAGTGCGTTATTACTGTCTTGATGTTGCTGTGATTGTGAAAAAAATTTGTCACACACCACTGCCCCCGGAAGATCGACATTGGCCTCATGAAACTGTGTCGCGCTATAAAATCGCGCTGCACTTAACATAGAAATGCTATTTCCACATTCAGCGACCATCCATGAAAAAAGCGACTAAACTCTTCCTTGCACTAGCATTGCAATGCGTACGATTAAACTAGACTGAAATAATTAATAAAAAAATATTTTAAAGCTATGAAATATAAATGAAATCGAATTGACTCACTCGTCCTCTGGGGTGCAATAAAATGGAGAGGGTTGATGAGTGAGTGCTCGAGAGACTCGATCTCGACTCGATCCAACTAGTAAACAAGTCGACTCGATGAGTCGTTTTTCCCGCCCTTCCCTGCTTCCGTGGCATTATACTGACAAATGCATAACAAGCGAACCGCATTTATAGAGGAAAATCAAAGAGCCGAGTACCTGTGCAACACGATCAACTCTATGAGGTTCCCAACAATACTAAGTTAGGGTAAAATAATGGCGCAGGAAAAACGGGCATAATCTCAATTCGAAAGGATCGATTTTTGAACCTCGAATTGTAGCATGTTTAGACGCACCCAACTTCTCCTTTTCGATACGAATTCCCAGTTTTCCGTGGAAATCTAGTAAGACAGAGGGACATAAGTCAGGAAATGTTAAAGATAGGGCCATCGCCAATAAGGAAGGTAGACATAATTTTGCTTGAAAATGCACAACAGTGCTGGAACAAAATATGTTTTAAATGCGACAAAGCGAAATTTCGAGGACTATCGGTTGAATTTATGCACTATAAACTTTTTCAACATATGTGAACCATAATAAACTTGTAAAATTGCAAAGCCCTTGAATCTAAAAAAAATGATTTTTGAACTCCTGAAAATTTATATTTTTCAAAACCAACGCATATTTCGCTCTATTACATAAAATAAGAGTAAATCATGAATGTGAAATCTAACGGAATCGCACAAAACAGCGCTCAAAATTTAATTTTGTTCTTTTTCAACACTCTCAATCTTGTGCGTCTAAACATGCTAGATACAACAAATCGAGGTTTTAAATTTTTAAAAAAAAATTCGATTTTTTCGAATTGAGATTATGCCCGTTTTTCCTGCGTCATTATTTTACCCTAACTTAGTATTGTTGGGAACCTCATAGAGTTGATCGGGTTTCACAGGTACATGGTAAGATCTACGTCTTTCCAGTTATGGCTCATCCTCAATAGTATTCATTACCACATATTTATTGCATTAATAATGTATACAAATAAAGCGATAATGAAAGAAATAATTATACTACATTTGAGAACACAATATAATTAAATAAATAATTATATTAGGGTGTCCCATAAGTTCTCGGACTTTTTTTTCAATCCATCTACTACATTAGCCATTGGAGTTAGGACTTAAAATACTTGCGCATAGTTAGTGGCAGAGGGTGTATTGTTACATAATGCCATTATCCGATACATGCATAGCATAGTGATGATGCAATGTTTGCAAATGCTCATTTTTTGAGAACTTCGTTTTGCTTTTTTGCAACCTGTCCGCGAGATTCTAGGGAGAGCCAGATGTGTGTGGTGTAATCAATATCTTGCTGTGTATATACTAATATATTAACGTCGGTTGTACTGCCATTCCAGTAGTAGGAAAATGGAAAAATCGAAAATCAAGTTTACACTTTTAGGGCTAGTTGTATATTTTCGAACATATTTTAGACCTTCGCTAACCTTTTGTATCAAAAACAACTTTAAAAGTGATGATCATGTTTTCTAAACCTCTTGAGGTTGTTTTTAGAACGTAGCCAGGCAATGCCTTTGAAGACCCTTTGCAAAAAAACAAATTTCATATCGATGAAGCAAAGCAAATCCAGATATCAGGAATGCGCCTAAAATTATTGAATGCATGTGTGTATTAATTAAAGACTGTAATTGCATTTCAACTCACATTCATTAGCAAAATAATTCAAAAAAATCATTTTTTGCATTTTGCTAGATTTTGTTCAAATATATGTAGCATTCTCCAAAAGAACCAGCTATGCTGGTCTAATGATTTATATTGGAAGTAGTATCACACACTTTCAAATAGTCTATGGTGGAATGTTGTTAGATTAGATATCTAACTTAGAAAGCAAAATGTTCATAATGTCCGGAAACTTATGGGACACCCTAATATTTACAAATTGTAGAAATTTATGTGTAAAAAAAGTGCCCGACCGTGCTTGTGACCGCTGAATACCGTATACAAAAATATTCATGTTTCAAACCTCTCGGAAAAATCGGTCGTGATCAGGATTGCACCGCACGTATTTATGACGTCGATTCTGCGGCTAATTATTAAATTTTCTCTTTTTATTAGTGTTACATTTCCACTAGGCTCTTTCATCTCTATCAGTTTCAGGAACAATATTTTAGGCCATTTTCAAGGGTTTTGGGTAACTTTAAAAATGCATACTGTATATTTGAGAAAAAGCAACCATCTTTTCCTCTTCATTGATTCAGGAGGCCCCTTTTATTCAAGAGTTTTTCCACGAAAAGTTGGTTGCAGGGGTAACTTTTCACGAGGAATCAAATAATCATAAGTAAAATGACACTCCTAGAGGAAAAAGTTTCAGGGAAAGAATTTTGATTTTTCGAATACCATTGGTCCTAATTTTTTTCACAGATGAGCTAGCAATTCACTTTCAACAGGGAAATTGCTTACCTCGTCGAGATCTTTCAGAATTAATATACATGTAAGGGGTTTGGATGAGCCTATCAAAAGTTACAAAACCACCCAGGTGAGTGGTCAGGTTCAGCGCAACCCATGAAATGAGTGGTCAGAGTTACGGCTTCCCCCTAGGGACATCTTAAAATCGGCACTTTATTTTTCGCTGTACACCCTGTGATCAATTCTCTCAGATACTCACTCATATATCTGGTGGTAAGATATTTCGAACAAAACATTTCGAACTAGGACGTTTCGCACAATTTTCGTGAATTTTCATGAGCGCGCACACCACTTTGGAAGCTATTTTCGCATTATTTAAATGATTTTTACGTGATTTATTTATCAATTACGTTCTTGACAGTGCCGAAAAATATATTAATGAGAATAAAATCCTTATTAATTAAGTTTTGGATAAAATTGTGCGAAACGTCCTAGTTCGGAATGTCGTTATTCGATTTTGTTTGTTCGAGATGTCTTATCACCATATATCTCAGATAGATATTCGTAATACGGAAAGCTTCTCCCTCCTCAAATTGCAAAATCAGGCGAGGGAGAGGCGTAACGGAATCGCTACGTTGTATCGAATGGCCATCCCTAATCTAAATATAATATAAATTATTATATTATCTGTATTTTTTCAGTTTTTTGAAAATTGATTTTCAGTAGATGTTTGAATTTGCGGGCGAATTGGAAACATCGCTGTTGCACACACCTGTTACTAGTTTCGGGATGTCAAATTTGCAGATGATGGTTCCCACGAAGTTCATTGATATTCAGTGAAAAACAAATTATTAGAAACATAATCTGGGTTGCGTTCGTGCAAGAGCACTTCTAAATCGATCTATTTCATGACTCGCGTTTCAAATAAAATCGCATTGTGAACCCCCGTTCGTATGGGCGCGTGTATACATGTCAAATGCTAGCAGCTCGTTCCTCTCTCCTTATTTTCGCACTTTTATAATGAATTGTTTTTGCAGAAACTACATGAAATCGAAAGCGGATCGAGCGAGCGATAAACTGTTCCTGCTCGAACCAACTAATCTTAAGTATTCTATCGATAACATCTAACATTTTCATAATTGCATTTTTTCCGCCATCACGCGCTTGCACTTCTTATGGTGAAACTACGCGCATATAAAAAAGCTTTAAAATCCCCGTGGGGCGGAGGGACTGGGAGCTTGGAAGGGTGTGAGCCATATCTCATCTTATTTGTTAATTTGACGTACGCGTACGAGTTTTCACATGACTACATTTCACATTTCTTCCGCTTTTTCGAAAAAAAAAACATTTTCATTTCCTGAATGAACATAAATATATTGAAGAGTGTTTGGGATGATTTGCAAATTATTGTTCGCACACAGTAGGCGCATTCTTGTTTGTGCATCTGATGAAATACTGATGAAAGGGGGGCGAATTTCAAAAGCGCCTTAGTAATCCTTTGTCATCCTGTACCGCTATCATGAGGCACAATTTCTCAATGCTGTCCAATATTCCTAGAAGTATGGCCAGTCGCTTTTCCCTGGGAGACGAGAGAGTAAGGAATGCCCGATTAGTTGTCCCTAATCATATGACGTGTACCCATTGGTCGACAGGACACTCGCCTCCATTTTACTCTCTCCCTATACCCACCTTCTTTTGCCTCTTCTTTCGAGAGGGATAGCGTTTCTCTCTCACAATATGGCTGACCCTCCCGCTATCCCATTTCCCCCTACATGTTGTTACCTATAGAGGAGATGTATCAGCTTTCCCTATTCTCGTTCGTTCTCTACTCGTTTGATCTTTCCCCTCTCTCGTCTCTCTTCTTCCCACTTCACAAATCGGATCAATTCGGGAGTAACAGTATGATATTCTCTCCTCTATCACAATCTTCCCATTGTAGTTCCTTATTTTGTCAGTCTATCATTCGGATTCGATCAATGAATCTAAAATATCCCTCATTCCCCTCCTCTTGAATCAATGACTAAATTAATTCGATTATGAGGAGACACCACAGCGTTTCCCTCCTCTATTAACTGTTACACCTAGGAGCTCATTCACCCTCCCCCTTCTCTCTCCAGCCGAGCATTGTTTTCAGTAGCAGTACAAACCCGTCTCTCGCTCTTGTTTTTACTTCGTTTTTTGTTTCTTTCTGCTCGCTTGACTCGTATGTCTCTTCTCTCGCACACACACTCACTTTCTCCAATTCTCTAATGATCTGCACCATACTTTGTCTCTATTCTTTTCTCAATTATTGCTTCTTCGCAGTATGCCACGTATGCTTTTTACAACATATAGAAAAATGCGTAAGAAGCCTTCTCTCTCCCTCTCTCCGTCTCGCCTCTCTTCGCTCTCTCCGTTTCTCTCCAATCCAATTCTCTTCAATGGCTTTCTTCTTCAGGTGATATGTTCATCTATGCTCTCTCATCTTCCTCCCCTTTGCTTCCATTCTTTCATTACTCACGTGTCGTATTCATTTTACCGATCAAATGCTCGGTGGTTATATACTCTTACCCACTCACCGAAAAGATGTATTTGGCACTTCTTGGATATTTGGCCCACCCCCTCCCCTCCCATATCATTTCTCATTCCCTCCCCATCACAAAGGGGTTGTGCGGCCGAAAATAAAATCAAGGAATGAGACCTAGAAATGAGTGGGTAGAGGAGGAATGGGGGGAGGGGGTGGGCCAATTATCCAAGAAGTGCCATGTTTTTTTAATAATTTAGTAAAATGTATTGATTGAGTGGGAGATGGGTCAGTTAGTTCCATCCTTCCTTCACATCCTTGCAGAAGCCCAATTTGGAGTATCGTAGGTGTAAGGTTTGTATATCATTGAATTACAAAAAGTTGGAATACACCATCAAATTTTTCACTACGTGTACAGTCTGTTCGAATGAAATGAGGAATAGCGCGCGCACGCGGGACCGCACTACAATTTAAAATTCTGGTGCCACCTAACGGCCCCGGCTATCACCTGCGTGTAAAAATTGTGGACGTGTCCGCCAGGTCCGGTAAATCGCGAGCCAGAGCCAGGTAGTCATAACTGTCACGCATTTTCGGTGTTAAGGGTGACGTGGTGTAATTGTTCGAATCGTTTTATTTCTGTAATAGCTAGACTGCTGAGGCGTATACTTCGCAAATTCCAAAAAGCACTAACACTGATATCCCTAAGGTTTTTTGATAGTCTCAAAGTACTGTTTCCATGCTCTGGGATTGGGTTATCTACTTCTGGGATATTTCAAACTATCAGATTGAAGGATGTTGTACTGCTTTTGCATAGTATCGGCTTAGCTATACTTGGTTTTAGCGCATATAGTCTTTAAAACTCTATGGCGATCTGGTCCTGTGAACCAGTGCCTAGATATGATATTACTATCGGTACCCTAATCTGGGCTTCCACAGAAGAGCTCAAATTCTTATATGCAATAATTATGTTTGTTTGCATGAAATCTCTTCATCCATGCACACGCCCCTACTTCAACGAAATGTGACACAGGAACGCCTAATTCTGCCTGTTTGACCAAACTGTATCGTTTGTCCATTTCTGTGCGTAATGGTTCGAAATTTGAGTTGTGATGTGCATGAGCCGTTCCAAATTTAAGGGAAACCGTTGTCTTATTTATGTAATACCGACTAACTGCAAGTTTTCTGGACGAGAGTTTAAACGGTCCGGTGCCATGTATCTCGATAAGGTAGGAGTCATGCATGCATCAAGAGCTGTTTTGACAGGAAGCACGGAGTTACTTTTGTTTCCGGTCTTTGCATACTTTCCTTGATCTCTCGCTTTCTCTCTCCACCTCCATTCATTCCAATTTCCCGATATGGTCGACGAATTCCCCATTCCTACTCGATTAACGAGTTGAGAAAAGAAGAAAAGAATGGAGAAAGCAAAAGATAGGGTAGTGAATCGGTGAATCGCCGTTCCCCCTTCTCTACTCCCCTTCCTCAACCTTTCCCTTCCATTTCTTTTCTTCTTCTTCTCCTCCCTATCGTCTCTTCCGATTAGATTGATGTGATATCTTCCCTGATTCTTAGGCTAAGAATCTAAGACTCGGCACATCTCTAAAATTTAGATTCTCCATAAGTCAATTATTTTCGGGATTAGTTAAGGTGCTGAAAACTATTGGCACATTCATTTTGCCTTCAGAGCAGCCGTTGTATCCAAATTTTTCGATGTTGCTTACGACTGTCTACTTCATATTTCATAAATTATTATTATAATTTATAAAAAAAAAAGTTTCGTAGATGTAATTTCGAAACGAACGAGTTTCGTGGTTGGAACCGGCTTGACGAATAGATTCGGAATATTTCATCGACTTTCTCGATACAACTTTCGCGATTGGAGTGAAATAGTTATTTGAATTCGAGCAGAAACGACTCTCCTTTCTCGTCTTTCCTCTCGAAAGCCGTATGGAGAAAATCGAATATATTTCATATATATTTCCCAACCTATTCGTCAAGCCGGTTCCAATCATTCAACTCGTTCGTCCCGAAATTACGTCTACGAAAAGTTGAATTTTTAACAATTATGTTAATAATTCATGAAATATGAAGCAGATTCTCGTAAATTTAGCACCTTCCTTTCATGGACATATGTAAAAACGTGTTTTCAACGTGACGCCATCTGGAGCCAACGAAGATTCTGAATGCAAAATGAGTATGCTCACCGTTTTTAGCACCATGGATAATCCCAAGGCACAGAGTTTTAGAGAATCTAGATTTTTGGGCTGTCCCAGAAACAGTCAACTCTGCTCGATTCTTACACAAACGGGCTCATATCACGCCTCTCACGAGAGAATCGAGCTGAGCCAGGGAATGGAAGGAAAATCGTGAATTGAGTTGTAACTGGATTTTGGTATCCTGAGGCATGCCTGACACTCCCCGAAAGTCTCATGGTGTAGACTTCATTTTGGGATTCACTACACAGGGTCGGATCTTGACATCTCCCACTTTGAGAGCTATTATCTCTGTTACAGTGAAAGATGCAAAATTGACTTCCGAGTGACCCCTCACTCATTTCTCGACCTCTATCGATCTGTATAGTTCATTTTATCTGAATATCAATTTTAAACACGGTACATTGCAGGTCAATTTTCTCAAAAGTGTGAGTAAACGAGCAGCTGAATTTTTCGCATTTTTTCACAGGACTATGGAATAAGTGGTCTGTGCCGAAAATACCGGGTGGGGGGACAGTTAGTGTTAAAGTCTTTTTACGTTTCTTGGTGATTTGAAGATTTATTTGTTCATCGAACTATGCGCTGTGGACCGCTGTATGTGTCAGGCTTGCCTCAGGATGCCCAAATCCAGTTACAATTCATTTCACGATTTTCCCTCCATTCCCTAGAATGGCGATTTTAGCTGTCTCGTGAGAGGCGTGATATGACGCCGGTTGCCTAAGAATCGAACAAGGTATGGCACAGCAATTTTCTGAAAATTTGCGAAAAGGGGTTTTCAGGGGTGCTGATCATCATGGTCAACTTAATTTTCCACCAACTCGACCGGTTGAGCCAGGCTGCATGTAGGCTGCATGTACATTTATGTTCATAACTCCGAAACCGCATGATGAATCAAATTTGTGAAGTGGTAGTATAAGATACGTGTGAGTCCGCCGAAGATAAAATTTGCATATTTTGAAATATGCAAATTGAATGAAATTTTTGATCTCGAATATAAGGCTTGAAGTAACAGCGAGACTTACTTATCGAGATGCTTCTTGATCTGGGGATCATTTTTCGTACTATGTAGGGGATTATATCTCAGCACTTTTTTGCTACACCCGTTTTGCTACTCATATTTTTGCTCCGCACAGCGCACTTTACGCAGGAGAATGAGAAATGAAAACGAATTAAGTGCAAAATGCACGACGCGGAGTGAAAATAGGTGTAGTAAAACGGGTGTAGCAAAAAAGTGCTGAGATATAATCCCCTACATAGTATACGAAAAATTATCCCCAAATCAAGACGCATCTTGCTAAGTAAGTCTCGCTGTTACGTCAAGCCTTATATTCGAGATCAGAAATTTAATAAAATTGCATATTTACAAATATGCAAATTTTATCTTCGGCGGATTCACACGTATCTTATACTGCCACTGTACAAATGTGAAGGTCATTCCTCATGCGGTTTCGGAGTTATGCACTGAAATAGAGATGCAGCCTACATGCAGCCTGGCTCAACCAGACGAGTTGGTGCAAAATGAAGTTGATCAGCACCCTCAAAAACCCCTTTACACAAATTTTCAAAAAATCGCTGTGCCAGACCCATCAGATTGTTCGATTCTTAGGCAACCGGCGTCATATAGAGCTCGTTCAATCGCGCGTCGCTTCAACTTCAAGGTGGTCTAAACTCCTCAAAATACATATTTTGTGGCAAACATTAATTCTAGTGGACATTCTAACGTTCATATCACGGTGAAACTCGCTAAGGGAAAAATCTCAGTACACCACGCTAGTTTGGACACGAAACTCTCGCCGTCTGACGCTCTCGCCACCCTGATTTTTGTGGGGTTTTTAAAAAGATTCCCTGATATTACAGTAAGATCTTATTGCATTTTCCTGATTTTTGAATTAAAAAATCGCGGGAATAGTTATTTTCTTAATATTTTGATAATTTCGTTATTCTGATTTAATAATTCAAATTTAAATGAATGAATATTCCATATGTACTGTGAAACATTTCGTTCATGAACATACAAACAAAAATGATTTGTTTTACTTGTGATGTATAATGTGTACGAGGGAATTAGCACGATTCATTTATTCCACAGAGAATCAAATTATACAGAATAATAGAGCATGGTTCATCGATGACTAGAAAAAGCTACACTTATCCGGCGAGTCCAGGAACATACGTGTACGCTAGGGTTGGTGAAATCGGGCCAGCCCGGTATTCTAGTACTCTACTCGGAAAACCCTCATTTCAGCCCGAGTTGGCTCGAAACCCGATTGAGCGGCCCGACATCGAGAGTGAATAGTCGAGCGGCTCGATTAGCCCGACTCTAGCCGAGTCGAACGCAGAGGGGCATTTCAGTGCCCTGCTCACCATTATCGTTAGCAGCTAAAGGGATAACTATCCTTTTGGTGAAGTGGTTTAGCCCGAGTCGAGTTTGAGAGTCGGGTGCTCGGCTGGCCCGACTCGGTTTGACCAACCCTAGTGTACGCGTACAAGACAGTCAGGTGTGAAGATGGGACGGACCACCATGCACGTCCCATCAGACTAACATCGACATCACAACGTAATTATAATTAACTTTATCAGATGGGAATAAAATTAGGGATAAGAGAAGTTAACGAACCTGATGCATGCATTTACCCTTGAAGAATGCATGCATTTAACCGGCCTTTGGCCCAAAGGTTTCTTTCAAGGTAAATCATCAATCTTGACCTGTGGCCCAAAGCATTCTTTCGCTGTAGATCATCCATCTTGGTCTACGGCCCACAGTATAAGCCTGAAGCTATTAACAAACGAAAAAAGCACTAAAACATAACGATAAAACTATAAAATCAACCTCGTAAATCGATTAAAAAACTTACGAATGAATTATAAATATCCTACCCCGAAATTAGCTTGAAATCGACTATTTCAAGCTAATGTACGGTAAATTGGAAACGGTGGCCGACGTCACGACAATTAGGCGACATTCCCCAAATATACTGTATTTTGGGCGAGACGCAGAGGGGTTTTGCACGGGTGTTCTGTTCGCATAATTTCACCGTGTTCATGCATTCCATTCCTAATAATTTCTTCTCCAGACCTATCTTCATTCTATCGCTCCATATTTCATTTTTGCTCGCATAAGCATCCATTTTTTCTTTGTACTTTCTACATTCAAATAGGCTTATCAGTAGTGTGATGTTTCTATCTCTGGCAAAACCATTTTCCTTCCTCCTCCTTTACCCCCCTTTTCCCGTCTATTATCATGATATCACATGGTTGCCTCACGCCTATTTACTTCTCGTCTCTGTACCTCCATTTACAACCAACCTTTCTCCTCTCTCCTCTCTCCCTTCTCTTTTATCGAAGTTTTTTTTATTCCTCATATACTCTGGCTTCAACAGCTCACTTGTCCAAATTCAACTTCCGTAGTTATTCTTACTATTTTTTTTGTCTATTCTTTCGAATCGGAACCATTTATTGGCTGTGAGATCGCACGGAACCTTCAATCATTCGAAAATAGAGGGATGAAAACCTTGCATATACGGTAGGCCTTGCTTTAATTTGGGTTTCTTTTTTTTGTTTGGAATTTTTCGAATATTTCTGATGTTAGTATCGTAAGGTTCAAATTCTAAGCATTATTTTCTTACAATTGCACGGCCCCCGGAGCATCGACATAAGGAAAAATGAAACTTCCGCAGCGATCATGGGAAAATTGTGGGAATTTTAAAACTATACAGTCAGATTGCCTGATTTATCATTATCCGAGCTGCAAAATTCAAGGTTCTCGTTGCGCTTATTCCCTGAATTGTCACTATCCGAACTGCAAAGTCAATTTGTGATCCTGAATATCAACCAAGTATATGGTACAGCTCGAGAAAGCTCCCGGACTTTTTTCCTTTCCTTTTGTCGATGCTCCGGGGGCCGTGTAATTGTTTTCCATTTGCATTTTATCCGTATTACTATGTTCTAAAATGCTAACATTTATCTTTCACATTCATACAATGCAGATTTACGTTTATCGTTTGTTCATTGAATCTATTGCCCTGGTTCATCAGTTTTCTCGCATTTTGGGCGCAATGATTGATTAATTCAATTTGACATTTCTTCTAAATAACATAAAGGATACAAAAATTCCATGAAAACTCGCTAAAAAATTTTTTGCTCAATTCCGACAAAAAATATTTCAAGAATATCATTCATGCTGAATCATCACGTGTAGCTGAGGTGTGTGTAGTCAACTGTTTACGCACATTTTTACCATCAATATCGAAATTGTTCATGTAGCTATAGTGGAAGGATCTATGATATCGGTGACCTCCGACGTCGAGTTTTGGTTTCATGCTTTGCCTTTCAAAAATTATATGAGGTTGCACTACATAGAAAGTGTATCGACTAGGGTGGTAAAAATGGATCAACGGGTCAGTAACGGGTAGTTATCATAGAAATAAAAAATTTTGTCACACACCACGCGGAGCAAAAAATACCCGAACCTGGAAACTGCAGAACGAAATTATGCACTCCCATTACATCCCAATTTAAATTAGGAGAGTTGATTACTGTAAAGCCTTGTCTCCGCCGTTTTTGTTGCGCATTTCATATTTTTTTATCAGGGACGCTTGATAACCACTCCAACGCTTGATAAATGCTTCCCTATACAGAAAACAGCAGCAATAGTTGAGCCAGGAGCGGGAAAATATAAACGCGCGCGTACGTGAAAGAGGCGGGGCGAAGAGAGCCGGAGATAAAACACGGAACCACTTTGCACGGCTCTCACACCGGCATACACCATTTGTCCGTAGTTTTATATATATATATTATATTTTATTTTATATATATATATATTTTATTTCACTAATAGATGAGCCGGCGGATACTAGTCAGAAACGGATCAAGCGAGATAGCGAGAAAGGAAGAGGAAGAGCGAGAGATCGTGTTCAACGGAGAGAGCGCAGAGAGACGAGTCTCTCTGCGATCTCTCCCTTTATCGCACTCTCTCGGTCTTCCTTTTCCTTTCTCACCCGGGCGTGAGAGGGTGAGAGCCACTTCTAACCCGCAATTACGAGTCAAGAACGGGTCAGGGTCATAAAATCGGGTGACCCGGCCCAATCGTAATAACGCGGGTCACCCGTGATCCGTTCTTGCCACCCTAGTATCGACCATCTCAGTCTATTGTAAATGTTATCATGATACTGGAAGAAAAACGAAGGATTACATATGAGGCCGTCCGCGATAGATTCAACAAGGCCTCGGCACAGCCAAAAAAGTGGAACCCACGAAAACATATTTGCTGGGGTAGTTTTCGATGCTGATCATCGTGGTCCACTTCATTTTGCATGAATCGCTCATTGAATTTCGGTGTGGTGCCATATCACTTCCGGTCAAAATTGCTTTTTCGCATGCTGTACGCTCAAAATACACGATGGAAGGTCGAAATCTCGCGTGCCCGACCAGAATTTCACGGCGAATCGTGATGTATTTCATTGGTCATGAATGTTCCATGTTTTCGAGAAATATCGACTTTTTGACTCAATCATGTGTGCGAGTAGAGACCGTAACCATTCGATCCGCCGTTTCACGCTGATTCGAATGGTATGTATATTTGTGGGGATCCGAGGTACCCGAAGACCACTTATGCCTCTTTTTCTGCTTTTCCAGCGTTTTTCACTGTGTAATCGGGAAATGAGAGGACGAAAAATGATAATTTTTTTCAGTCATTTTCATCCGTCTCATTCGTCGATTACACAGTGAAAAGCGCTGGAAAAGCAGAAAAAGGGGCATAAGTGGTCTTCGGGTACCTCGGATCCCCACAAATATACATACCATTCGAATCAGCGTGAAACGGCGGATCGAATGGTTACGGTCTCTACTCACACACATGATTGAGTCAAAAAGTCGATATTTTTCGAAAACATGGAACATTCATGACCAATGAAATACACCATTCGATTCGCCGTGAAATTCTGGTCGGGCACGCGAGATTTCGACCTTCCACCGTGTATTTTGAGCGTACAGCATGCGAAAAAGCAATTTTGACCATATGGCACCACACCGAAATTGTGATATGGCACCACACCGAAATTCAATGAGCGATTCATGCAAAATGAAGTGGACCACGATGATCAGCATCGAAAACTACCCCAGCAAACATGTTTTCGTGGGTTCCACTTTTTTGGCTGTGCCGAGGCCCCGTTGTGAGTTGTTGAATCTATCGCGGACGGCCTCATATATGAGGCCGTTCGCCTAAGATGGGTCGGTACAGCAAAAATATCTCGATTTTACGTAACAATGTGTTTTGGGGTAATCGAAGGTGCTTAAAATGCTGGGCACATTCATTTTGCTCTCAGAGTCGCCGTTGGCTCCAGGCGTCGTCACGTCGCAAACAGTTTTTCGTGTATATCGCCCTTCCGGAAAGTGCCAAAATTAAGTGAATAAGGTTTCCAGGGTAGAATTTCATGCTGATTACGCCTATCCACTTTATTTTTCACGAATAACTAAAATTATTTTTAAAATTTCAACTTTTCGGAGACTCAATATCGAGACGAATGAGCTACATGGTTGGGACCGCCGTGACGAGTAGATTCAGAATCTCGAATTTCATCGATTTTCTCCCTGCGGTTTTCGAAATTGAAGTGAAATTGTTATCGGAGAACGGTGGTAAATGAGTCGGCTCTCCACTCTCTTCCTCTTCCCTAGGGAGGAAAGTGCGAGAGAGTGTGGTTGTGCGAGAGAGCGCAGAGGGAACGAGAGGGGAGACGAGAGATTAGCGCCGATTTCGCTCTATTTCATCTCACAATTTCACTTCAATTTCGAAAACCGCAGGGAGAAATTCGATGAAATTCGAGATTCTATATCTACTCGTCACGGCGGTTCCAACCATGTAACTCACTCGTCCCGACATTAAGTCTCCGAAAATGTGATTTTTTAAAAATTATTTTAATAATTCGTGAAAAATAAAGTGGATAGGCGTAATAAGCATGCAATTCTACTCCGGAAAACTTATTCACGTAATTTTTGCACTTTCCGCATATGCGATATACGCGAAAACCTGTTTTCGACGTGACGACGTCTGGAGCCAACGGTGACTCTGGGAACAAAATGAATGTACCCACCGTTTTCAGCACCTTCAATTACCCAAATCACATTGTTACAGGAAATCGAGAATTTTTTGCTGTCCCGGAACCTGCCGGATCTGATCGATTCTTATGCAAACGGCCTCATATCAGAATGTCCAAGAGCTGGAATGCGACTAAACATTTGGACCACCTTGATTGTAAATAATAATGATAGGAAGAATAAAAGAATGGCTCCATGATTTTGATTTAGACTGAAATAAAAGAGGTAAAGGAGTGGATGAGAAGAATGAGTTACCCATATACGGGCCCCTTCTCTTTAGCCCCTTTAGAATTCTCATCTTTGCCCATTCTCTTCTCGTCTCATCACTATTTACTGCAGCTTGTGATGACATCTCAGAGGCCAAGGCTCTTTCCCGCGCCTTTCTCTTCCATTCTCCTCCTCCCCCTCTCTCCTTCTCTTTTCCCCGCCTCCATTCGCCCACCCCTCTTCTCTCGCTAGAGGAGCGATTCGCAATAGGCGACTGGCACCGTGCCAATTCTCTGCCTTCCCTCTCCCCTCTCTTCTTTCCTCAACCCGTTCTCTCTATTCTCGCCCTCCCCTCCCCCATTCGCTCTCGCCTATCGCTATCCTCTTCTCTTCAGTCGCGAGAGGCGATTCAGGGGCGGGGTTTCGCCTTCTTTCTCTCCCCTTCATTCTCTCTCCACCCATTCTCAATTCGCCCTCGAGTGTATCGACGGCGCTTTCATTCACTTCGCAATTCTTCCTTGCTTCTACTTGTCCGTTCTTCCACCGGCCGGAAGGTCTAATGCTGTTTTATTTCAGTGATTGGATGGTGATCAGTCCTTTTTGATCAATCCCCTTCCATTCTCTTCAAATGTGGATGGCTCCTCCTTCGTCTGGTCGATCTCTTCGGTGGCAGACCAAATCTCCTTCCTTCTCTTCTTCGACCACATGTAGTGGGACGGCCAGTGGCCCTCCTCCGATCCACTTTCATACTCTTCCTCAGTCGATCATCATCGAGATATTCAAAAGGTTTCTATCTTCTTCACAACTACGCTCATGCCGAGAGATTGGAATGGTAACTTTCTCTGTTCCTCTCGCGTCGTATCATATCTTTGTTTTGTGTTTTTTTTCTCTCTCCCTCTCCCCCCAATACACTAATAGGGCATCAAGTCTACTTATACCTTAGTCTGCAATTTCGTATCTTATGAACTATCTTTTCTTCTCTTGATATCATGGAGGGCCTTCCCACCTTAAATATCAGTTCATTCCATCTCTCATATATAATCTATCCATCTAATCATATTCTATCTATTTTCCTTTTATGGCGCATCTTCCTATCATTGGATCATCACGTATCCACGATCGCCCCCCCCCCTTCCCCCTATCTAGCGCTCTCTCTTCTCTCATTGATCCATTTTCTCGATTCCTTGCCCCACTAGATGATCGCCTAGGCTAATTCTGGTGGATCGACGACTGATCACATGGGCTGTAGTAGTAGTTAAAGTGCGATGATATATGGTGGGAATCTCTACTCCTTTTCATATTTTCTCCCTCTACTTTTCATTCCATATCAATTCTGTGCATTCACGTGGAATTGTGCAGGGAACTTGGCTGAATGAAATTAGTATTAGAAGTGAGGGATGGGGAGAGGGACATTCCGTGCATCGTTCTTCATTCTCTCTCTATCGCTTCCCTTCTTATGTCGTCTTCTCCGATGAGCACACAGATGCCCTCTTGTCCCTCCTACCTCCAACCACTGACCAATGTACACTCTGTGATTAGGATGTGCGAATATGAAGTGATATGATTGTATGGATCCCACTCCTCTCCCATCTCCTTCCACTTGCCCTTCCTCTTATCACTCGGTCTAATGATGGGCCTTCCATAGGTTCCTTTCTTATTGTGTCGCTCCCTCCAGATCATCGACTCCCCCCCTCTCTCCACTTCTTTTACCCTCGTCCTCTCATTTCGTGACCAGAACAGGGTAGACGAAGTTTGACTTGGAAGCTATTCGGAGGGCTCCCACTGATCGTATCTCCTCTTCTCTCTTCATTTTCGCTTCTTCCTCCCCTCCCATTATTCTCTTTCATTTCACTCATTCGAATGAATCCTCCGTTGCCGATACTTGGTTCTTCCTACCTCTTTCCCTCGTATCTCCTCCCTCTCTCCTCCTCTCTCTCTTAGCTCTCCTTCCTTCTCTCCCCTCTTTCCTCCATCTCCTCACATGACTGTCGTCATCATCGTAGCCAGTCCCCTCGTCTATCCACATCCACATCACATACACACAAAAAGAGACTGCGGGGGGGGATATTCTCTTTTCTCATCACGTGGGAAGGGAGAAGGGGACTGTGTTCTATGAGTACTTCTCTTTTTTCACTTCTATTTCATCGTTATAACAGCTCGGGAAATTGAGTAATTGACGTTACTCTGAACGTCCAATTCTATCGAAACACGTTACAATTCTATCGAGAGAGGATGGGAAGCGTACAAAGGAAATAATTTGTATAATGGGACGGAGATTGGAAGTATAGTAGGACGTATATGATACGATGATGGAGAAGGTCAGACTCAACTCTCTAATGGACTAGATCCCATTGGTTCCTTCTCATGTATTATGGCCCCTTGTCTTGCTACCTAGCGCGCCTTCCCCCACTCTCCCACCATCTTTCTTCGCTCTTCTTTCACTCTTCTCCTCCTCCCTTCCTTCCTTTGCCCTCTACCCTACATTCCAATCTTGTAATTTTTGTGGAGTGTATCTATCTCTTGAAGAGTGCACTAACTCATTCAAAGAGGATGGCGAAGGTATGGGTTCGTGGGAAGCAAATTGGAATGGGCGGGATTCAGATCAGCGAAGGGGTAGGGGTGCCAGAGTGCTCCCCCTCGATATGGTGAGTCGAGAGTATATATGAGGAGTGAGAAGGGAATATTCCATGTTGTTCCTTCATCCCCCAATAGCTGTGAGTTGTAATAAATGAGTTTCTGAGATATGAGCGGAGGTCGGGGAGGGGGGGGGGGCTAAGGAAAGATGATTGTTGATGATAGGGAGGAGGAAGAGAGGGTTCATACTTTGTACCTCAATCGAGAGTAGAGGAGAGAGAGAGAGATTGATACTCGAGAGCAATGCACGTAGTCTCGTGATTTACTCAACAAGTGCTGAAATATGATAGGACGGCGACCTATTTTATGCACTATTCCAATGGGAGAGAAGAGAGCACTGAGGAGTGAGAAGGGAGGGCAGTCGAAAACTCTCACGACTGAAGATCTCGGGGATTTGAAATGACTAGAATGACGTCGCATCCAATCGATTGTTGTATATTGTTTATACAGTCTCTTTCTCTTCCCATCATATGTTCTCACATTGATAAGGGCGAACGGTAGATGAGTGTAGATGGGTCTTCCGGTGCCTCACTCCTTGAATGGTTGTTGATTGTAGGTGTGATCGAGTGTCGATCTCCCGTTGTTCTCGCGTGTGTTCCTCGCTGCGAGCAGCAGTGCACACTGAAATGGATCGACCCACTCCTTCTATCGAACCATCCCAAGTATTCGGAAGGTTATTCATCCCCGATCGACGAAGGTATGTCACGGGTAGAGAAGGAGGGGAGGGAACG
The DNA here is from genome assembly GCA_036245805.1 of Pristionchus mayeri. Lineage (NCBI taxonomy): Eukaryota > Metazoa > Nematoda > Chromadorea > Rhabditida > Neodiplogasteridae > Pristionchus > Pristionchus mayeri. Next base: position 28,330,744 of record BTRK01000006.1, read on the forward strand.
GGGAAGAGGACTTCACATTGCACCCGGAGCATCTTCAAAATGGAATGAAAAACGTCCGAGCCCTATCTTGAAAATTGTTCGAGCTGTAAAATGTAAATCGGCCAGATGCGTAGATAATAGAAGCAAAAATCGTTAGGGATGACGTGGAATGCAGGGACAACGATGTAAAACAATTTAAAAAAAGATTTCGGTAGAGTGACAATCAGGCTACGCTGTTCTCCTTACGCCTTCAGACAATATAATTTCTTTATCTATTTTCACCGGGGTCGTGTTGAGAAGAAGGAGTTACGCTATTTCAGGGCCATTATCGAGAGATTCGTGATGGAGGACGAAGGGAAGCCTAAGAGAGAACGCATTCCCTCTGATATCCTCTCCACTTCTCCGCATTCTCCTCCCTCCTCATCTCGTCAGGCAGTTAATCGATTACCTATGAGTACTGTATCGGAGAGGTCACTCTCCTACTGCACAGTGAGATCTCTCTCGAGCGAGCACTCTATCAAGGATTTCCTAGATTCTGTCTATGAGAAGGTACGCCCCTCCTATTCACGAAATTTCTTTCAATACAACGGAGAAAAATGGTCCACAAAAAATTGCCATAGACAGTAGTGCGGTGCATTACAAAGGGACCATTTCTCTCAAAAGTGTGTCAGGGAAAATTGCAATGTTCTTCTCATCCCACTCCCTCTTAATGAAGAGTTGCAGCCAATTCCAACTCTGAGGGAGCGTCTGTCCGCTCGACCGACTCGATTCGAGGTAGATCAGATGGTGGACACTTCAGAACCATCGTGGGCCTACAAGTTCAATCTGGATATCTGGCTGGCCAACTACGATGTCACTGAGGTACGGGAGAGGGGGGAGTGGAGGGTGTAAACAAGGACGGTTGGTCAGAATAAGATGAGTCAGACAACTGCGACGTCAATGCATTCTATTCTATAGGAGTGAGCAGTTTTTGCATGATTGGAACGAACGATTCACCCTCTCTCCCTTCTCTCTTCCTTTCTTCTCCCTTCTCTCTCCCTTCTCTCTTCCTTTCTTCTCCCTTCTCTCTCCCTTCTCTCTTCCTTTCTTCTCCCTTCTCTCTCCCTTCTCTCTTCCTTTTTTCTCCCTTCTCTCTCCCTTCTCTCTTCCTTTCTTCTCCATTCAATCTTTTTTTTATCAGACGGCGAATCAACTGTTGACTCTCTGATCCGCACGTTGCAAAGGGGAATAGAGAATGAATAGTAGAACCCTCAAGGGGACAAGTTGCACTACACTATATTGGCAAATTAAAGGAGGACTGTCAGCAAACTTGAAATTTTGAACGAATGTTTGTCCTTCCACGAAAACCCAAGCCCACCAGTCGGAAAAGGTAGGGAAATCATGTTATTCCCAATGTTGCGTTTTAATCGCAGCAAAAGTCATGATCCGCGCATGCCATTAGCCTCTTCCCGACCCCTTTCCATGCTCGCTCTCACTCTGACCTTTCTGTGATCTCTCCTGTTCCCGTATTCCTTGCCTATCCTCTTCCTTGAAGCCACTAGTTTGAGACGGGTCTCCAAAGTGCCACAGATCAACCGCACTGTGCTTACCGTAATTCCCCTGACCAGCAATCAAACTTTGCGCGTATATATTTCAGCTAAATATACATGTCAGCAATTCATGCTTTTGCTATCTATTATCGTTCACAGAAGAGATCAGGCCAACTCCTTTGCTGGTCATCTTCATTTTACCTTCATTCCTCCTTTAACATTTTGACAGAGTCCGTGCGTGAGAATAATTAAACTCATATTTTTCCTACTCCCGAGGCGCACCAAAACTGTCATCATAAATTGCAGGAGAGGGGGGGGGGGCTATCCAGTCATCTGAGTTGTCAGCGATTATGAGATTATTCTGAAGATACTAGTATAATGTGAGAGATTGCGCTGACAAGTGAGAAATACTGGACAGTGTCATGGGAATGAAGTTATAAACGGGAGAAACAATGAGAAGCAATAATTATTTGAGTATGAGAGGGAGAGAGAAAACAGTGAAAGTGGCCTATTCATGGCCTTGCATCGATAATCTTTTGATGAGCTAGTTAGAGGGAGGGTGTGGGGTGGTGGGATGAAAAAGTGATTGGATTGTGTGTACAGATGCATTCAATCTCCCTCTCTCCCTCCCACGCGAGTGCAGTGGATGTTTATGCGATTGAGTGGGAGATTGAAGGGGAACCTTGCAGGTGCTTCTACAGAACTTTGCCAATTTCCTCGAGAGAGAAGGAGGTCTCATGGCTAATGCACCCTCTACTAGTGGAGGAGTCACGAGTGGGCATGTAAGTGGAGGAGGGGGGAATAGGTGGACAGGCAATCAAATTCATGTCTTTAAATGTTGTTCAATCTCCCATTCCAAAATGCCTATAGTTTATTAATTGCTCGTGATTGGGAAATATTCAAATTTGTTATATTCATTTTCCAAATCATCTAGACTTTTGACTCAGCAATGCGCATTAGCTGTGCTTTCTGAAAATCATACGATTTTGGTTCTAATCTAGGTGCATCACGAAACGGCAACTGAAAATTTAAAACTCTAATTATGAAAGAAATAAGTTTGTGATATCCTGAAACCATGTGGAATTATGATGGCACGCCCCCGGGAACATCAACATAGACTTTCTGAAAATGTGTCACGCTGTAAAATCGAGCTGCGCTAAACATATAGATGATTTTTCTCCATGCAGTAACAATCTATAAAAAAGGGTACCCAACACTTCCTTGGACGAGCATACCAATGAGCACGTTGAAACTAGACTGAATCAATTTTTTTAAATGTTCGCTTAAAGTTACCCAACAACCGTGCAAAATTTTTAAATTGGCGCCTGAACAATACCTTACCGCGAATTTGCATGAACATGCACTAAGTACCGTAATTTAAAATGCGCGGTTTGTTTAAATATTATTTAATCGATTATGTGGGCTTAATATTGAAGTTTTTGCTGTTGAAATATATATTTCTACAACCGGGGGAGAAGCGAGGATAAAATTGGTATAGAACCGGGCTTGTGAACGCTAATTACCGCACACAGAATATTCATGTTTCAAACCTCGCGGGAAAATCGGTCTTGATCAGGGTAACACATGTTTTGAGGTGATTCTGCGACTAATTATTGATTTTCTGATTTTATTAGTATTGCATTTCTACTAGTCTCTTTTATGTCTATCAGTTTCAGGAATAAAAATATAGGCCATTTTGACGGTTGTTGGGTAACTTTAAATGAGTGAAAAATTGCAAAAAAACGATAATAAACTGAAATATATGTTTGAACTGGAACATTACGGTAACATGACAAATTAGGTAAATTTGACGTGATCTTGGATGACGAATCAGTTAATTCTGACTGTAAACTATTTAAAGGTGCACGCGTTTTGCCTGATTTCACCTGCTGGGGTGACACATTGTTAAAAGGTCTATGTCGATGTTCCGGGGGCTGTGTGATACATATGATATAAAAATTGCTGTCATAATTTTTAAATGACAATCTTTCCCGAGGGGCGAGCTATGTGCAAGTTATGTCATTTTGTCGTTTGCCGTTTTGCCATATTTCCTAAACAATGAAATACAATATTTATCTGTTGTCGCTTTTTGGGCGCAGATCAAGATGTGGGGCCAGAAAAGGACGTTCTTCTCATTTCAAGATTTTACTTTGCGGTTCTTGTGAGAGGATGTTGGAGATTAGAGGACGTTGGTTTCCTAAACCAACTCTAATCTTGGTACCGTCCCTAATGGCATTTTGGGGGATGAAGCGACATTTCGGAAAAAAAAGAAACATTGTAATTATCAGATTCTTCTGCCTGGTTTGCATTATAATTGAAGAAATGGAACAGTATAATATAAAAAAATAGGCAGGCGAAAATTACGCCAAAAGGAATATGCGCGTTCCTACGACTATTGCAAGTATAGTTCCAATTTTGACACATGAACACACAGCCCCGAGATAATATATTGATGTGAGGGATGACGAAGTGTGATCTGTCCCTTCAGCCGAGTCCTCCATGGAGTAACCACAACTCACCGAATCAGATTCAACATGGATTCGGAGGAGCAAGAGGGAACTACGGAATGGGGGGAGTGGGAAATGGATTGGATGGACAGTCGAAGTATCATTCTCTCGAATCGAACAGAGCAATCAACAAGGGAAGCATCGTGGACGAATTGAGTGAGGAGGTAAGTAGAGGGAAAAGAGGAGATGAATGATTGAATGATTGGTTACAGTTGGTGCAGGAGATGGCGCTGCTTTCATCGGGAAGATTGGAGAGACTGGCGTGCAAACTGGCCCCCATCAACCCCCTCCATCTCATCTTCCGTGATCACTCCCTCTATGCTCGTCGGCCTGTGCAGCTCATCTTCTGGTTCATCTCTCTGTATGTTTACTCTCAGTACATCTTGAAGAAATCAGAACGACCTAGAGGCACCGAGAAAATGTCGATTCCTGAGTTGTTGCGAATACGCAAATTTAGAAGCCATGATTATGCTTTTTTTCCATTTGTGGTCCATTTGCCGGAATCGGCTCGGACACTACAAATCGATAAATCGAAAGAAATTCAGAATGTCACATTCACATTCAGAAATCGAAATTTTCTCATTACCTCTCGGTGATCGTTCTGAATTCGCCAAGATGTACGATAGGTTATCTTGCAGTCTCCGCCCTCATCTTCGTCGTATTACTCTGGATGGACTTCAGAGCCAGGACAGAATAAGAGTGGACGGAGTCCTCCCTCTTAATCACATCCAACAATTGAACATCAGACAAGCCATCACCAATCCCGCTCTCATCGCTAACGAGGTGAGTACATGAAGCCCTCCCCCATCTCCCTACTCCAACCTTGAACACGAATATCCCCTGTGTGGTTGATTGGCGAGCAGATGGATTGCAGGAGATTCTCCTTTCGTGGTTGCGTCTCCCGAGTGCAGAGAGGACGAAGATCAGAGTGAGATTCACCAACTGTCGCAGACTTTCTCCCAAAGGAATCTGCAGATTCATACGAGTGAGCAATATCAATTGTCTTCTCGTGTCGCTCTTCCTTCTCGTATGCATACGTGCATAGTATGCTATGTAGTGGTTGATGTCGCGATTATAGGAGTGGCAGATGTACCCCGAAGTGGCTGAATTCGAATGCATCATCATTGATGAAGACAGTATGCATCCATGGGAGTTGGTGGAGGAGGCCGAGAAAGATATCATGAAATACGAGCAGGTGCGAGGAGTGGATGAAGGGGAGACTCTCTTCTGGAGGGCGATCGCTGTATTTTCTCATCTTATACTTTTATAGTGTGTGAGCGTGACTAAATAGTAATATTACAGGAGTACTACCTGCGTGCCCGACAGACTGATTTGCCAGCGTACGCTACGAGTAAGAACGAATTCATGACGGAGGAGCAGTCGGAAGCTCTCAAGAGGACTATGGAATTCCGCCATGCAAAGGGAGGAAAGGCAGTGAAATACTACTATGAGGTAAAGACCATTCCTCCTCACCTTATCACTGTCCACTGTCAATTGTCGGGTCTTCTGTAAGAATGCTAATATGTATGGTCACGAATGTCGGTGAAACTTAGTTTATGGTTACTATGTTATATTATGGTTACTAGGGGGGGGGGGTGAGAAGAAGAGACGGCCCCGGAGCATCGACATAAGGAAAGGGAAAACGTCCGGGGGCTGTCCAGGAAAATGCTTGAGCTGTATAAAAATTTGCGGCAGCATTGCCTCTAAACATAGAAACAGTGCCGTAAATTCAGGGTTTTTGTTGATCGCAAACTGAGCTTGCAGTTTGGTTCGGGAAAGTTCAGGGACATCGCTACGAGAAACATTCAACATTAGTGACGATCAGGCAACATTAGTGATAAATCAGGCAATACTGACTTTGCATTATTTGAACGCGCGCTCCTTTTCCTTGATGCCTGCGGACGTTTTATTTTTTCTATGTATTTTCTCCGGGGGCCGTGAGAAGGTTTATCCACATGGCTTGGTCAAATATGCCATGGTGAAACGTCCTAACACAAATCGTCCAGCGTACGTAAGTACCCTTTTTCTCTGTCGTTATCGCCTTGCCACTTCCGATCGCAAACTGAGCGTCCATATTGCATCATTTTGCGATCGGACGGTCCTCACATTTTGCGGCTTAAAGTTACTCAACAAGGACGAAATTGACACATCATTTTTTGTCCTCCATCGAATAGCCGATGGTTGAATTAGTATAGAATGAATATATAAAAATGCTAAAAATCAATAATAGCCTCAAGGGAAAGCCGGAAATGATCAGCGTAATCCCGCGCTCTCTCACTTTTGCATACTCTCTCGTACACGCTACGGGATCAGGGTGAGATCAGGGTTTCGTCCTTGTTGGGTAACTTTAATTTTTATAATATATTATAATATACTATTAATAGTTGGCACTTTACGGTTAACGTTTTTTTCCACGCATACATAAGCGTAGTATACTTAACTAAAAATCAAAACAACAATTATATTTATGACATGCCAGCAAAGACTTTTTGCAACATTCCGACAATTGATTTTCCTGAATTCAGTAATCAAGAAGGGGAGTACATCTTTTGAAATTCGAAGGTTCTCTTCGAGCCGGTTTTTTCCGAGATTAAATCTCATTTTATGTAAATAACTTATTGTGATAATCAAATACTGTGAGAACAGGAAGGATAATGAATGGTGTGGTGTGCGAGATTCATTACAATCAATTTAATTTTTAAATGGGAACGACGCGGAACGATCAATGAACGTTTTATAGAAGATAAATCGTTCCGCGTACATTTCATGGGGACAAGTCACATGGGAGGCAATAAAACCGAGGGTGTCGATGGTGTGTGATCAATGGGCGGGTCATTGGCTGTGACGACGGCACGGCCCTGTGGGAATGTGGAAAAATTGTGGGAATTTTCAAAAGATACAGTCAGATTGCCTGATTTATCACTATCCGAGCTGCAAAATTCATGGTTCTCGTAGCGATATTCCCTGAAATATCACTATCCGAACTGCAAAGTTGATTTGCGACCCTGAATATCAAGCAAGATTACGATACAGCTCGAGAATGCTTCCGGACGTTTTTCCTTTCCTTATGTCGATGCTCCGGGGGCCGTGCGACGGTTTCCTTTCCCCATTTGATGGAAGTGAATATTTGATGAGGACATTTCACGGTTCTTCTGTAGCAATTAAAGTTACCGGACGAGGACGAAACCCTGATCTGGTCGCGTGTACGAGAGAGTATGCAAAAATGAGAGAGCGCTGATCATTTCCGGCTTTCCCTTGAGGCTATTATTGATTTTTAGCATTTTTGTATATTCAGTCTCAACTAATTCAGACATCGGCTATTCGATGGAGGACAAAAAATAGGGGGTCAATTTTGTCCTCGTCCGGTAACTTTAACGAAAACGAGCCAGTTTTAGCAGCGGAAAATTTTCATCATTACTGTTTCATCATTACTGTTTTTCATCATTGTGATAATTGTTTTACGATAGTTTTCATAGTTTACAAGGTTCCTAAAAAGTATGGTGGCCAAATCAATTGCTACTCGAAGTGGATTGTTCCAATATATCTCGATTTGTTGCATTATGTTTCTCAGATACTTAGCTAAGCAATGCATAAATTAAAATAAAACTTCCTATCAGTTTCTTAATATTTATTTGTCAAAGAAAAGGCGCAGAAAAAGTAGCGTTTTTACCATACTAAATGTGGCGTACTCTTTAATGCCCAATTAGACAAGAGATATAGGTTGAGCATTCACCTATTTCTTTCTGATAAACAGCACAATATCACGCCTGTCACGAAAGAATCGATCTGGGAGTGGTAATGACAAAACCTTTTCTCATCATTTTTAATTACCTCTAAGTATGCCCTAACAACACCCGAAGTGATTTTGTTCTGACATCGTTCTTAAGGTCGCTACGTCGGGCACCCAACCTGAGACCATAAGTTTAACAGCGTATATCTCGTTTCTAGAGCTGGTTTGAGGGAAATATCCTTCTGAGGAGCCCCTGGTTATTTTTCGAGCTCTATCGATCTATCAAAAATAGAAGTCATGGACGTTCTTTAGAACTGAGCTGCAGTTAAGGTAGGTTATGTCAAAAGTGTAAGAAAAGATTCCATAGATTTTCGGATATGTGATAGCCCGCACCGAGCCCTTTCGAATAAGGTATTTACGGTTACGAAAAGAGGGGGACCCAAGTTACGTTTTGGCCCTTAGAAGAGGTTTAGTTGATTTGGAGTAATTTCATTTCATCTCTCACCGCTCTCAATATACGAGAGATCATTGAAAATGAAGAGACCATTTTCTCTCACACCGATCCATTCGGCGCGCGCAAACGAGAATGAACGGTCTATCATTTTATTTAATGTTGAAAACTATCTTCCAATCAACTAAGCCTCTTCTAAGGACAAAAGCGTAACCTGGGTCCCACTCTTTTCGTAATCGTAAATACCTTATTCGAAAGAGCTCGGCTCGGGCTATCACATATCCAAAAATCTATGGAATCTTTTCCTTCACTATTGACATAACTTACCTTAACTGTAGCTCAGTTCTAAAGAACCTTCATGACTTCTAGTTTTGATAGGTCGATAGAGCTCGAAAATCACCAGTGGCTCCTCAGAAGAAAATTTCTCTCAAAACCGTTTTAGAAACTAGATATACGCTGTTAAACTTAAAGTCTCAGGTTGGGTTACCCGACGTAGCGACCTTAAGAATGATGTCAGAACAAAATCACTTCGGGTGTTGTTAGGGCATACACCTAGAGGTGACTAAATCTGATAAGAACATATTCTTTCGTTTTGATCCCATTACCAAGTTTTGAAAATCTAGCTCGATTCTCATATACGGTAAAAGGGTGATTCGGCTTCGCCCCATCCCAACTTTTTCGAATCACCCTCGGCTTCACGAGCCTTTCACAACGCTCACGCTGCGTGGTGTGAGAGCAGGTTAGGATGGTGTGGCGAGTGGAGCACGGGGTGCATTTGAGTTTTCTGCGATTTGATAAAAAATACCTTATTCGAAAGAGCTCGGCTCGGGCTATCACATATCCAAAAATCTATGGAATCTTTTCCTTCACTATTGACATAACTTACCTTAACTGTAGCTCAGTTCTAAAGAACCTTCATGACTTCTAGTTTTGATAGGTCGATAGAGCTCGAAAATCACCAGTGGCTCCTCAGAAGAAAATTTCTCTCAAAACCGTTTTAGAAACTAGATATACGCTGTTAAACTTAAAGTCTCAGGTTGGGTTACCCGACGTAGCGACCTTAAGAATGATGTCAGAACAAAATCACTTCGGGTGTTGTTAGGGCATACACCTAGAGGTGACTAAATCTGATAAGAACATATTCTTTCGTTTTGATCCCATTACCAAGTTTTGAAAATCTAGCTCGATTCTCATATACGGTAAAAGGGTGATTCGGCTTCGCCCCATCCCAACTTTTTCGAATCACCCTCGGCTTCACGAGCCTTTCACAACGCTCACGCTGCGTGGTGTGAGAGCAGGTTAGGATGGTGTGGCGAGTGGAGCACGGGGTGCATTTGAGTTTTCTGCGATTTGATAAAATGCACCACGTTGTGTGGTGTGCTGAAAGTTCTCGCCGTGGGGATGCTAACGGTCAAGGTCTTAGCCTTTTAGGATGATTTTAAGGCGAGTTAGAGCGATTTGAAAAAAAAGATCAAAGATCAAATTTTGAAAGTGCTCACCAAAGGAATTCATATGGTCGAGGACTTAGGCACATAGGATGATTTTGAAGCAAATTAGAGCGATTTAAAGAAAAAGTGTGACAGGCAGACGTTACGGTATTTCTTTATGCAGTAATAAAATATCTAGAGGATGTCTAGGATGCTTATCGGTTTTTAACATCTCATCCCTTCTAATATCAGCGTGCTATTAGAATTACGGGACTTCGCTGGATATTCACGAAATTTCGATTGGTCATATCACTGTTGAAAATGGTACTATCGTGAAGTGAAAGGAGCGAGAATGAAATTTGCTCTTGTTATCAAAGGTATCACGAGTCGATGGAGCAAAATCAGACCCTTCGCGAACAATTTTTTCAAACCCATTTAAAATCGATCATATTATGGATATATGTTAGTCTAGAGACAATATTACGAATTACGTTGAATATTTTTGCCGGAGCCGGCTTTTAGGAATTTTCCGGTTTTCGGTCCGGCTATACCATATATCCGCTCTCAGTTGAGCTTCAGAGATGGCGCTGGCCTCAAAATTTAATTTTCAGAAAATTATTTCAAACAACTTTCATGTTGATAATTTCGTACGAAAATGAAAACTAGGAAAGTTGAGTTCAAAACAATGATTCCCAACTTAGAAAATAATCCATTTCACTATTCAGCAGGTGCGTTGCAGGGAATTTTATTTCATAATATGAAAGAGTTACTCACTATACATATCACATAAACATATCAAGAGCGATTGTGGGGGGTTTTCTTTCAATAACCTTGACCAAACCAGCCCGCCGACCTGGTCAATCTTGAAATAATTTCAGAAAGCATTGTATATGCAAGAATTACCTGGAATTTAGCTGTTTTATATGTTTCATGACTGGATACTACAAATATTACTTCGTAAATCTTCATTTTCTGCATCTTAAAAAAACAGTTTTCAGAACTCGGATTTTGCCCAAATTTTGATATTGAAATTTCTAATAAGCACAATGGAAGATCACTCCCTGTCAATAGTTTGTGTAGAATAGTTTGTGGTGTAAAACTTCTAATCACTCTAAGCTCTCGTCAGCATCTTAAAACCCAGATATTTTTGATCGAAAACTGCAAAATCGTGAGGTCAAAAAACTTAAAATTATGTTTCACGAATATTTAGATGGAAATTTGCCTGATTTGGTAATTTCATTTTTATTCCAGTTCAAATCTGTCAGAATTTATGTACATCGTCTTTCATTTCATTGTTTTATAAAACATAAGAAATTGCAAACTCAAAATTTCGATTTTTTCTAGATATCGAAAAGTGTGTATTATTCAATATTTTCTGACTGTTCCGGACTAAAGTAGTTGCAAAATTACCAAATCAGGATAATTGGCATCTAAATATTGCTGAAACATAATTTTATGATTTTTGACCCTTACGATTTTGCTGATTTCGATTAAAAATATCTGCGTTTTAAGATGCTGACGAGACTTCAGAGTGATTGGAATTTTTACATCACAAACTACTCTCCATAAATTATTGACAGGGAGTGATCTCCCATTGTGCTTATTAGAAATTTCAATATCAAAATTTGGGCAAAATCCGAGTTCTGAAAACTGATTTTTTTTAGATGCAGAAAATGAAGATTTACGAAGTAATATTTGTTGTATCCAGTCATGAAACATATAAAAACAGCTAAATTCCAGGTAATTCTTGCATATCCAATGCTTTCTGAAATTATTTCAAGATTGACCAGGTCGGCGGGGCTGGTTTGGTCAAGGTTATTGAAAGAAAACCCCCCACAATCGCTCTTGATATTTTTATGTGATATGTATAGTGAGTAACTCTTTCATATTAAGAAATAAAATTCCCTGCAACGCACCTGCTGAATAGTGAAATGAATTATTTTCTAACAAGTTGGGAATCATTGTTTTGAACTCAACTTTCCTAGTTTTCATTTTCGTACGAAATTATCAACATGAAAGTTGTTTGAAATAATTTTTCTGAAAATTTCGAAGCCAGCGCCATCTCTGTAGCTCAACTAGGAGCGGCTATATGGTATAGCCGGTCCGAAAACCGGAAAATTCCTAAAAAACCGGCTCCGGCAAAAATATTCTAGGTAATTCGTAATATTGTCTCTAGACTAACATATATCCATAATATGATCGATTTTAAATGGATTTGAAAAAATTGTTCGCGGCTCCCTCCCCTGACTCCTGATACCTGTGTTATATAGAAGTAGGGTTGTCTATGCGGAATTCATTCCGCAATTCCGCATCAATTTCCAGTCTCATTCTCCTTTCCGCAATTCCTTCGAGCCGGTCTCTATTCCGCAATCGTTCCGCAATTATTGCGGAATTCCGAAATTTTCGAAGAACAGCAAACGATATTTTCCCCTATGAAACTCAACTCGTCCGCCCGTGAAATAAAAGCGAAACACAACCCCCCTGGATGGGAGAAAGAGTAGAAAATGATTGCGGAATTATTGCGGAATTGCGGAACGATTGCGGAATAGCTCATTCCGCAATGGAAATTGAGTGTGTCGACCGCAATGCGGAATGAATGAAATTGAGAAATGAAAAGAGGGCGTTCCGCATTCCGTATGGACAACCCTATATAGAAATGATTGCAGGATGGTCTTCTCATCTTCTCATGCTGCAATGCGACTCCCATTCGTCCTCGTTCTCCCCCCTTCTCCATCTTCCTCTTCTACTCATCTACTCATTGGATGCTCCTCTCATCGTTCATCCATCCCTTCTCGACCCGGTTCTCTCCCTCGTGACAACTCGAATAACTCTGCTCTCTTCCACTCTTATCATCCCCCTCCTTCGAGTCCCTGGAATGGTGGGAAGAATTCTCCGAATATTGAGAAGCAATGCTTGAGCATGTCTAGGATGCTTTCGCTACTCACAACTATAACCGGAAAATTTCGAGAGATCTCATTCGACCCTTGTAAATTCCCCTCCTCCATTGTATCGTGTATCTTACTTCATTTCTTAGAATATTGTTATGTACATGAAAGAGTCTGCTAATGTTGGTTATCCTTTCCGTTCTTTTCTTTTTTTACCGTGATAATTTCGTTGATTTGAACTCGGTTACAATAAGTATAATACAATCATCGTTATTTCATCTAATTTCCATCATTCGTTTCTATTATCGTTATTATTTGTATTTTCCAACTTCAATTCTTGCTCGTTCTACTCCTATAATTTGCTCAATTTTTATTCATCATCCCAATGCATAATGCTGAACGCTTATTTTATCCTTGTAACACCTTCCCGTCACGTACTGCAGTCCTTCTCATCACTCCACTTGTGATATTGTGCATAATACTCATGTTGATGTATACATTGTTTGACGCTTCAACCTTCAACATTAATCACCTATATTGGCCTCTATTCTAACTCAATTATAATCAAATAATCCTAGCCTCACACTTGTAATCGCTCTGCGTAATAAGTTGCGTTATCTTCCATTTATCTAACTAACTGCAATCTACCTTATTGTCTTGCAATCTTTCGTTTATCTCATTTTCGTTGGTTCTTCTCATCTAATATTCTGCCTATCCCCGGTTTGTCATAGTCACTATAGATAGCCTCGTGCCTCTCATCATATCACTTGCTATCGTACCCCCTGAGTACCGCCTCCGATTAGCTTCGTCCACCCACAGTGAGCCTCTTGTCATCCACCACATTCTTCCATCTTCCCCCTTCGTTACCGGTACTCAGACACCCATTTATCGATCGATAGAGCGCTCTCCCCTTTCTCTCTTCCAGTTAAATTTCATTTTCCACTCCATCTCTTCTCCCCTTTTTATGACATATATGTATATCGAATCAAATCTGTGTTATTGATTGCTGTCAGAAATTCTTTTGTTTATACAAATTTACTTTTTAGAAATTCACAGTTCAGATCATCGCCATTTTCCTTTCGACCGGCTCATCCTCTTTCCTAACATTATAATTGAAAAAATGATAATTCTAATAAAAATTGTTAATGCTATTATATATAGTTCTTTATAATTAGTGCACGGAGGAATAAAGGCAAAATTAGCATGATCAGTAAAGGAGTTGGCCTGATCTCTTCAGTGAACGATAATAAATACTCAGGCAAATCGTTTCCATCTAATTAGAAAAGTTTATAATCTAATTCTAATTTCAAATTGTTATAACTGACTTCCTTACAAGATTGATACCAATTCTATTCGTAATCTCGGGAACGAGACATCGTTGCAAAACGTGATATGGACGCTCGTGTAATTGAGTGCTCAGAAGTACAAGACTTCCGTATCGTTGCACGCACTATATGTACTACAACTTAAGCATGATAACTCACATGGACATGGTCAGAACTCACATATCCCCGATCTGTACAATATTTCAGGGTTGGAATTTAGTCCCAATGGGGATTCTCAAACCGTGTTTGCGAAAGTTCCAAAATGTTCCTGGGGAGTTGACTTATGAATGTTAAAGTTACCCAACAAGGACGAGATTGACCCATTATTTTTTGTCCCTCCATCGAATAGCCGATGGTTGAATTAGTATAAAATGAATATACAAAAATCCTAAAAATCAATAATAGCCTTAAGAGAAAGCCGGAAATTATCCGCGCTCTCTCACTTTTGCAAACTCTCTCGTGCACGCGACGGGATCAGGGTGAGATCAGGGTTTCGTCCTTGTTGGGTAACTTTAACACAGGTCTTCTGAGTGATCGCAGGTGGCGTTTGACAAAATGTTGAAAATGATTCGATCTCTTCGATATTACCATGGTTGATGTACCTGAAGATAAGAAACTTTCAGTTTAAGTTTCAGAGCCGTAAATTCAAAATTGCCTAAAAGCCGGCTCTGGAATTTTCAAAACTTCAAAATTCTGTATAATCGTTCAACGTTGAGCTACAGTGAAGTTAGACAGTGTAAAATCACCAGCTCCATGAGCAGAACATCCTTTCATGTTGATAACTTTGAGAAGGGATACAAATATATTTGTGAAAAAAAATTAAAATTCATTTTTCCCAGTTGAATTTTCGATGAATTTGTCGTGAAAATAAATGTTCCTACCAACCACGAGATTATTATAGATTCGAAATCTACGCCTTTTTCTACCCCGAATAAGCTTTTTTCCTGTCCAATCATGAATGGTATTCGTTTTCATTTTTCGCCTTGAATGTGCTAAACCTCAACTTTTCTCGTTATTTCCAAATTTTCGTTTGACTGTAACAACAACTTATAGCCTCCAATCGCGTTCAAATTTGGACGAGGAGTCATACTGGAGTCATACCTCGCACAATTCAGGAGAGAAACTGATTGAGTTTCAGACTCAAATCCGGAGGGGGATATGTTTCAGAAATGTATCAAGTTTCTGAGCATGCTCTTGGGTGGAGGCGGGGATTGTGGACGGTCACAATGTTGTGGACGGCACCTCGCACAATTCAGGAGAGGAACTGATGAGTTTCAGACTCAAATCCGGGAGGGGGATATGTTTCAGAAATGTATTCAAGTTTCTGAGCATGCTCTTGGGTGGAGGCGGGGATTGTGGACGGCACCTCGCACAATTCAGGAGAGGAACTGATGAGTTTCAGACTCAAATCCGGGAGGGGGATATGTTTCAGAAATGTATCAAGTTTCTGAGCATGCTCTTGGGTGGAGGCGGGGATTGTGGACGGCACCTCGCACAATTCAGGAGAGGAACTGATGAGTTTCAGACTCAAATCCGGGAGGGGGATATGTTTCAGAAATGTATCAAGTTTCTGAGCATGCTCTTGGGTGGAGGCGGGGATTGTGGGACGGCACCTCGCACAATTCAGGAGAGGAACTGATGAGTTTCAGACTCAAATCCGGGAGGGGGATATGTTTCAGAAATGTATCAAGTTTCTGAGCATGCTCTTGGGTGGAGGCGGGGATTGTGGACGGCACCTCGCACAATTCAGGAGAGGAACTGATGAGTTTCAGACTCAACTTTCAGACTCAAACGAGAGTTTCAGACTCTAGCGCGCTTCAACGATAAGATAGAAACTTACTTTCAACAGATAAAATGTTTATCTCGTCGAGATCTACATTTATAGCCATGAATCAGGTCCCTGTGTCCGGTTTGACCTTATGTGCATTCTAGCGCCTTTCATTGGATTTCTCATGTTGTATTTTGCATTTCCAGATGCCCGCTTTTTGAGAGTCGTTTCCAGGAATGTTTTTGCATTATTGGAATTGTTGTTTGACGAAGAAGGTATCGGCAATAGCAATAAAAATAATACATTCGAATTCCCTCCCGTTTGCTAGCCCAGCCACGCAGTCTCTCTCCATTTCCCGTACTCTCTCGGCTGAGTATCGGCGTGACCTTGAGGTCGCGTCTCTTCCCTAATCGATTTCTCCATTCTAGGTTTTTCCTGGGAATAGCCCACCCTCCCGCCCAAATACAACCCCCCCCCCCCCCCCCCCCCCCCACTGCCCCCCCCCCCCCCCCCCCGTCTGCGAGAGTCGAAGAGAGTGCTAGAACGATATCATATTCACCATGGGCAGTTGTTCATTTTTCCAGGCGAGAAAGGCCGGAGACCCTTGCGAGACCTCTCCGAGAAGATTTCGAAGGTCGACCCCAGCTTGTCATTTGTGCTTGGCGGAGCTGTCGAAGGTTCAAAGGCACCTGGCACTATTCGAGCCTATTCGTCGAATTGGCAGAAGCTAGCTGCATACGCCAAGGAGAAAGGATTAGACCCCTCTTGCCCCTCCTCCCTTATAATCTACACCCTTAGGAGATTACTGGAGAGAAAATCTCTCTCTTCCGTTCGTGTTCTCTCGGCCTCTTTTTCTCACTTCGCAGCCCCTTTGTCATATCCTTACAATGCCATTTTATCCCATGATTCACGACTCAGCACGTAGGAATTCGGTTGTAAACCATTATATCAGTGTGCCCAGATCGCTTATCGATCGATTCGTTACCTATGCCACCGCTTTACCTATTCGTTACCTCGCACAAGTTCGTTACCTCGCACAATTCAGGAGAGGAACTGATGAGTTTCAGACTCAAATCCGGGAGGGGGATATGTTTCAGAAATGTATCAAGTTTCTGAGCATGCTCTTGGGTGGAGGCGGGATTGTGGACGGCACCTCGCACAATTCAGGAGAGGAACTGATGAGTTTCAGACTCAACTTTCAGACTCAACGAGAGTTTCAGACTCTAGCGCGCTTCACGATAAGATAGAAACTTACTTTCAACAGATAAAATGTTTATCTCGTCGAGATCTACATTTATAGCCATGAATCAGGTCCCTGTGTCCGGTTTGACCTTATGTGCATTCTAGCGCCTTTCATTGGATTTCTCATGTTGTATTTTGCATTTCCAGATGCCCGCTTTTTGAGAGTCGTTTCCAGGAATGTTTTTGCATTATTGGAATTGTTGTTTGACGAAGAAGGTATCGGCAATAGCAATAAAAATAATACATTCGAATTCCCTCCCGTTTGCTAGCCCAGCCACGCAGTCTCTCTCCATTTCCGTACTCTCTCCGGCTGAGTATCGGCGTGACCTTGAGGGTCGCGTCTCTTTCCCTAATCGATTTCTCCATTCTAGGTTTTTCCTGGGAATAGCCCACCCTCCCGCCCAAATACAAACCCCCCCCCTCCCCCCACCCCACTGCCCCCCCCCCCCCCCCCCCCCCCGTCTGCGAGAGTCGAAGAGAGTGCCTAGAACGATATCATATTCACCATGGGCAGTTGTTCATTTTTCCAGGCGAGAAAGGCGAGACCTTGCGAGACCTCTCCGAGAAGATTTCGAAGGTCGACCCCAGCTTGTCATTTGTGCTTGGCGGAGCTGTCGAAGGTTCAAAGGCACCTGGCACTATTCGAGCCTATTCGTCGAATTGGCAGAAGCTAGCTGCATACGCCAAGGAGAAAGGATTAGACCCCTCTTGCCCCTCCTCCTTATAATCTACACCCTTAGGAGATTACTGGAGAGAAAATCTCTCTCTTCCGTTCGTGTTCTCTCGGCTCTTTTTCTCACTTCGCAGCCCCTTTGTCATATCCTTACAATGCCATTTTATCCATGATTCACGACTCAGCACGTAGGAATTCGGTTGTAAACCACTATATCAGTGTGCCCAGATCGCTTATCGATAATGTGGATTGTGGACCGGCACCTCGCACAATTCAGGAGAGGAACTGATGAGTTTCAGACTCAAATCCGGGAGGGGGATATGTTTCAGAAATGTATCAAGTTTCTGAGCATGCTCTTGGGTGGAGGCGGGGATTGTGGACGGCACCTCGCACAATTCAGGAGAGGAACTGATGAGTTTCAGACTCAAATCCGGGAGGGGATATGTTTCAGAAATGTATCAAGTTTCTGAGCATGCTCTTGGGTGGAGGCGGGGATTGTGGACGGCACCTCGCACAATTCAGGAGAGGAACTGATGAGTTTCAGAC